>JANEHU010000945.1:0-551145 GCA_027563435.1 Nasonovia ribisnigri | reverse complement strand
AATTTTTAAAATATTTTGATTTGTTTTGAGCTGTTTACAAACATTTTCAGTTTTCAATTTTTAGTTTTTTTTTCTATTAATATCAATAAAATTTTATTTGTTGGGCCAAAAATAATGAAAATTTAATACAAGCTTTCTTATATATTGTTACAACATCAGTTGAAAACTTTTAAAAATACATAGGCACGATTTTTTTTTATAAGCATTTAAAGTTCGAATTTTGACAAAATTTGTCAAAATCTCGAAAATTATAAATCATTGTAATTAAAAATTATAAAATGTTCAGTTTTTATAACTAAGTGTTGAAAATTTAAAACAAAAATTCTCATAAATAAATCATACTGTAACCAAAAAATCTAAAAAATATATCAACACATTTATTTTTACAGACATTTTAATTTCAAATTTAGACAAAATTTCATATTTAAACCAAGAATAATGATTTTAGTTATTTTGATATAATTTAAAAATATTATTTTGTTGGTATATGAAACTTTTAGAATATATTGTTATATTTTATATACACGCAATGGCATTTTAAAATATAATTTTTTTGAGAAAAATGAATTTAACCAACTATAGTAAATACTAATGCCTATAATACTAAAATGAATTACTTTATTCACAATAATAATATCATCAAATACATTTAGACTTAGTAAGATATTATAGACTGACTGACCGTCTTCGCTCAGAATCGTTTTTCTTATTCAATGATATTATATCATTGGATAAAAATCTAACACAATCCATTACAGTGACTCACTTGTAACCTACTGTACAGCAGAGCGACATACACTTACCCGCCCTTTTTTATATTTTTAAACTGATATTGTCACAATGTGTTGGGAACCTTGTATACAATTTAATTTATGTATAAGCAAAAAAACAAAAAACTGAAAACTGATATTGTCCGTAAACAGCTCAAAACGAGTAAATATATTTAAAAAATTTAATAAAGTATAAAAAATGATAAAATAAACATATGGTATAAATTTAAAGTATCTAGGGTTATTAGTTTTTGAATATAAGAACAAAATAAGAAAATTGTTGTATGAGCAATTATTATAGTTTATGCGTGAATATCTAATGTCCAACATCTATTAACGCTCGTAAAAATTTAATTTGATATTCCGGTAAAGTTTTTTTTATGTTAAATTATGTATGAAAACTTAAGTCTTAAAGGGATCTTGTACTACATTTTCAAAGGTTAGATATATCATATATAAATAGAAATATGTTTATGAATTTCTAATTCAAAATAATTTTGTTCATTTTCTTGATTTTAGTGAATTTTGTCAAAATTTTAACTTCAGACTCATAAAAAATTATTGTGGATTAACGCTCAACTTATTTTTTTTAATTTCCACTAATAACAACTTACGAGGAAACTTGTTTTTTTTTTTGATTTTTAAGTGTTTTGACCAAGCGAAAATATTTTATCGACATTATTATTTTTTTTTTTTTATCTTTTTTATTTTAAAGCGTACAATCTGTAAATAAATTATTACAATAAGTATACATGCGGAAATATACAATATAGCTTGACATAAACGTGATAAAAGCAGCCACCCAATGGTGACACTTTATGACATGATTAGGCTAAATTTAATTTACTTTATATATTTAGTTAATTCATAATTGATATTTAAGTCTCTACACCACTTTCTCTTAAGTCTTATTTTAAAAAAAAATTAATAATAATCGAAAATTTCAAATGGCTATAAATAGCTCAACATGAGTCAAATAATTTTGAAAATTGTATAGTATATAGAAAATGGTAATATAAATATTCAGTGAAAATTGCATGTATTTACGGTAGTTTTATTAAGACCTACACCAAAAACAAAATTGATTTTGTTGAAAACAAATAAAAGTTCCCGTTTTCCTTAATTTTTTTTTTTGTTTTTCCAGGTACTTTTGTAAACTACTGGGAATTTTTGAATTTTGACTACCACAATTCACCAACTAGATTCCCATCGGAAAAGATACTGAAGTTAAAAAACTTCGGCTACTTATCATGTGCACAGATACAAAAAAACACAAATCATTGTATAAAATCAATATATTCATCGTTGCGCTTAGAATACAAAATATATCGAAATATTTTTTCCTATATATTTGTAAAAGTTATTAAATACCAAAGTCCAGATTCTAATGATAATTTGAATTAGTTAATGGTAACAATTATTTAATGTTATGGCAAACAACAGTACCTAAGTAACATGTATGGTGTACCTATACTATATAAATTAAATTTTCGTGTCAAAAATATTAAATAAAGCCAAGCCCGATCACCGTTAATCTTTATCTAAAATTGTGTCATGATCATAACTCATAGTATTCAAATATTATTATTGTAGTTATTTATCAATACAGTTAATTCTTATAATATCATGCGCCACCAGGAATCAAACTACCTATAGACATTAAACAGACTATGGCCAGCATGAGTATGGACCGTGACTAATGCCTATAATAGACGAAAGTTCAGTGAAAATTGATTATTTTTTTTTTATTTTTTTTACCTCCTGGGTACCTACTTAAATAGTTAAATGTATTTTATAGTGAAATCAAATGTCTGACTAATGATCCTGTACAGTACTACAGTGTACAGTCAACTGTGTACACGTAACTAAGGTATTGTGAATCATTTTGAACGATATACTATTATGTGGAGTGTGGACAATATTGTATCACACATGCAGACATAAATCACAAGGTACGCAACCACGAACATAATTTCTAATTGCCATGTGGCATATACACGAACACCATAAAAAAATAAATATATTATTATGTATCATCACGACGCGACGCTGACATCATGTACCTGTGGTGCGCTCTTGAGGTTGGGATGTCACCGGTTCTATTTCACTATTTGATACAATTTTTAGGTACATTTTTGGAACATCGACGTTTTTATATTCAATATTGACATATTGTGACAGAGATTTTGTCCGTATTCCAAACATGGAATCATTAATTAACATAAATTGACTTCGCCTATCCAACTTATTACTTAACAATATTTTCTTACTGAAATTAAAAACGATTGAAAATGCATAATAAGATACTAGATATCCATGATATTTTTCCGAGCATTTAAAAATCAAATTTTCACGGAATATGATATTGAAATAAAATATCAAGGGCCAAACCCTGCAAGACTTTATCATACACATCATATACATCAATGATCCAACTGACCAGGGGTCTTGGTTAGGTTTACTTGTATAATATATATATATATTAACAAATAATATATTATTAAATTAAAATTAGAATATATTATAAACCATAATTGTACAAAACTATAATAAATTAAAAAGTAAATTTAATTTAATTTTTAAATAGATTTTTTTGTTGAATTCCTCATGGCTTATATTAAAAAGTTGGTCAAATACAATAAACATTTGATTAGTGAAAACAAGTAAAAAATATAACAAATATAACAAATGAGTTCAATTGTACAAATTAGACAACCTCTATATTCTATAAAATAATACCTAATATCTATACTTGTATTATGTAAATACATATTATTATTTGGTATAATTGTATAAAGATTTAATATATAACATAAAATATACATATAAGATATAAGATGTCAATTTTTACTCAGATGCCACTCACTGAGTCACTCCAAAAAAACTAAAACCAAATTTCGCAACACGAAAAAACTACTGCTTAAACACATCAGAAGCATAATATACATTAATATACAAAATTGTTTCATATATTTATTTAATTGTTTAGATGCAATTTAGATAAATATAATTTGAATTACAATTTTTATAGATCTGAATTTGTAATTAGAACTAATGTAGTAATGTCTAAAAAAATATGACATAATAGCAAAACATACAAATTAGGTTTTTTTTTTATTGTGGATTATTTACCTTGGTTTTTTTTCGTCTACCATTAAAAATTACCGACGTAAAATCGTTAAAGGAAAAAATTATTTTGGTTTTGATATTTTGACCGAATACCGTTTTTAAATACAAACTATCTTAGGACTTAGTCATAGCATGATTTAAAATACGTAGGTTGTAGGTAATTCATTGAATTCCATTCATCAGATTATATGCAATGTATAATAAAATGAAGTAAACATTGTCATGGTAATGAATTTTGTGATTGTATATTATGTGGCTATCGTAATAACATATAGATCCGCCTTGGAAATTTTAGTATTATTTCAAATTGTTTCAAGCTGAGGTTATAATAAATGAGTAAATATTTCATCAAACATTATGATTTATACTGAAATTGAATACACTGATAGTTACTTTTGAAACTGATTTATATAATATTAGGTACCTATGTAAAACATTGAACCAAATAAAAGTACCTAATGAAATAATTTGTGATAGTGATCCTTGTAATATCGGTTTTCGTGCTGAATACAAATCTTCATGAATACTATATTGTCCTTTGTCATGTAAAAAACTAATATTACTTTATAGACTACTCGTTGATTGAGATATTCACCACCAGGACACCTGGCAAACAGCGCTCGTATATTTTTTGTGGCGGAACACGATTTATTTGACCCGTGCAAAAGCCTGCCGGTAAATAATTGTGACTGGCACCGCCGCCGGAATTCTATTCTACGCAGTCCGGGTATAATATTAATTATTGTTTTCGCGTGGAATACAAAGAACGGTGCGGTACGTGGGCTAAAGACGATATATGATGTCATGATAATAATTAATATACACTGATTGTTTCGAAAATTAGTCGAAAAGAGAATCATTTTACAGTAACCAAAAACCAACACTTATTATTTACGGAACAACTAGATCTATGTTTGTTCGACCGCATTCCGATCATGCGTCGGAGAACAAAAACAACACGTACCCATTTGATTATTTCGACGTGTTTTTTTAATTTTTCAAAGTATAATAATGGTGATAAACCATATTAATATAATGAGCCGGCGATGTGACCATGTAGGAGATCAGGAATTCGTTCAAGCTCCGGTGTTTCGGAAAACAGCCGATAGATGGCGTTCGCGAGCATACTCGTTCGCTAACGCGGTTAGGACATGGGAGGGTATCTCGACATTTCGTTCGCGCTGTGACCAATGACCATAACTTTTCGCGGTTGACCGTCGCGTCGACGTCAAAAGTTCGCACTGTACGAGCACAGACCCACTGGACTTGCTAACCGGGACAGCGGTGTTGTGTGAACACCAGCGTTCTGCACGGCGTCGCGACCGCGTCGATTGTTTATATGGAACCGAACACCTACCGAACGCCATCTCCGGTTCCCTTTCAAATCGAAAAAATCTTTCGCCTTTTACTAAAGATTTCCGTGGAGGGGAGCACTCGAAGGAGTCTAGAAAATTAATTTTTTTCAATTGCCTGACCTTCTGGTCGGGCTTCTAATACAATAGTGAACTTTAATTAATAACTGAAACACGTTCGTAAGATCTATCTATTTGGTAGTTAATCTATAAATTCGACGACGTTCCAACCTATACCGAAATATACTTTGTTGCACGTATTACGAGCGTAGTCGTAGTGCAATTAGCATTACAGTGGCATATAATATAAATTTGCGAACAATTTGTTTATCACAATTGTATCATTACAATATACAAAATTAAAACTATACTTGGAAAAAGCTCCCTTACTTAAATAACTATAAGCTAATAATTTGTATTTATTTTTATTTTTTATTCTCTAACTTTACCTTTACTTAGGTAAATTCGAACTTTAAATACTTATAAAAAAATGTGTGCCTATGTATTTTTAATATTTTTCAACTACTATTGTAACAATAGGAAATTGATATTGTAATATTGTAATATCAGGAGCCTTGTATTATTTTTTCATGATTTTTGGCCCAAAAAATAAAAATTTATTGGTATTTATATAAAAAAACTAAAAAAATTGAAATTTGAAATGATTGGTAAAAAGCTCAAAAAGAGTAAAAATATTTTCAAAATTGTATGGTGTATAGAAAATGCTAATATAAACATTCGGTAAAATTTTTAAGTATCTACTGCAGTTATTCATTTTTGAATTACAACAAAATAAGAAAATCGCTACATGAGAAATCGAGTGAATATCCAATGTTGTGAAAATATGAACTTCAAACGCTCATAAAAATTTAATTTGATTTGGTATTAGATTTTTTTTTGATTTTTTTCATTAGATATTTAATTATGTAGTTACTAGTTATTAATAACGTTTCGTCGCTTCGTGATTTAAAAAAATCAAAAATCACAATGCTTAGGTATACCAATATACCATAGAATAAGACAATACTAATATACGTATACCTACCTATATAATCTAAGTCCCAATCTATAACAATCAACAAGTATCGCATATAGCTCGCCGCGGGTGCCCACTGCCCACCTGGCCAGCACGTCTATGAACTTCACCAATCCCTCGCACAAATGAATGAGTTAAATTTATAAAAAATACTTCTTAAACCATACATACAATACAAAATAACACCCTTTCCAAATTTTAATTTTCTATCCACGCAGTTCATTTCCAATCATTAAAATTGATCTTTAGTTTTGATTTTATTTTTTTTAAATTATAAAGGTTTATAAGTTGTATTCATACCAATTTTTTTATTTATAATAATCGTACGGATTATGGATACAACTAGCTAATAGCCAATAGCCATTAGGTATACAAAGTACAATAGTAGGTAGGTAGATACCTACCTAATTATTAATTAATACCTATGCGTGGCTATGTATTGGTAGGTACTCACCGACCAACGACGACGTTAATATTAATTGATAATTATTAATGTTATATTTTGTTTATTTTAGTTTTAAATAATTTTCTTTTGCAGATTTTATCAATGTACGTAAAATGTTTAACTTTTATAACTTTCGAGCCCTACATTCTCTATTTAGTGTTAATATTTATATATTATATATTTTCAGAGGAAAATAGTTTTTTTTTATCGAAAGCAATTTATGTACGCATAGAAATACGCCGTCGACTGCCAAGCGCACCCAACGATAATGATTTCACAATATTATTTAATAAACGACGACCGGTCGGCGTCATGAAATGGAAGGAAATATATATAGCCACATAGGAAGCGCGAACACTAGGAAGTAGGAACTACACAGGAATGTCGAATGTATCGTAGCCACGCAACATAATAACAATAATAATCCAATGCCTATTCAGCGCCCAGTGGTCCATCGGGCGTCGACCGCCGTCGTATTCTTTTATAGGTAATTTTATCGTTGGTCGCACACTCCTTGTACCACCGAACAGAATAATTCGTAACAGTTGTACCGTCGGTGGGACGGCGGCGCAAGCGGTACAGCCTCGTTTGCACTGCACGCTGCGCCGTGTACCACACTAGCACCCGGTACTCCAGTAGGCTCACGCAATACACAAATTATTTATTTTATTATTCCGTAGCGACTAATAACCCCATACACATAACACATGGCAGCAAAAACGGTGTTGTGGAGTTGTACCCATTTATTTTGTGGATTGCTTATGGATGTGGGAATGCGACATTCTATAGTGAATACGAGAGTACAGACTGAATTCATTTTATTATTATATTTTGTCTATTTGAATAGTGTATACAAATTTGTAAGTAATGTGTAAGCCAAGTTGGCCTAGCCAACACAACTGATACCATTGAGGCACCACATGTCAACCGTTACACGGTTAGGTACATCTGTTTTCTCTCTTAGACCTTAGTGGTTTCTTTATCGTTCAAAAGCTTCTGTGCGAGTGAGAATCATGGTTACTCCCTCCGTATAAAGCTTAGTGAAAATATACTAAATATAGGAACACAGACACGCAGTATCCATAATAATAATTAATAATATGTTAAATATCAATGTGGTCGTAGATACCATCGCGTAAGGCGTAACCATAATTATACAGTATAATATTATTATTATAATACACCGTAGTCTACGCTCAGTAACGTTATACTGTTATAGTATATTATAATCATCGTCGTCGTTACATAAGTCGCGTTGTACACGACGTCATGACAACGTTCCTCGGCTCCGCGGGTGGCGGCGGCGGTGAGGGAGTGGGCCAATCGGACGGTCCGCCGCCCGAAGTCCGAACAAACAATCTGATAACTGCAGCTGTAGTGCCGGCGGCTCATTGTTTACGACCGGCGCTGCCCACGTACAACACGAACGGTCGGGGGGTGGCGGTACACACGAACCGCGGCACGACAACAACAATAAGCCGACGACGGCGCGCGCACCACACGACACGCACAGGTTGTCGTTGTCGCACTCGACCGCGCCGTAACCAAACGCGTTTATCGTTATCGTTCTTCTTTTTTTTTTTTCTGTTTTCTCTCTCTTAGCTCAACGATCGTCCCGACCGACACACCGCCCTCGACGATTGTCTCCCGGTCCGTCCGACAGGTCTCCCCTGGGAAGTCGTCGTCAGGCAATAATCTCGGCATCATAGGTAACCGCGACCAGACTTGCGAGCTGACATTTCCAGGACACATTACACGGGTGGGCAAAAACTGTCGCCCCATTTCGCTTTTTTGATCTGACAATGACCGCTTCGTGGAGCCAGATCCGCGGACCGCTGTCGTCGTGGTTGGGCTGCTGACCCACCGGTCGATACCGCCGCCTTGTTCACAGCCGTTGATCATCTTCATCCAAACGAGCCCTCGATGATGGCTTTGTCGCTGTCCTTGCTGCTGTTGCTGTGCGGCTCTGCATTCCGGGCCCATGGCTTCAACCTGGAGACGAGGCTGCCGATCGTTAAACGCTCCCTGGAAGTGTCGTACTTCGGCTACTCTGTAGCCGGACACCAGTCGTACGATGAGATCAAGTTGCAAGTTGAAAACAGTTGGTTAGTGTACCTTCTTTTGTTGTCAGTGTTGTTATCTAATTTTTGTTTACAAATTTAATTATGAATTCAATCTACAAATAAATGTGTAAATTTACGTCTTTTGAACAATTTTCTAAACAAAATACGGTTTGTAAATGTTTGTTAAGTTCCTATGATGGATACAAATCTTTATTATTGCCGTATAAATATAGATTTTTAAATAACATTTTTTTTCCGATAAATTTACCTTTTTTACAGTAAAACAACTAATAAAGTAATCATTGATTGTAACAATGTTGATTTTGATTTTTTTTTCATTGTTCAAGTACCTCTTAAAAATTTACTAATTTTTTTTATTGTTCTTCAGGATTTTGGTTGGTGCTCCAATAGGTAAAAACTTACAACCGAAAACTAACCAGTCTGGTGCATTATATAAATGTCCATTGACATCATATCATGATGATTGCATACAGGTTGTTACTGATGGAAAGCGAAGTAAGTACACATCTTTTTTTATTTTGAAAAATATTTATATAGATAGTTAACTATATCAAAAATTAGAAATATCAAAGGTAAAAGAAAGAACCCTACAAAAAAACTCCTCATTGCACAATGTCATAAATGATATAATTATGGTCATAACAAATCTTACTTTGGAATCTGGATATTTAAGTGACTAAGTGATGTGAAATCCAGAGAAGCTTTTTTTATAGAATATTGATTAATTATTCAATGATCATCCTGACACATTGTTAGGACATTATTAATGTTTGAACCCACTAATAATAGAATGCAATCGTCGAGGCAATCGTAATCACTGTAAAAGTGTTGCTATTGAGTGACTTCTTAGCTATTTTTCAATACATTAAGAATGTCATAATTAACTCTTAGTTAATATTATATTTATATATATATTGTAATATATAATGACTGGGATATAAAAATAAAAATTTAGCCAGAAATGTAGGTTTATAACTTATATAGAATACTAACCACCTTAGATAATGTTATTTATATTGTTAATTATATACCTATGCTATTATATTATAATAAATAATTATATAGTTGTTAATTTGTAAACTTAAAAAATATCTCATGAAAATTGAGGTTATTAGGTTAAACAATTTTTGAAGTTGATAATAATGATTTTTGTTTTCTTTTTTAAAACAGACCCAAATAATGGACTTTATGACCCCTGTAAGTGAAATTATGGTAACTTTTGTGTTTGTTCATGGTTTGTTTATTGCAATTTGCATTTTAATATGTTATGTGTTGCATCATAACATCATTTATTAAAGCCTATTTCATATTATATTTATGAATATTTTTTTGATTGTTATATAACAAGCATTGCTGCCATGTAAATATTGCTTAATTTAGTTGGAGTTTTAAATCCATCACATTAGTATGGTCTGATCATATTTTAGAAAATACGTTTGATAAACGCATGACTCAAAGTTGATGTATGAAATAGTTAACTGCACTGTTATGTGTAATATTAAGCTTAAAATGTATATTTATTATTTAATTAACTTTTGCAAGCATTAAATATTGTTAGTATTGGGTTTCATATAAAATAATGTTATCGCGAAACACAGTAGGTAGGTATTTTATAATATTTTCAGTATATTTCCATAAAAATGTAATAACTTGAACTAGTAAATATAAATGTTTAGTTAGGTTAGGTAAGGTACTATTTCCTAAGTGTTAAATAATCTATTGGGGCTAGTCATTAATGATTGAAATGGTATTCTATCTTTCAATGCATTTTATATTATAGTTGGTTTCAATTTACCTTATTAGTATCATATATATGAATATCTTATACAGATTTATAATACTTGTTCAATTATGTATTTACTTCGTTCTTTTATGTACAATTATTACATAATTAGATGATTTTTTTAAAACTGAACATCTATCATTTCAATAAGTGTTTCTATTTTGAAATTTTTCTGTTGAAAAATTCAAGATTCATACAATTCTAGCTTTTTTTTTATACTGGCCAGTGGACAGTGGTCACTTTGTTGTTGCTAAAACAACTTATGGTTTTTAAATTGTAATCGATATTATTAGTTTCATTATTTGAAGCAAAATACTTTTCAAAAAAAGTTGACTTATAAACAGTGCTGCAATTAGGTTTGTATTTATCAGTTTGGCTGCCAGTATATTTTTTGCGGACAAGTAAAATATATAACTTTTAAATAATTGGTTTGGTAGGTATCAAAATACACTAACTCAGTTAGTTCGTAATCATTATATGTGTACAATATATCCTATAATTATAACCAAACCGATCTACCCTATATGACTTCATGTCCCAAATTGAAGGGTTCCTCAGTAATCTAAGTAGTTATGGTACTCATTGCAAATAAAATTGAATATACAACAGTACTTTATTTCTTAAGAAGCATTTCAATTTTTTATGGAACATAACACATTTTCACAGAAACCTGTCACTTTTCTTTAACTCAATATCACTATTAAAAGAATCATCTTGTATCTCAAATTTACAATTACTAAATAAAATAAAGACAAAAAGTAGGTCTATAATAAAATATTTCTGGTCCTTTATATTATTGCAATCTGTGATAGTATTGAAATTATTTCTTTACAATAATTATGCGTATCAGATAATTTTTTTAGATGATTCATGTATGTTAGGTTCAAATTTAAAATGAGTAAAGAATAAAGATGCTAAAACTAATTTTTTTTTTTTTCTTAAGAATTATTGTCGTGTTCATTATTTTTATAAATTTCAACATAAAGTAATAATTCTTTATTAAATTATTTTGGATACTTGTGTATATTTACGATTCATATATTTTTGGATGTAAAAAGTGTAGAAACAAATTCAAGCTGAGGGTTGTTGATATTAAGAATCAGATTTGTATGCATTTGCATATTTTTACTTGTTGATCGTTTTGTATATTAAGTAAATTCGTAGGTACCAGTGGCATTTACGGGAGAGATTTGGGAGATATATCTTTCCCTTGACCATTTTTTAGTTTATATTTGTTATATTTAATATGTGGTTATATTTTTTATTTGTCACTTCATCAGTAGTTAATAAAATGCAGGGACGTTTAGCATCAGGCAGGTTATAGATAAATAAGATTGATGTATTCATATATTCCGAGTGGAGGGAGGAAAACTATATCCCCCCTCAAATAAATCCTAAATACACCACTGGTATAATGAACATAATTCATACAAAATGTTTCGTACCATTAAAAATCCACCAGTGTTGTTCATGTTTTGTAAATTTAAAGATTTTTGAATTTTTAAGCCATATTTTGTGATTTTAATGTCACTTAGTTTATATTGATGTCTTGCAATTTATAGACTTATCATTAAGGCAGAAGAACAATTACATATTAATGTATACAATTTTATTTTCAGCTTTATTTTATTTATACATTTTTAACATTAATTTTAATTTAGTTTAATTTACAAAATTTAATAACTCCTTGTAGGTATATTAGTTTATTATCAAATACAAATTATGATATTTGAACAAAACTTTAATAAGTTATAATTTGTAATGTTTTGGCTATCATAAATATATTTTTTTGCATGATTATGATGCACAATATGGCATGAAAATGATGTTTAAATGCTTTGAAAAAAAACGTTCATGAATGTATGATGTCATGTGTATTGAATTAAATTTTAGCGACATGACTTAACCAGTCATTTGTATATAATAATTAATTACAATAAAAGCATAATACGTGTTTTCGAATGGCATGTGAAATGCATGTACACATATTTTGTGATTATATTTTATGTGACGATACGACTGATATTTGTATGCACGTTACCAATATTATTTCGTAGTTTGACCTTCAATCGTTAAGTACTGACGAGGCTGAATTTATCGTTAAGAAAGGTTTGCTTGTACAGTTTCCGTTGATAGGCGGTAAGCGTCATGCATGTTTACTTAAGGATTTATAATGCATACATCGTGAAAATGTTATAGAGCGTGATATAAATGTTTAAAACAATGGTTGAAAGTCTTAATGTTAAGTCATCTATTTTTAGTATTTGTGTTACTCATTATTTAATATTACAGAAAAACTACAATCCTAATAAGTACTAACTATTAAGTATAGGTATCGATGTGCTTTATGTACAAAATGGTTTTTTGCATAATCGTTTTTTTTAAGAATATACAACACAACTCACGCTTATTCGTTGTCTCAGTGTTTACACTCGCATACCAATTAAATTATTTGCATACATGAATACATTAGGTATACCCACTAAATAGTAAATGTACGTTTCTCAATCCCGGTGCAGTTTTTTGTTTTTAATATTAGAGAAAATATATCTATTACGAAACTTAAAGACGACAACAGATACCATAATATTACATAATCCGATCCCTCTAGCCGGATTTTTTCGAGATATTTCAATTCTGAAGTGAGTTTATAATTAGATAGAATATTAGAATGTAACAATATGAAAATACTTATAACTTTTTTAAAATAAAAATATCGGAAGATCTTATGTTCTTTAAGTTTGATACTTGATAGTAAGCACATTTCTCTAATAGTATAAAATAAAAACAATAAAACTGTATTGGAAAATATGCGGAACGTAAATTTATTAGGTTGTGTACTACTTATGTGTGGAATGACAATCGGCAGAGACAACGTATGCGTGTTGTCGTAGTACTTAAATACACAAGCACGCCTTTAAAAGTTCACAAAAACGGTTTTTAGTTGATTTCAGGCTCTACATGTATAGCTATAATATTTTAAATTCTTTTGATTTTGAATCAAATATTATATTAATACCTATAATATGTTATGTTGGTATAGTACATAGAATTTTTACATTTAAACAAGGCATTTTCAATATATTATATTGTTTAAGTTTTAGATAATATTTAATATCTTATGCTATAAAAATATAAGTATATACCTACTAAGTGAAATGTACTATTTAAGTTTTTCGACTTTTACAATAATTTTATAAAGTAAGTTTAAAATTTTAACTATTGCATTGCAATTTTACAAACAATTTTTATTACTGATGAATAGAGTCTAGAGCTCGATTTATATGCCAAATGCATATTTATTTTTGTTAATTGTATGATATGCTTAGTAAGCATAACATATGATTCATAGCATAACGATTTAAGTTATGAAACTTTTCTAGTGTACATCTTGCGTATTTCATCTTTTAGTGCATATTTCGGTGTTTTGTTTCGTTTTTTTAGACATTTTTTTAAATAATTACTATTAAAATATAAAAAAAATATATTACATTTTTATTGTTTCTATTAATATCGAAATAAATTAATAGCGTATAACTATTAATTTATTTCGATATTAATAGAAACAATAAAAATGTAATATATTTTTTTTATATTTTAATAGTAATTATTTAAATACAAATTATGATATTTGAACAAAACTTTAATAAGTTATAATTTGTAATGTTTTGGCTATCATAAATATATTTTTTTGCATGATTATGATGCACAATATGGCATGAAAATGATGTTTAAATGCTTTGAAAAAAAACGTTCATGAATGTATGATGTCATGTGTATTGAATTAAATTTTAGCGACATGACTTAACCAGTCATTTGTATATAATAATTAATTACAATAAAAGCATAATACGTGTTTTCGAATGGCATGTGAAATGCATGTACACATATTTTGTGATTATATTTTATGTGACGATACGACTGATATTTGTATGCACGTTACCAATATTATTTCGTAGTTTGACCTTCAATCGTTAAGTACTGACGAGGCTGAATTTATCGTTAAGAAAGGTTTGCTTGTACAGTTTCCGTTGATAGGCGGTAAGCGTCATGCATGTTTACTTAAGGATTTATAATGCATACATCGTGAAAATGTTATAGAGCGTGATATAAATGTTTAAAACAATGGTTGAAAGTCTTAATGTTAAGTCATCTATTTTTAGTATTTGTGTTACTCATTATTTAATATTACAGAAAAACTACAATCCTAATAAGTACTAACTATTAAGTATAGGTATCGATGTGCTTTATGTACAAAATGGTTTTTTGCATAATCGTTTTTTTTAAGAATATACAACACAACTCACGCTTATTCGTTGTCTCAGTGTTTACACTCGCATACCAATTAAATTATTTGCATACATGAATACATTAGGTATACCCACTAAATAGTAAATGTACGTTTCTCAATCCCGGTGCAGTTTTTTGTTTTTAATATTAGAGAAAATATATCTATTACGAAACTTAAAGACAACAGATACCATAATATTACATAATCCGATCCCTCTAGCCGGATTTTTTCGAGATATTTCAATTCTGAAGTGAGTTTATAATTAGATAGAATATTAGAATGTAACAATATGAAAATACTTATAACTTTTTTAAAATAAAAATATCGGAAGATCTTATGTTCTTTAAGTTTGATACTTGATAGTAAGCACATTTCTCTAATAGTATAAAATAAAAACAATAAAACTGTATTGGAAAATATGCGGAACGTAAATTTATTAGGTTGTGTACTACTTATGTGTGGAATGACAATCGGCAGAGACAACGTATGCGTGTTGTCGTAGTACTTAAATACACAAGCACGCCTTTAAAAGTTCACAAAAACGGTTTTTAGTTGATTTCAGGCTCTACATGTATAGCTATAATATTTTAAATTCTTTTGATTTTGAATCAAATATTATATTAATACCTATAATATGTTATGTTGGTATAGTACATAGAATTTTTACATTTAAACAAGGCATTTTCAATATATTATATTGTTTAAGTTTTAGATAATATTTAATATCTTATGCTATAAAAATATAAGTATATACCTACTAAGTGAAATGTACTATTTAAGTTTTTCGACTTTTACAATAATTTTATAAAGTAAGTTTAAAATTTTAACTATTGCATTGCAATTTTACAAACAATTTTTATTACTGATGAATAGAGTCTAGAGCTCGATTTATATGCCAAATGCATATTTATTTTTGTTAATTGTATGATATGCTTAGTAAGCATAACATATGATTCATAGCATAACGATTTAAGTTATGAAACTTTTCTAGTGTACATCTTGCGTATTTCATCTTTTAGTGCATATTTCGGTGTTTTGTTTCGTTTTTTTAGACATTTTTTTAAATAATTACTATTAAAATATAAAAAAAATATATTACATTTTTATTGTTTCTATTAATATCGAAATAAATTAATAGTTATACGCTATACAGTATACTCGTAGGTATAAACTGATTTCCCATTTATGACCTTAGATTAAAAATCTGTGAATTAATAATATACCTACGAATACTAGAATAAGAAAATATCGATTCCCATCTCAGACCCATCTCTAACCTTATTGAAATTAATATTAATGCTTAATTTTTTCTTATCGATTAAAACTATCTAAAAAACTCAGATATGTTTGAGAAAAGTATTTATTAGTTTAAATTATTTATTGTTATATTTAATGACCCATAATCTTTATCAAATATTCAGAATAAATGGATTTTTTTTAATACATTATGCATATTTGAACATTTTAGTGCATATAGTATAATATAAGCGCATAGTATTTGGTTTATTTTTAATGCATGTAAATCCACGCTCTACTGATGGTGATGACTTTTCATTTTATAGTATCCAATTTATCGTATTGTATGAATTGATCCTAAATAGCATTTCACGAAAAAAAACCGTCTGTCTAAGACATTTGCTTCATATTAAAAATAAAACAATTTGAAATGCAACATGATGGAGAAGCTACAACATTTTATACGATTAGAGTTAAGAGGATGTCAGCGCACTGTTTGTTTTCTCTCTCTGGCCCACGCGCCACAAACCGTGTTTACGTAGAATCAATTTTTCTATTGGTAAGTAATTTTCGAGAAAAATTACCCAATGTAAAAAAGATGGAGGATAATATTTTTGAAGGAATGATATATCGATTTTATATTTTATTGTTATTTGTCTCTGTATTCGACTTTCAAAATAAACAAAAAAATTTTGTACATTTAAATGATATTCAAATTGTTTTGAGATAATATTTAGACAAATCGATGTCTTTCCCTCAAAAATATTATTCTCTATCTTTTTTGTAATCGGTGATTTTACTCTTAGATTACTTAAAAACATGGAAAAAATGATTTTGCGTGAATCTGTTTTGTCTATGTTGCGCGTGGGCTAGAGAGAGAAAACAAATTGTGCGCTGACAACCTCTTAAGTCTATATTTTCAGGCAAATAGTCACTTGGAGAAAGACCTTGAGAAATATATTTTTTTTAAATAAGTTTATATATTACTATAATTAGTATTGCACGTTTCAAATAATTTTTATCTCAAGTATTTTCTCTAGTTATATACTTACGTAATAATTTGTTATCCTTATCGGTATTTCGGCCGTAAAAGTAGATATCGATTTTATAACGGATAAATGAACTTATCACATCCACAGGTACGCACATTATTGTGATGCACGAGCTATCGGGCTTTAAGTGCTTTTTGTTTTATTAATTTATGTGATCACTGGTATTTAATTTATTTTTATGTTGTACTGGTGTACGTTTTATCTGTACTGGTCACATTTAGTCATAATAGACATACTGAGAGCCTGAGATATTCATAATCATAAATTATAAGAAATAGCCATGACTTAACTGGATAATTTAGTTAGGATGACTATATATTATATTTATTTACTACTCTATACTGTTACTTATGACACACCCTAGATACGTTGCAAGACTGACAAAACACAGAATACGTAGTTTTAAGAAACTTTTATCTGCTTCAAAACGTTTTAAAGTCTTAATTTAAATAATTTCTATTTATATAACTATTGAAGCTTATTGCTGTTATATTAATGAGATACGAAACCGACCGTATTTAAACCGGAGTTCAATATAGGCAAATTTCCAAGTTTTTGCGTGCGGCTCGTGTTAACGTGTGCGTAGTAAGTGATCATTATTCATTAGGTAGTGTGTGTGACTGACGATTGTGACATTGTGTTAAATTAATAGTGGAGCGCTTCTGCCCCACTTATCACCGCTACAGCGTGACCGACAAATAATCTATGATTTATATAATAAATTGTATTTACTTTTTGTCAATCTTCCCGGTAAACCTAATAATTCGATTAAACTTTTGAAAACTGATTCGAATTCGTTAATATGTCTAGTGCAACGTTTCCCAATTTTTTTTATTATATCCCTGTTAGATTTTCAAAAATATCAAGCTTCCCCTAAATCATATTAAATTTTTTGTAAAAGTTATTGACGTTTATTTTTTTTTGGCTATAATATAAACAAAAACTGTAATATGAGATAAATTACAAAATAGGTATACATTTAACCAAATAATTTTTAACCTAACCTGCGAAAATAATTCAATAATATTGTAATCATTATAATTGTATTGTTATCAAAACGTGATAACAGTCTAAAATAACAAATTAATAACTATTTTCTTCAAATTTAATATTTACTTATTATTATTGTACAGATTGTAAATTTGTGAATTTGATATTTTTATTTTTTGATATTTCAGTTTTTTTTTAAAATTTTTGATTTTAATTCCGAATAATAAAATCCGAATTCATAAATTTGAAATATTATAGGCGATACAATATTTTTATTTTAGTGTCTTCTGATTAATAATTGACCCCTCATTACTGTTATATTATTTTTCAAACTATAAGAAATCAATTTTTAAATGTATTTCCATAGAGTATGTTTGAAGATTTTTGAAGGCATTTTATAGTTTTTTACCACATTTTCTGCAATTTTTTAGGGGAATTAAAGTCCTGGCCTTATCTTGAATTTATAAATTAATATTTTCATAAATTGCATTTTATTTGTTCATAACTCATAAACAATGCGTCAGATATATTAAGTGCTTGGAGAAAAGTATTAAATTAATGTTTACTATAGATCAAAATGTGACTTGGTGTGGTTAAAAATAAATTACAGTATATTAGTGTAAATATTGATTTATAAACATTTTTGGATATTTTTGTAATATGATGTGCTAATATGAAAGTGTTTTATTTAAAACATTACCATAAAAATTAAGTTTAATTGTATATTATTATGTATTTTAAAACTACTTTTATGTAGATAGCTTGATAAAATAATGTACATTAAAAACAAGTGGTGAATATCCTCATTGCATGATAGTGTTACTGCATTTAAGGTATTCAAATTTGTATTAAACAGGGTTTTTTTTATTGAAATGGGTTTAATTGGATATTTAAGGTGTATTTAACTTGATTTAGCTATTGGGTGTAAATATTCTTATGGTGTAATATGTTCACCATATTGTCATACAATGAAGATAAATATGGAAATCATCATACAGGAATTAACCAAATCATTATTGTGTGTATACATTTTGTTGTACACTGTAGACCTAATACGCTTCAATAATCCAGTAAAAATGTAATGTTGAGTATTTGTAAAAATTATTTTAACTCGATATTTTTCTGTAGCTATTGATTCTACAAAACTCTCTCCACCCAAGAATGACGAAATTAAAGATGGACAATGGTTAGGCGTAATTGTACGGAGTCAAGGACGTGGTGGAAAAGTCATGGTATTATTAAAACATATTCATATAACATATTTTCACTTTATGATTAATTAAACAATAAGATTCAAAAAATAAATTTACTTATCTTTTTTACTGTTTAGAAAATAATTTTTAAAAATTAAAAATGTATTCTAGTCTAAAATGTGATAATTAAGTTAAAATACTTCAAAGTCAAAGGTACGACAAAATGTGGTTGTAGAATGATTTTCAATTTTATCCTATGGGGGGGGGGAGGGGGGTAGGTTAAGGTTGGGACATTATAGCAAATTTTTAATCACAGATTTTGTTATCATTGTGAAAAAACTACAATTTAAATCAAAAATCATTCCACAAAAATATTTTGGTGTTGCCTATTTAATTATTTTGCCATACCATGTTGTTTTTAAACAAATTATGTGTCTGAATACATAAACATTTTAGGTATGTGCACATCGATACATAAATCGAGGTGATGAATATCAATGGGGACAAGGTCTTTGCTATACTTTGACACAAAACTTAGATTTTGTTGAATGTTGGGAACCATGTAAAGGTCGAGAAACAGAAAAGTATGTTTGCTTAATAATATTATCATAATACAAGTATAATATCAAGTATATATCAAAATATTGTGCATTTGTTCTAAATTAATTAATTTATAATTGTGATTTAGGGGTCAAGCACAGTTTGGTTATTGTCAAGCTGGCACAAGTGGAATGTTGTTAAATGATGATACTGTAGTTATTGGCTCACCTGGCTCATATAATTGGAAAGGCAATGTATTTATGGTCAGTGTATCGGATGACTTCTTACATAGAGATAAAACTTGCTACTACAGTCCGGTTCGAGATAATGAAGTATCTCCTGTTGATAGCCATAGTTATTTAGGTAACTATTGTTTTCTGAAACGTTTGAATATTATTTTTCGATTAAAATGTACATTTTAACAATTCTTTTTCATTTCTTAGGTATGTCTACTACTGCTGACTATTTCTTTGGTAAACCTAATATGGCTTATGCAGCTGGTGCCCCGCGTGCTAATGGAACAGGCCAGGTTGTACTATTTACTAAATTAAGACCGTCTGTTAATCTGATGGATGCAAGACTTGTTATTAGTGGAGAACAATTTGCTTCTAGTTTTGGTTATGAACTAGCAACCGCTGACCTCAATGGAGACAAGTATGTAGTAGTTTTATTTATAACATATTTTGTTAAAGTTGTTTTTTTGGCATTAAACTAACTCATTTTTTCAAAGTTTCACATAGTCATTTATGTGTAAATATTTTTTTATTAGATTACTTTTAAAGCTTTATTTATATAATGAATGGAATATTAGTAATTATAATTTGTATATTTTAATACAGGGAACCAGATTTAATAGTTGGTGCACCATTTTATTTCACAAAAGAAACTGGTGGAGCTGTTTATATTTATATGAATAATAAAGATCATTGTTTTAATTGCAAATCACCAGTTAAACTTGTCGGGAAACCAGAATCCAGGTTTAAGTCTAAATACTAAACAGTTCTTAAGTATGTGTATTAATCATTCACAAAATTATTAGATTCGGATTTGCAATTACTAATCTAGGAGATTTGAACAAAGATGGATATGATGACATAGCCATTGGTGCACCATATGAAGGAAATGGAGTTATTTACATTTATCAAGGTTCAGATCATGGAATCATTGTGGAACCTTCACAAGTTAGTTCAATTTTTTCTATTAGATTATTAACACATATAATTGATATCATACAATTTAAAAGAATATGTGCCTAACCTATTTGTATTTATATTCCTAGATAATTAGAGCAGAGGATTTAGTGGTAGAGAATCTTAAAATACGTACATTAGGATATTCGTTAAGTGGTAATGGAGTGGATTTAGATCAAAATGGTTACCCAGATTTAATATCTGGTGCTTATGAGAGTGATATGGCAATACTGATTAGAGCTCGGCCAATTGTAGATATAACAATTGAGGTTCGACCTCCTGAAAAACTTCGGAACATTGATCCCACTAAAACGGGTTGTTCTGCCAACATTACATCTTCAGTTACTTGGTAGAACAGCATAATTTTTAAATAACTTTATCATGAAGATTTAATGAAAAATATTTTCTTAATTTGTACAGTTTTACATTCGAAACATGTTGTACGTTGGAATCTGTGATCAAAGCTAGATCTGATGGAGAATGGGGAATTCAGTTGCGTTATAGATTGGAAGCTGAAACATTCCAAGAAGGTCGTAAGTTTTCTAGGGTTTGGTTTGGACCAGATCATATGATGAAGTCACAAACAATTGAAAATATTGTCTCAGTGGATCACAACAAAAAAGAAACATGCCAACAACACACAGCCTACATAAAGGTATCTATTACAATTAAATTCTACCAATCTTTTGTTTATACTATGATCCTGTCATAGGAGAAAACAATGGATATTCAGTCTCCAATTGCCATGCATATTTCATATTCACTGGTGCAAAATGATGTTCCTGTTTTAAGACCTGGTGATCCAGTACCTTCTTTAGCTGATTTGCCGGTATTGAATCAAAACCAAGCAGAAAAAACATTTTTTGCCACATTCCATAAAGACTGTGGAAATAATGATAGATGTGAAAGTAGAGTACATGTGAATGCTGAACTGTTGTTACCTAGAACATCAGGTATATACATTTTTACAATTATGTTTTGATTACTGTGATATTTAAATAATTTAATTCAATCGGTTTTCATTTTTATTCAATCAATTTAATGTTAATGTTTTAACTCATTTCACATTTTTGACAAAAAGTATTTTATTTTGATTTATTTTCAGATAATAAATATGAATTAGTAATAGGCCAGCATGTTGAAATACTTTTAAATACAACTGCATACAACCAGGGAGAGTCTGCCTACGAAAGTAGAATGTTTGTGGTTCATCCTTATTCGTTTAATTACATAGGCACTGTGAAATTAGAAGACGTATGTTAAATAATCAAAAACCATTTCTTACAAATGAAAATTAATGGTATATATTTTTAGACAAAGCAAGTGGATTGTAATCCATTCAACAAGACATTAGTTGTTTGTGCCCTTGGAAATCCATTTAAGAAATCTGCGATTTCTAATATTCAATTGCGCTTTGATCCAAAAGAACTGAATGATTCCGAAAATCAATTAGAGTTTGTTGTGTTTTCTAACTCTACATCCCATGAAATTGAACCCCAGAATCCATTAATTTTGCGTGCCAATATCATCAAACAAGCTGAATTATCATTGAAAGGGTAGGTGTACGATTAAAAACTTGAAATGGGCTATATTAGAATAATTTTATTATTATAATTTATATTAGGTTAGCACGACCAGAACAAGTGTTTTATGGTGGTCAAGTGAAAGACGATTTGTCTGTCAAGTATCGCGATGAAGTTGGTTCCAGAGTATTGCACACTTATCAAGTGTTTAATTCCGGTCCTTGGAAGGTGTCCAACCTAGTAGTAAACATTGAATGGCCCTATCAGGTAGCCAGTCATTTTACTCCAAGAAAATGGTTGCTGTACCTGGATGAAAAACCATACGTTGAAGGTAGTGTGTGTTGATAAAAAAAAAATACTGAGTATAACTTTTTATTAATAAACTTTTATACTTGTTCAGCAATAAGTGGTGGAGAGTGTTTTATGTCTCAAGGACAAGTCAATCCATTAGGTTTACCAGTGCGCCCAGGTGTTCAAGAGATGCCCCTCGATAGTATTAGTACAGAAAACATTGCTTTGAACAATCACATGATGTCAAAATCAACAACCAGCATGATAAAGAATAGTAGTTCTGGTTATTATCAGAACAGAGTACGTAGGGAACAAAATTATGTTGTTGGTGCAGAAACTTATGTTAAAGATAATGGAAAGCATATAGAAATAGTCAAAATGGTGAGCAATATTAATATTTTACACATGGTTTGCTTGATTTTACCTAACTTTATATTTTATAGAACTGTCTTGTGGGAAATGCCAAGTGTTTCAAGTTTCATTGTCTTATAAACAACTTACAAAAAAATCAAGAGGCAACAATATTTATTAAAGCTAGGTAAGACATTGTTGTGGTTTTGTGTAGGGTAAACATACTGTATCACTATAGCTATTGATATCGCACCAAATGTGATTGAATCTATTAATCATTTTAGTTAACTCAATTTTTTTTTCAGACTGTGGAATTCTACTCTACTAGAACTGTTTCCCAAAGTTGATTCTGTGCAAATAGTATCGAGAGCAAAAATTCATATACCCCCTGAATTATCATTGCAACAAAATCGCTCAGACGATGAGTTTGAAGTAAGTTATTTGTATTATTTTTGTATTCATAACATTACACTTAATTTTAAGGTAGGTATATGATTGTTTATGAAAAATGACAGAATTGTAAATATATGAAATACATTTTAAATATTGTTAAACCAAATAATTTAAATATAGTTACTTATTAATATAATAATATGGATGAATTTATATGAACTATTTTTATTAATTTTTTCTTAACATTATTTATATAAAATAATAATTAGACATTGAAATATTTTGATTTATGTTTGTCAAAATTAAATAATGATATTATGTACCTTATACAAATGCATTTTCTTTTACAATTTACATGGTTTTATAGGTGGAGACAACAGCTAAAGTGGATTTATTGCAACAAGAAAACGAACCAATTCCGTGGTGGATAATTATCCTAGCTATATTGGTGGGGCTATTGTTGTTAATCTTGTTAACATTGCTACTATGGAAATTAGGTTTTTTCAAGAGACGAAGACCTGATCCCACACTTAGTGGTAACATTGAAAAACACAGGGTAGATGATAATTACTATGACTATTAGTTAATAATTGTAAAACAACTTGCGGTAAAGTATTTATCAAACCTTTTTTTTTACAAATTTTTTTTTGTATTTTCATAAGACTTTTATACGAAATATTTAGAATAAGACAAAATGGTACTTATAGATAATTTATTATAATTTTTTTTCTGCATATATTATTTTTACATTACTTATTTACTATTCTTGTAAATTTTTGCCATATTATGTAATATTTTTAAATGATTGTTGTATGTTTATCATAATATTTTTGTCTTCCTGAACATTTTGCTGCAAATAACTAACTTCAGCTTGTCAAAATTATTTTTATTATATTTATTATACAACTTAAGCGGTTTTTTTCTTAAACAATGATTTAATAGTAGACATTTTTTATAACAGTAACATTATGATTATTGTAACAGTTATGGTGTTTTTAATGTCTTTGAGCTGTTTGGAGTTGAAAAATACTATAACGGTCCTATAACATTTTCTGACATAAACACACTTCCTTGTATGTGACATACTTTTTAGTAAGCTTGAATGAGAACAAAATTTAATAATGTATTACTGAAAATATTATTAAGACATTATTAGCAGCAATGCCATTGTGGGCATAATGTATTCGTGTTGTATGTGGTATGCTGTATGTGGTATTGATGTTTAGTGTGTAGGTGTTTGCCTGAATTCGATGACACTGGGGTATGTGATTTCTGGGCTTCCAATGTTGAATGTTCCATTAGCATGACAAAAAGCGGATTAATGCATAAAAAAATTACTTCTCTCCGTTTGTTAACTTGAAGTATAGGATAAGCTATAAGACCAATTTTGAGATCAGAGATCAGACTAGTTAGATTTATGTTATTCATATCATTATTTCATATATTATTATTTAAATTAATTTAAAAGATTTATTAACAGAATAATGCTCAATGTAAATTCTCCGGATGCCTAGTTTTATTTATATTAATATATCATTATAAACACTTTAAAAAATATACTAGTAGCATCAGTGGTATAAAAAAAATAAATTAGGTGACCAAAAATACTATATTAAAACATTATTGTATTTTTATCTTAACAAAATTCTGAGGCTAAATATAGAATTTTAAATTAATTAATTAATTTACATTTGGCTTATAGAGCTGCTTGTATAAAATATATACATTATTTGATTGATATATCAAACTTTCATACATTTTTATATTATTTAATTTTCTCACTTAAGACAATACAATTTTATTATTTTTATACAACTAGGTACTATATTGTTTTAAATATATTAATGATATTTAAATATATCAGTTTTATTTACTAATTGTTCATTGTATATTATATTATATTGTAAAGGAAATTGATAGCTATTTATAAATATATAAATATGTTTTGCATTCATTGTCAATAGTAATGTACAAATATGGTTTTTTTAAAATAAATTTAACGTACTATTGTAAAAACCATGGTTTTTATATTACAGTTTTATTTTTTATTTGTTCAGTTATTATGTTATCCTAAATGTAATAATGACAGTTTATTTATTTATTTTAATCAATTAATTTTTTTAGTATTTACTTTATTATGTTGTCAAAATATTAAGTTTATTATTGGTTTATGAACTTATGAAGAATGACATACAATTTTACTAATTGTTCAATATATAAATATATATATTGTATAAAGAAAATTGTTGTTAGCTATTTAAAAATGTAATAATTTTTTGCATTCGGTTGCAACAGTGTTTTATGAAAATGGTTAATAATATAAAACATTGGTTTTTACAATAATACTTTATATTTATTTAAAGAAAACATTTTCTGAACAACTTTTGAAACTGAATGCATAAAATGCTTATATTTTTAAATAGCGATTAATTTCCTTTACAATATGTATATATTGAACAGTTGGTAAAACTGCGTAAATTTAAGTATAATTTCTCAAAAGTTTAAAAACCATTAGATCACTTAATTATTTAACAACATAATACAACAAATACCTGCTAAAAAAAATAAATTAAAATAAAAGAATAAACTATCATTATTACATTAAGGACAATATAATAACTGTAAAAATATAATTTTTTTTCATCATTTTAACTGAGCAAATTTAATAATATAAAAATGTATGAAATTTTGTAAATATCAATCAAAAAATGTATATATTTTATACAAACAGCTCTATAAGTGTTAAATAATTTATTTGAAATGCTAATTTAGCCTCAGAATAATGTAATGGTAAATTATCGAAAAAAAAAACAGTGGCAGGGCAATAAAGTTTTCACACGCACGGGCAGTGATATAACAAACCAGTACCTAAATATACATAGTAATGCTAACTAGATTATCTAGCGAGTCATAGCTATTCCTTATAGGTAATTGCCTATTATTAATAATTGATGATAATCTCAGTAAATGTGACCAGAACAGATAAAATGCACGTACAAAAACTTATTTTTAGAAGTACCAATTCAAGATAGGTATTTGAATACTCAATAAAAAGTATATTACTATTTTTATTATTATGACAACATTGCATGGTATAAACATTCAAAAATTATATTCATAAATATAATATGAAATAGCTGGTGCCTGGCTTTAATAAATTATGAATGAATTTATCATATTTTTTTTATACAATTCAACTTAGAATAACTCAACAATTTTAACCGCACGGCGTTTTAGATAGGCAAAATAGGTACGTCATCACTAACACCGTCTCACTGGATAAATGGTAGTCATTACTAAAATTCTTTTGAGCCCGGATTTGATCGAATTAAGATCGTTGCAAATGTTAGACGAATACGCGTATAACACTCACTAGGAAGTAACTTAGACGCCGGAAAATATCCAACATTGTCCGTTTACTTCACTGGTAGTTTACTAATGAGCGTTGTACACGATGACATGGCCGCGATAACTTCTGGCGGATGGAGCGAGGAACGTTGTCGTCTATTGACGACGAAGGAGTGAAGGCGAGCTTTGAGGTGTTCGGTTATTTAAATTACTTTATAGAATTTTAGAAAATCGATTACCTAATAGTAATAACGATTAAACTACCAATAATTATAATGTAATTATCTGTTATAGCAGTTTTAATTACTGCTGTATAAAAGTTCATATTTCTCCTAAATGTTTGGTCAATTGTAGGATCTGCAGGTATACGTGTTCCACTCTCATAACATTATGTGTACTGATTTGAGGATTGAATCCACTTGATGATAATATAAATGCTTATTTTTTGACGTATAGATATTATATATTATATTATAATACTATACCTATTTAAATAGTTAACAAAAGATGAATTTATCTCTAATTGGTATGTTAATATTCATATCTCCAATCCTACACAATAGGCCACTGCGAGGTCATTACAGTATATTTTAGTTGAAATAAAAAAAAATGTTTACATTAATTGTTTGTGATGAATGGCTAATAAAGTAGGGCTAATAAAGTAATTGGCTTATTATAATATTATTACCTTTAAGCTTTAAGTTTAATTTTAAACAACTGACTTCTGAGAATATAATTTGTAGTTCAACAGACACAGCAAGTATATGTTTATTATTTGTATATTATATAATATATTATTGTACTCTAACATTTTGATTAAAATCGTTTTCACTTTTATAATTAGAAAAACCTTTTATACTGGGTTAATCCAGTATTATTCCATATCTCACTGAAAATAATTATATCTAAACCTTTAATTGAGTTATTTATCATACGAAAAAATTTGTTTATATTTCGATTGTAGAACCTAATATTAATATGTAGGACTTGGATTTAAATGCCCTTTCGAACAAATTATTTATGACCTTTAAACTTTAAAAGACGTCCTCATAAAATGCCCCCGAATCGACCACAGATTTCTCCAGAAATCGAGATAACTTTGTGTCTTGGAACGCATCATGTCGAGCATTCCAGGGAAAAAATGCAATTGCATCGAAATTCGAACCCTATTCGTATGAATATGTAATACATTCACTTCATTGTTTTCTACACTCGTCAAATACTCATTCAAGCCTTTATTAACTATATTACAGTCATTGTTTATGACGTGTGTGTCTAAAATAGGTCTTTCAGTCTATAAAGTTTGAGTTAATTCCTGTCATCTATAGATATTATGGTGCTAAGACAATAATTGTACCTATGTGTCTGCTAGAATGATATTTAAATGTATACATACTATAGTTTCATAATATTATTGTGATGACCAAATTACCCATATAAGAATTTTCGTTTATAATATACGAGTGTTACATAATTTTGAAAACTGTTCAATCAGCATAATATTTTCTTCACGTTAATCAGCCCTTGGTGAATCAATCGGACGATTATAAATTATAATTGTTTTTATTCTATACATTATACATATATTATTATTTTTACATTATCTATTTACTATTATTGTAATGTTTTGGCAACTATACTTAATTATTGTGAAATATATCTTATTAGCTACTTATGGTTATATTTATATTTATAATATGCATATAGGTACTATACAGTATGAGGCCGGTTACATATTATGTAATATTTGAAAATTATTATTAATTATGGTTTTTGTATTTCTGAAGATTTCGCTATGAATAACAAACTTCATTTTGTCGAACTTATATTTATTATACAGTTTAAGCATTTCTCTTTTCTTAAGCAACAGATTTATTATTTTTCTTTAACATTAATATTATAATTTTTTTTTCACGGTAATACTGTGGCCGTAATGGTGTTTTTAATGTCTGTGAGCTGTTTGGAGTTAAAAGACACTGTGACGGTCCGCTGTCCTTCATTTTCTGGCGAAAACACTTCCTTGTATGTGACATACTTTTCGTTAGGCATGACGTCTCTATGTGAACAAAAATATATATTATGTTTAAAAAATATATTAATAAGACGTGTTTATTGTAGCGATGCTATTATTTATTTAGTATGTGGTATTGGTAATTGGTGTGTAGGTGTTTACCTGAATTTGATGACTCTGTGGATTCCTGGGCCTTCAACGCTGAATGTGCAGTCCGTTAAAGTGACAGATAACGGATTAGTGAAAGAAAACGTTGCTTCGCACTGTTTGTTTACTTGAAGTTGTGAATTTAGCTATAAAGCAAATATTAAGATTAGAAATTGTACCTACATATTTTTATCATAGTATATTATAATCCCGGAAACTAATGAAAAATAAATTTAATTCCATATGCTGATATGCCATATCATATTGGTTACAGTAGTTATACATGAATACTTAAAATGATTTTTTTTTTATAAAATTCAAGAACTTCACATCTATCCGAATGATAAGTGTCAAAAGTTTGGTTTCACTTTAAAGGTACCTATGTAATTTATCATAAATGTTTTTTAGAAGTACGTAATATAGTAAATTTGTTGAAAATGTCAACAATGAATTCGGTGGTGGCAAATATTCAGGTAGGCACCTTTACATTTTTTTAACTTCTATACTATTTTAATGAGACATAATTTTTCAACCTAAACATGTTTTAATAAATAGGTAATGGGAATTGGCCCTTCCTTTCCTACCATCGTAATGTTTCTGTAGGATGTTTCCATTGCGAGTCCGAGACACGAGCGACCTATTTCCTCTTCGATTATTTTTCATAAGTGTCGCCGAGATATTTACATCCGGTTAACATTTTTATTAACACACTCACTTTTACGTCCAGCTGCGGCTTTTGTACGACAAAGTCGTCGTCTTGGCTCCACAGCTGTTCCGTACCTTCGACGTTGGCCACGGCCGTTATTCTTATCAAACTGTGTGACGACATTTTGTCCATGTACTCTGACGGTTTCATGAAAGTGTGGATGTTTTCTCCTAAATTAACAGACGGAAATTAACGTTTATGATGACAATAATAATATATCTGTTAGATTTCTATCCGATGGAATGCAATATATTTATATATTTTATTATGGCACAGGAGTTTTTTATTTTTGTAGTTTTTGTATTTTTAATTTCTGAGTGGATTGAGATTGTATTAATTTAATATTGATGTTTTTTGTGTATGTCGGTATATGTGCATACAATTTATAGTAGAAAAATTCTTTGATTTTCGACTTCCACATTTTTTCTGTTATAGGAAAGTGAATCTATTTGATATTTTTGGAAGTTCAAAATTTATAATTCTTAGGACTCTTTAAAATACTCTTTTAAAACTAAAGAAAAAACTAGGAAAAAATTGGAATTTTTATGTAAAACTAGTTTTTGCCAGAATCTATTTTCTTATTTTATTGTAATTCAAAGACGAATAACCATTAACCATAGATACTTGAAATGTTCACTAAATGGTTGTATTAGCTTATTCAATATGTGCTTACACGGTAAAATGCTAACAATATTTGGACTCTTTTTAAATAACTATATATATTATAGGCATTTTACACTTTCAGATTTATTAAGTTTTATTTTTATAAATATTGATAAAACAATTTCCCTCGTTTAAAAAGTTTGAAAATGTTATATGATGTACCTCATATAAGTTATTATAATATATAGTAATTTAAATATATTGAAGATATATCTAGATTACAGGTAAATATTTTATAAATTTTTAAAATTTAAAATTATTATAGATTTATATATATTTTAATTCCAATTTAATACATAGTGACATTACAGTGGTTAATGACTTGTTCAATCATAAGATACACTCGGCACCTACCTACTGTACAGCAGAGCAGTTACCTAGTATCCTTTTTTTGTTGTTCACTTTGGATATTTATTACTAACAACTAATATGTTTATAACTCTGAACTGGATGTGTACCAGTCGAAAATCGGTCGTATATATACCTATATAACTACTTAGCGTGTATACTTTTATTTTTACGTTCATACAATTTCTGCCCTAGGCAGCAGCCCCATTTCTTTACGGTTAGGCGGGGGGATAAACCCCCTATAACATACAATATATTATCCATTACGTACTTTGATTGGGTTTCAGGACGATTTTCGCATCGGTTCTTTTCAACTTGTTGATTGTCGTTCCGGTGTACAGGATCGACGATGCAGACAGCACAATTGAAACGGACCGTTGTTCCGACGAAGTGTTCTGTGCGAAAACAATTTAATATTAGTTTAACTAATAACTAAATAACTAATTATATTGTAGTCAGTGGGCAGTGGCACATATTCATTTAGACATTTAATTAGTGTCCCCTCTCATCACTTCCCGATACCAACCAGGTTTTCTTTTATTTGTCACAAATAATAATTATATTGCACATTATAGTTTTGTGCTGCAGGTTATTATAAAATCAGTAAAAAATAAACAATGTAGTATGTACTTATTTTGCAGGTTCACAATGGTTCTGCGTAATCCTGGTTAGATTAACCTAGACATCGATCTACTATTCCGATTTGTGCTTATCTATTTACCACTGATACATTTTTACCATAAGAAATGCCATAAACGGTTTAATAAGCCTATAAATTTATTTCAAGACTTTGCTGTCGTAATTTGCTCTTATAAATGTGCCATTATAATAGGTAATACTTTAAATATATCATCGAACGTTCTTTTTTTTTATTAAGTATATACTTATTAAAAATAATGATGTGTTATATCTTGTCTTACGTGCATGCTCATCGCGATTTTGAAGCTTTCGCCCAGTGTGATCTGTTCGATTTCGAAGAGCTTGAACTCGACGTCTTCGATTTGTGAGTCGTCCATGTCGTATATATCTTGGGCGATCGGTACCATCTTAATGGCTTTTTTCACGGCCATTTTATCCTCAGGTGAGTCTAGATCAACAAAGTCAGTCTCGTATAGTGAATAGCTGTTTATATATTATTATCTATCACTTTAACTTTAATAAAATATTATGATCACTATCCCAGTGGTACAACTATCTTAAAAATACTAGGGCTGAATCACCTTCATACATTTTCATGAAGAGTAAACCGCTGGAACTTTGCTCTCCCTATTCATTGCCTGTTTTTATTTTAAAAATTATAATTAATATCAAAAAATAGTTATTTTTGCTCTACTTCCATTTTATTTTATTATTACCTACTAATGAAAGTACCTACCTACTCAAGACATGTTTCTAGTATACGTTAAAAAATAATAATAAATGTTATCGACTTTAGAAGATCATTAAACAAGTAAAATTACAAAATGTTTTATGTCTTATGAAATTATGTATATTGCGGTGACAGTTATAGTATATCATCGTCATTGAATATGTGCGTGTCGCGTGCAGAATTTTAATGTGCTGTGTGCATTATTATTAATCATTAATTTTGAATTGATATTATATTATAGGTGTTCAAAGATTGATTTATCTTAAGGAAGTTCAATTTTTTTTTTTTGGGGGGGGGGATAATTAAGCCCCATCATAGTTGCACTTATCTACAACTGCTAAAATCTCCAACTCCACTTTCACCTGATCGTCTTCAATATTAGTGAAATTAACATAAAACTAATAATAGTTGTACATATTTTATAGTTGAAAATTTGTCTACTACAAAATTGACATGTGCACCATGTGTGGTCATTTATTTTACTCTGATATCGTCTTAAACCCTGGTAATTTATCGGACATGTTAACTGCTGGAGTGATGGAGACAGTTATAAATAGGGAAAACCTTTTCAATAGTTGTAGGTATAATTAATATCGTTGTGACCACGACGTAGAAGGTCAAAATGTCAAATACCTAGGTAGGTACTCGAATAACGATAAAAATGTTTGTCTTGTTACGCCCTGTGCGTGTTTGTTGATCGTAACTATACAACTGATAAACGACTTGTTATATTGCACTAAGACGTATTATTATGTATTTAGTGTAAAAATATGTTTCTGGTTTATTTTTCCGTTGCAGGTACAAAACGATTTCGTATGATTATATTATTATTACATAATATCATTTACATTCATCTATTACGGGCGTTTTTGACGTTTTTCGTAAGTATTATCATTTATTTTAGTTATTACTAGGCAGGCAGGCAGGCAGCTATTATTATTTTCAGAAATAATGTATAGTATCATTTTTCAAAAAAATGGTTATTTGTTGGGTTTGATTTGGGACACTATATTAATTATTGTATGTCGTCTATTTTCCACCCCATACATCGTAGACGTGACATAATAATTTTGACTATAGTTTACATATAATTATTATTTTAACTAGTTTTCATTCATACCGAAAGGATTTTTGTAGATTTCAGTAATGTCTTCCATATCTTCGATTTCGGGTAACACTTCTTGTCCCATTTTTTTCGTCACGATTAGTTTTCCAACGCTACAAACCAAACATGTTATGAATTAGGAATATGGCCGATTATTATTAGTTAGTATATTGTAATGTTATGTATAGTTAAATGCAATAAGTTATAGGCTAAAAAATTCAAGTATATTTGATGATACCACGTTGTAATTATACCTATAATATAATATCATGTATACGAGTAATGTTATGGCAAGCACTTCTGCGCCGAGTGGGTGCCAAAGCGACAGTTTTCCTTATCTACGCCGGACACGGAAGGATAGATTAAATTTAAAAAATAAAATACACGAAAACACCCCCCTCCCCTACCCCCTAACATCAATTATAATATATTTTATGTAGTTTTTGTCTCTCAGTGTGAATAGCCGCAATAAAGTAATAAAATGTGCAATGTACCTACTGAGTCCGTTTATAAAAGATCTAATGTAGCGTATCGTCAGTGCGACGTAATACTATGCATATAAGTGTAAAACATTAAGGCAGAGCAGAATCTAACGAAATGGTTTTAGTTTTAACGTAGGTATAGTATGATATTATCAGTTTTCCAGTACATTTTTAGATTTTGTTTAAAAATGTTGAACAAATAGCCTTATAAGTATAATATCATTATAGTGGTATCAGTATAAAACATATCCAAAACATCAGTACCATAAAAATTCGATTGACATGATATTATTTTGTTTGTAATTATTAAACAAAATTGTACCTAGATATGGCTGCCTTGGGCCAATAATAATAGAAATTGAATGTGCTTTATACCTTTATACCAGTGTCATATTATATCAGTGGTACCTGGTTCCATCAAAAGTGTGCCCTTTTATACCATTAATAATGAATGCTGTTATATAGAAAGTTTATTCCAAATACTATTAAAATATGTATATTACTAGGTATACTATTAAAATATGTATACTATTAGGTATACTATTGTAGATTATCATTAAAATATATTTAAAAAAATACTGTATACCTAACAACATAAAATAAAAATTCCAGGCTAATGACCTTATTTTTGAAGCCTCATTCTTTTCAATGAAAAAAAAAAAAAATTAAATAGAAATGTATTATTTTTCTGAGTATTGCTTAATTATTCTACAATATTAAAACGTAAAATATACTTTTTGTTTCATATTTTATAGTATTTTAGATAAAATTGCTGTTCAACAGCATATTATTTTAATGATATAGCAATTGTTTTAGTAGAAATTGGAAACGTAGAATTGGTCAATATCTTTTTCGGTGTAAACGGTTATTGGTGGAAAGGCGGTCGCGGTACCTACACTTTGCACTTTTGGTGGTATCGTGTCATACCTCTATCATATAATTTACCGCATATACACACAGTACTCACTAATTCGGTATCGTCTTCACTCTGGACCAAAATCCATCTTCCGATTCTTTAAAAACGCACATGTCGGCCCGTACTTCCGTGTAAACGAACGTCGTGTCGAACCCGATGTTGACTTCACCTCGACGGACCGCCTCAACGGGCGCAGGACCACATCTGTACATACCTGTTGGGTGACAGAAACGTGTTAGTTAGGATTTTTATTTGTTAAAATGTCAGTTGTCTCGTCGTATGCCTATCATAATACCGACAGTGCCGGAAATAGAATGTTTGGCACCTGTGCAGGCTGATACAGGCTCGTATTTTTTTACCATACCTACGTTTACTTAGCGAAAGTGAAAATGGTATATTAATATGATTTAATATTAAAAATACGAAATACACAATCAGTGTTTAATTTTTTTACTTTTTAATAATAATAAAAAATATTCACGTTGTAAGAATTAAAATATTCTAAAAATTTATTTTTTGGGTTTGTTTATATTGTGAATATTTTATATTGATCATATTATACCACCATGATAGATTTGCCTACCATTTTTGTCTCGAAATTTATTCTGTAGGTTCGTATACTGTGTTATGTCAAACTGTTAAAGTAATATAATATTATAATATCGAGATCCACTTATTAATAAACACGATAGTATACTGCAGTATACTTATTCTTACTGCAGTGGAATTACAGTCGAATTCGATGAAAATCGATCATTGAAACTTCAACTGTGTTTACGACTTTGCATTATTTTTAGCGTTCGATTCGGTTGCGTACTTAGGTCGTCGAAAAAAATCTACAGGTACCCGACATATAGATGATAAGCGATCAACCGCGTTTGTTATGGATAGAAAAAATGCCAAGACTTCTTACTGTCACTTGTCTCTTGTGGCGTCCCATCGATAGACTGCCATCCACCGTAACCATTGGCCAAGTCAGGTCTGTTCATCCACACGTCGTTCCAAACGTGGAAGTTCCAGCACGAGTCGTTCGTATAGCTGTCCGGGTGGTTGTTGAGCTTCTCGCCGTTCACATCGATGTAAGTGTCGATGGTTAAACTGGAGTTCGTGTCGTGCGCTGACATGTAGTTGGTCACCGACCGACAAGGTATTCCCAGTGCCCTACAAACTGTAACACAACGTGACAACCGAAATTTAGAATCAGGTGTATACACTTGAGTACGACTGCAGCTGTTCCGAGCCTCAGCAAGCCGAATTTAATAGAGTCGTAGTAAATCGAAAGTTCATTTCAACTGCCGCGACGAAGAAAGTCTCAACTACATTTTACATTATTTTTTTTTTAATCTGGCGATCAGTTTTTCTGAATTTCAAACGAAACTGATTGTAGCATAAATCGACCAAAGACGTTCTATACAATAAGATGCAGTTACTGCCGTCTTCGTTGGAAATTCAGAAAAACATTTATAACTAATTGAAAAAAAAACAAAAAAGTTGTAAAATGCATTTACGACTTTCTTCGTTGCGGCAGTCGATTTGCATTATCTAGTCTTAACTTGAAGTGGTAGAAAGACAGATTAAAAAAAATTTTTAAAAATGTTTGCAGTAAAAATACCATAAAAAAGAATTTAGTAGAGTTTATATTATTATGCTATGATATAATAATTCTTTATCATCCCAGGTTTTTACTTTTTACTTAGATCCAACAATAATTAACTAAATTTCGATCGCACGGCGTTTTAGTTAGGCAAAACAGGTACATCATTTGCACTGTCTCACTGGAGTTTTAACTTATTACATCCATTATATAAACTCTATTGAATCCTTACTATTTAAACAGTCAATGCGAATATTATACGAAGTTACGGTTAACACTCACTTGTAACGATGACACCGGAAAATACCCAACACTGTCCGTACTTTACTGGTAGTTGAGTATTGTAAAACTCTTCAAAAATTGGAGTGCTGCCTATCCATGCGAATGGACTGGTGCCGTCTTCAAATGTACCGTCCCATTTTCCCTCGACTAGACCATTGTCGTCCACGTTGTTTGTCTAAAAATAAGCAGTTGACTTATTACTATGATGTCACATATAATATTATTACATGAATAATAATCTAATGGCCATGAAAGTATGAAACAATTATGATAGTTGTGTAAAACTCGCAGCTTACGATTGCCGAAATGCATCTGGCCATTTTCACAGGGTCAGCACGGTCATGGTGCGGGATAGACGATCTGTCGAGCAACATCATGATGGACGGCAGGACTACAGATTCGAACTGTCCGAAGAACCATTGGTATCCTTTGGGTTCTTTGTACGTGCCTTGCCACACTTTGCCGTTATCGTTGAGCACATACTCGTCCAACTGGTCTTCGTCATTCATATGGACACCGTCGTCTGGAAATCACACGCACGAGTGAGTACACACTTAAATGTTTGGGATGAACGCGGGAAAGGATAAAAATAAACCTACGATTTGTGTGACGCAAGTCGACGATCGGTCTTCGGGATTAGCGTTTTTATTTATGAAATAAAAACAAAACAATATAAGTGTTATGAGGACAAACGATCTGTCGAACATGTATCACGATGATGCCGATGACTACTTATAATTAGGGTGGGTAGCAAAGGAATATTCGTTTATCGTGAAAAGTTTCTAATCATAGTGTTTTAGGGGAGTTTTTGAAGTCACCGAGTACGCGGTAAAATTATATGATATATCGTTTGCTAATAATAGCCTGCACCCTTAACCCCACACACACAACTTTGTATAAATTGATCACTTTATACATGACTGTATTATAACTCACTCGGACACCAGGGGTTGAACAGCACGTAGACAGCCGTGTCTATTGGGTGTTGATTGACTCCAGCCACACCCTTCCGGGCCGTGTGCACGATCATTTTCCACACGGAAACGGGCGCGTACGGCGGTATTTGCACCTGGAATGGGTACACGTTGTTTATGATTGATTTTACGTTTTATCGATAATGACCAAAAAATGTTATTGGTGTACTAATAATTATAAAATTATACCTAAATAGGAATTATACCGATGCTGTACCGACGGAATACCAATAGCGACGGTGCCAAAGTTTAGTGGGGACTGGGAAGGGCTTTCATACAGCTATTATATTTATATTACGCATAATATTTTGTGCTTAGATCTACCACTGACTATTACGCACCCGACCATCTTATCAAATTAATGATGTGAATTGCCAACGAGGGCAAACCCCTTAATTTTAGCTAACTACTGCATATCTTTGTTAATATATCATATATAATAATAATATAGTAATTTATATATACATGTATAAATATATTTGTATATCACATAATTAGTTGCAACATAGTATACTCTCAGAAATGTTCCATGTGCCTTCAGCCATAGGCGAAGATTTAATAGAATTTAATCGGGGGGGAGGGGCTAAAACCATCCTGATTAAAATGAAACAATTGATAACATAAAAAAAAATTATTATTAATTTAGTTTAGGGGGAAGCTTTGAATAATTGTGGGGGGTTAAGACTCTAAGTATCTCTCATTCGCCATCTAAAAATCGTCGTTTGTGGAACGCCTCTTATATTAATAATAATATATTTTTAACTGTCTGACCTGTATGGTGACGGTGGGTCCTGTGAAGCTGCTGAATCGGGCGTCCCATCTGTCGGCGATCAGTTCCTCTTTTTCTTTGACAATAAGCGCAGCGGATGTGCCCTTGGACGGAGTCGGGGTCGGTCCTATGGAACAAAATATATCAAAGTGTAAATTAACTAACCGATGTAACCGATGTAACCTATGTATGGAAATAGCTACTAATGTAACGACTGACAAGTCGTCGTCATGACCCCCGAGAAACGATCACCCGTAAAATTTACTAATTTTAAGTGTCGCGGTAACTGAGTTGAATCAAAAATAATAAACCCACGCCCTCAAAACGCGTGGTGTAATCCGATGAGTTTTATATATGAGCATGTAGCTATAGGCTATAATTTTATGGACGGGGCAATTTTTTTCTTAATGCACAAAACGCCATTTGTTTCCGCCAACCATTTTCGTAAAAGAAACCCCTTTTTCCGTTTTTTTGCCCCCATTTAAAAAAAAAATGTAAATAATAATGTGTTAGGCATACAAAACAATTCAAAACATGAAGGATCCCCACAGTTTTAAAACGTCAAATTTTTATTTAATTTATCCTGCTGTGATGATATATTTTTATTATACGTCTGTTTTTTTTTTATTCAATGACATAAAATTCCATCATTATGGCATTATGTCATATCTCACCTGTCACCAAAACGATTCTGACGATGTCTTTGGTCTTGTCGAACGGCTTGTCGAACCTAATGCCAAAGTAAAATGGTTGTCCACGGCGAAATATGGCTGTTGATCCATCCTGTATCAAATCGAAACGGTCGGAGTGATGTTCCACCGCATTTTCCAAAGGATACAGGTGAGTCGAGACTACAGTGATTGCCATTATGGACTATAGGCGTTGTTCCTGCAATAAAACAATAATTATTTATAAGTGTCCTGTTCCCGCAACTATCGGTTTGGCATAAAAAATTTATTTATTTTTATAGATTTCAAAGTAGGTATTTTTAATTTAATAAAATTAAACAAAAAAAAAAAAATTAGGAAAAGTAGGTACCAACTCTGATGTATAGTTGCAGAGTGTACCTTTCATGGAGTCATAATAGTCACTGTAATGCATATTATTATTATGTTAAATTTAAATTCAATGATAAATCAATGCATACGAAAAACGGTTCTGAGCGAAGGCCGAAATCGGTCTGTCAGCCTATAAGTACCATTAAGTAGGAGGTATATTTTATTATATTATATTTTTATTACTACTTTATTTTACCATTAGTTATACGGTTGGTTGGATTAATTTTTTCCGAAAACTTTGCAAATGCCATTGTGTGAAAATTGTCATGTTCTCACAAAAAATATTTTTGAATTACGACAAATAAATAACAAAAATCGTTATTTCCCGTTTAAATATAATATTATATTTCGTCCGAACTTCGAATGTGTCCATATGAAAATTGTGCTTATATCATTTTTAGATTTTTTGATTTGAATATGAGTTATTTAAAATGAAGAACCTTGGATTAAATGTTCAATTTTTTTGACAGAGTGAAACATTGTTTTATTAATATTTGTGGGAAAAAAAAAAATCAAAAATGTCACATGTTTATTAATAATAGCTCAAAAAGAGGTCAAAATTAAACTATCTCTAGAAAATGCTATTATAAACATTCGGTGAAAATTGTAAGTATATACTATTATTTGTTTCTGAGTTAACATCAAAAAACCAAAATCGGTTTAGTCAATACTTTTTGCTTAAAAATTTCAGTTTTTCCCGGTTTTTTTGAAGAGTATACTATGTTTTTTTGCCGTTGACCTCGCACAGTATCAACTGAATTAAATTTTCTATAAGAATCACTCTCGTTGTAAACACATAACTGTAAAATCAATATATCCATCGCTACGCTCAGAGTCAAAAATGTATTTAATTATATTATTAATGAAAATAAATCAAATTTGTTATACGAATTATACATTGAGATTTCTTCATCAACTATAATCACTAGGTAATCAAAGTGCAAAGAATGTCGTACGTATATATTTTAATGTGTCAATTATTTAAATCATGGTTATAAGGACAAAGTAAATACGTGACTCGATCGGACTGAATATTTATATATTACATAGTAATTATATTATCATTATTGGAGTTTTGCCAATTGTAAAAGCCGCATTAAACGCGGTTGGTGAATATCATAGATTAAAATCGATTCGGCATTCGTTTATTATTGTACCTAGCTAGGTATGCATTAGACTTTGGCAATAAGGCGCATAGACCAATGAATATTTATATTTCAAATATAAGAACGTTTCTATGCGAAACGTGTTTGAAATCACATAGGTAGGTAGGTAGGTAGGTATAATAAAAGATCAGAAATTAGCAGCTCATAAGGCGGGGGTTTACGAATACATCTCGAGAATTGAATAATATTTTCATAATAATATATCATTAGATAGGGACATGGAGACTTGGAGTACGAAGTGACTGCTTACAGGTGTGAAATGATACTGAACAAGATCAAACCGTATAAAACACGGTCCTTACCTATTCATGGTTATATGATGGCTAATAACAATATTATAACTTATAGGTAAGTTGTATCCATTACGGTACGGTTGATCGACTTGATAATATTAGTAAGGAACAAAGAGATTATAATTATATGACTGATTTAAAAATAAACCGAAATATGTAAAAATATGTATAATATTTTATAAATATTTTTGTTTTGTATTCTTATTTATTTATTTATTACTGTTATCCATTTTAACATAAATATACATTAAAAAATATAACAATAATGAATAAATAAAGTTAGACACATGGTTGCGCAGCTTCCCTTTCAAAAGCATAGAAAGTAAACGAAATTAAGTAATAATAATAATTATCCTTTTTTAAATAATGCGTTCACATTTTAACAGTGTTGTTTTGCATTTGATTAAATATAATAATATTTTGCATTCATTATCTGATTGTTATTTTTTGTACAGAATAATATTATGTTTGAATGCACTACCACATAATGTTGACGATAAGTTAAGGCTTAAATGCTAAGCCCCAGGACATACATTTATTATAGAAAACCATAATAATATTGGAAAATATATTTTTATTTTATACTAAATGGACGGAAAACGAGGGGATTATAGGTAGGTTCCTTGGTGCCTACATATTTTGTCCTTTGCTAACCTTATGAAATGACGTTATTCCCAATGCATTTATAAAAACGCACTCCCAGTTGAAGAGTATTTCCGGGAATGCGAATGCAATAAACATTATAAATGCTATTTTTCTCGAACGTTTTCCGTTTTTATCGTGTGTGCGACGTCTATTTTATGAAAATTGTTTTCCGGCATGTGCTGTATAATAATAATACGGTACTGAACTTTTCTTCGGTTAAGGGATTGTGTTTTTAAATTTAAATTGAATATTAATTCTTCAAGTAGACAATTGTTTATGAGAAAATAATAAAAGATATTTTGTACAGCAGACTGGTAAACATAATACTATATTATTAAATTGCAATATTTTTTTAAAAATATACCTATAATAATATGTAGTGTTACATTTAGAAAGGTACGCCTATCTGTATTGTACATGTATTGCTAAAATGTATTGTTATGAGTGCATTACATTTAATTCAGAAGAATTTAATCATAACACGCGAACCCATCGTTTATAGTAGCCGTAATGTGTTACGTTTGCTCGATGCACTCTATGATATAAGTTTTAGTCGCGCATACTGTGCATTATTTTCGCCTAAATTTGGCCATTTTTAAGTTTAGTATCGGCCAAAATCCTGCGTAGGTATATTATATAATATGTTTAATGTTTATATACCTATTTAATATATTATACATACAACATAGGTAATAATGTAATATGCTTAAGCCATGCAGCCCCACCTTCACGTTTTCCCGACGAATCTATTGTGATATTTTCGATTTTTGGCGAGCTGTTCCGACGAGTGCCAAATGATGGACTAATTATTGGCACGTTCGTGGGTATTTCGTACCACGTCGGACGATTAAAATTCGAGCAGATGACAGTGCAATGAAACACTATCAATTCCTATTAAACGATACACGATACATTATAACAACGGTCTATGATCATCCAACCAAACGACGACGAGTAGGTATTTTTATCATCGGAAATGAATTATTTAGGTCACTCATCCTGCGAATGAAAGGTCCACGAGCAGAGAGATACAACTTTTCTATTCTATTTTGCAATGATCTGAGTGCTGTCGTACCGTATCTACGCTGTTGTATATTATTATATGCCTATACTGTCCGATACTGTCATCTAATAATTAACTTTTATCTGTTTATTTTTTTCGCAACACAAAGAAATTAACGAAAGAGAAGTAAATCTGATTATATTATTGGCTACTACTAGCCGCGTTGTTTAAAACAAAAAAAAAATAAATAAAAAACTTACAAGCTTGAGTTTTATCAACTATAACAATTAATTGAGCAATCATCACGATTAAAAAAAATCTCAGTTGATGGTAATATATTGTTATCTCACATTTCTGACCTATTTAATTTATTTTAAAGTATTAATGATTAATATTCGTGAGTTTTAGTTTCTAAATAATTGATATATTATTGATTTTTAAACAGTTCACAATAAAGAATATAATATTAGACAGATTATATAGGTTTCCGTTAAAAAACAACTAAAAAAGTATCATAGATTTGAATTTTTGGTGAAAACGTAAAGTGTGATAATTACTAAAAAACTAAAAACTGCATACCAATCAAATAAATTCTATTGTTACTTGTTGAATATTAGATCACTCTGTATATAAGAAAAAAGGTCTCTGTTGAACTATTTACTTATCTATTCACTCCGCGATTGTTTATAGGTATTAACTGACTTTGGGAATGGCTCGCGTAATTAAATGTATGTACTTACTTGAATTAATTAACGAAAGTATAATAACTATTATTACTATTATTATCGTTGTAGTAATTACACTAAAAATATACTAATGCGAAAAATAATTCTATACTATAATTTATAATACACACACATATATATATATATTATACTGCGGTAGCTAATTATTCTATTTTATCTGAAATCGAAATTTGTTGTTGCGTGATTACTACGACTTATAATAAGTAGCTTGTTCGTTTAAGTTGTGTGTGTTTATTTTTTTTTTATATTAATTCGTATAATGGTATGGATGTGGTTTTTCGTTTGCGCCTGCACTGCAGTGACGTAAAATTCGTTATAATACCTACCTATATACTATATAATTCGTAAGTGGGATTCAATTTCGAACTGTTATTTAAATATATATATTATATTCCAAACACGAAAAAACCTTCATCTCGACAGATTGCATTCGATCCAATCCGAACGTCGGGAGGTGCAAATTAATACAGGAACACAATTATTAGTATATTATTGTTGTAATTACTTATAAAGATAGCACTATAGGTACCTAATTAGACGGCGTCGTCGTGATGTGTAGTATCTATATAATTAAATACACGGTCACAAGTACCCGAATTTCGAAAATCAGCTACCTATATATTATTAATAGCGAAGGAGGTGTGACGACGTGTATGCAGAAAAGGTAGTAGATCTAAAGCGATAACGAATTCGAAAACTTAAAACGACATAAAACGGCGGGCAACGCATTATCATTGAGACGTACAACAAGTGAGCGCGTGTAATGATAATAATATTAATATGCTGTTCGACAGCGATTTGAATAATTTATTATTACAAAGGTCAATCGATTTGTATTTTCCTCTTTAAACGCAATGGGAAAAAAATTCACTCACTCACACACACATACGCAAATGTCTAGATATACTTATACAATGTAATAATAGTACAGGTGAAGGTCGAGTGAAAAAATAATAAAAAACCGGTCCACCAAGGAATTCGCCTAAACTCAACAACGTCGTATCCAGATAAAATTATATATGCATGTAAGTACCAACTAAACTTACTGTAATTATTTTTTATAATGTTATGGTTCGTACTCGGCCGTATATTTTCCGCAAAACATGAACGACGACGACTACAATAATAATAATTATTGCGTAGGCGGCAACTCGAATAAATGTTGTCGTGAACTTTTCACGCCATTTATGGATAAAATAATAATTGTAACTCCTGCACGTGCCCGTGTTTCTTTATCATCGAACAACGATATTATAATTATTATAATAGTACATCGCGTGTGTCGTTGTAACATAGCTATACATCGAATCAGATGATTATTATTTGTTGTGTTTTCCTCCGTCGTCGGGTTATTATTATAAAAAAAAAAGATTCGGAATAAGTTAATAACTGCTTGTTATTTCGATAAATAAACTTTTGTTTCAATAATAATATGTAAAATATATACATCTCCGTCAATCGGAATCGCACAACTATGTTATAATATATTATATATATTTAATGATATAGAGCTGTCGTATTTATATGGCTCGTAGCGCCATGTCAAGTAGTTCAAGGACCAATAACACGTGCGCCTTGCAGGAGGCTGTATCCGAAAACGACATATTATTAATTATTATTACTATCACTAAAATACAAAACAAATGTTATATTAATATGTTCGACCGAAGATGGCCAGAATCGTCGGATGGAAAGGCTTTTAACTATAATTCGCAACTATAAAGTAAAAGCGCAAGTCATTATCGTCGTACTACGAGTTGAGGTACATCATAATAATATCATTACAATATGAGTAATGGATCGCGACGATGGAGGAAATACGTTTCCGGAACGCCGTCCTCGCGAAAACCCATCGTCACACGCCGAGTGCATACGATGCATAATTTATTATAATATCAAAATCGTCGAACCGACTATACGATTTGGCCATCATGCGTATCGCGTCCGTCCACGCTGCCAACTGAAGTGAAATCGTCCGAACGAAGCGCTCTTTAGTGTTATATACAGGTATAGCCTGGTACCCTAAATACGGTATACGCCTCATCTATATATAGTTATAATACATACCTATATATAAACGTCTAACCAGTACGTGTCCGTATGATTTTGTCATCAGCTGCTGGATACGAGTCAAGGTGTTATATTGTACCTACGTTTATTATCAAAGTTTGACACTGACACGATAGCGAAGACGTGGTGATGGAAATGCATTTTCCTAGTGCAACCCGCCGGTGCATGTTACGAGTGCCGTATCTATATTATTATATTAGGGTTTTCTCAAAGGCATGACTAAACGCGTTTTCGAGGACGGCTGAAATTTATTACGAAAACCGCTTGTAAATTCATATTCGTATCGTTGATATACGATGAGTTTTTTTTTCATAGATAGCAGTTTTTGTACACCCCCTCAACTTACCGCGAAAAAAAATAAACGCAGTATGCTTTTGGAAACAGCATAATCCGCTCTATACGGTAATCGCGTACCTACGAAAGCAAAATAGTAAACGGCCAAACCTATAGGTGTATTATGATTATATAATATTATAGGCAGTTTGGACCCACTTATTGAAAACATACGAAATAATTTTAATTCTCCTATGATTGCTGATGCTTGATAAATTGTACTCGCCAGTAAATTAAAATAATAATAAATATACAAAAATATTAATTTGATTTTAATTACGGTGGTGTACATATAGTATGAAAGGGGCGGTAAAAGGCGTGCAGGCGCACGAGTGACAAAAATAAATAAACAGAAGTGAATTATAATTTATAAGCGTGCGGTTAAACCTTTGAAAAATTATAATAACAAAATTAAAATTCTTAAAGAAAGAAAGAAAGAATGAAAAAAAACCAATTTAATTGCGCCCTCGACAGTTTCTCCGTTTACCCTAAATCCACCTCTGGTTTCCGGACCGAAAACACTGCTCCTCTATAGCCAAAAGATGTCCTCAATCGCGTTTATTTACGACGACCGATTATCATACATAATTTGTACATTAAAATAAACGCTTGTACGCGCCCCAAAAATGAAGCCCCAAAGACACTATATATAATTACAGGTCGATGGGTAAGCGGTTAGTAGGTAAACTTTGCAATAAATATACGCTACAGCTGAGTTTCAAAACGAATCATCCAATGTCTTGCACCTGGAATCCTAAGTCTTAGTTCACCTGATCTTAATCCGTATGACTATTTTTTTGGGATTTATGTTAGAGATAATACTGTGTATGGTAGAAATATAGATAATATTATATTATTATCAATGTTCAATTTTTCAAAATGGAATTCAAAATATAATTTTGACTAATAAAAATATTTATACAATTATATGTGATATACTTATGATCAACGGATAATGATAATAATGGATTATGAAATAAAATAAATATTAATTTAAAGTTTAATTCATTTAATAATTTGATATGACACGGATAAATAGGAATGGCGGAACCTCCAAACAACCCCGTTGTATACGCAGGGTTATTCCAAATCGATTATCCTGTGCTCTTCAATGGTGCTTTGTACCTGGCTTCCTAGGTCACCTGATCTTATGCCATGTGAGTGATATGACTACTTATTGTGGAGATATTTTGAATAAACTGTGTACGCACCACTTGCATTATCACCAACTACAGGGTGATGATTACAATGGATATGTATGGAATGAATTTGAGTTATTGCTAGAAGTTGTTTGTGTGACCAAGGAAAGCCTCATATAGAACATATTATTTTATAGATAGGTATCATTAAATAAATTTGAAATATTATTCTTTTATTTAATGTACCCTATATTATTCAGCTAAAACTATAAACTAAAAATATATTTTCACAGAATAGCCCTTCTTTTTAAAAAATATTTCATAGTAACCCTGGGACCTAGATAATCGATAAAAATTAAAATCTTTGGTTATGCAATTTTCTTTTTATATTTTTGTATTCCCCTTCTATTTTTTTCCTTTTCAATCACTGAGTAAATCCATGGGAATTATTTAATTTGTCACTCCTCCCCCTATGTGAAGGATCAGCTAGTACTCTAAGCTTGGTTTTTCTAGAAATCGTCAAATGGGATGATTATTGTGACCGGCGAAAAGTAATTTTGATAGTCGTCACTATATCGTATTTCACCGCTTTATATACTCGCGGGACCGAGTTAGAACAAAATATATTTCCCTATAAACCACAATATACAATGTGCTGCTGGTTAATTAAGCCCATAAATTAAAAACCTTAAATTATGTAATCACATAATATAAACGATGTAGGCTAGGTCAGGACTTCGTAAAAACAATAGATGGTAGTAAGTTATCGAAAATAATAAATCCTGAAATCTGCAGCAATTATATAGGTACCTACGTATTTTTCTAATGACAATGTAATATAAAATAAACAAACGTGCGATTTAAGAGTAAACGACAACCTTGAAAATCTCTTCCATATACGCATTATAATACATACTTATACATATAGTACAGTTAGGAGTAATCTTAATAATAATAAAACAACAATAAATAATTGATTTGATGATTCTTAAATCATGTTATAATATTTTCCACTTCCGAATAGATTTTTGCTATTTATTTGATATATTTATATCTAAACATTGTACATATTATTATAGAGTATTCCAATTTTGATGAGATACAAAACAAATCATGACTCAAATGATAAAAACAAAATCATCGTAAACAAATTAATAGAACAAAGAATGTAGAAAAGAAATGTTTAATAAACTTATAATACATTAGATATCTATATTTACCTATTACACTAAAGCAGCTAGTGTCTTATTATATTTATCGATTTTAAATTATTAGCAATTAATTTTAAAATTTAAAATTAACTTTAAAACATAAATACGTTTTTGGGCTCTATACATATTTTTTGTTTCCGACCGATTTTTCGTAAGGTTTTTTATTGTCATGTTTACTTATTCACAAAAACATATTTATGATTCATAGACTTTGCTTATAGAGGAATAATATCGAGTAGCGTGCTATGGTTTATTAACTGTTATACCTATCTATTTAAAGAAAAATATGAAAAAGCTGTTTGTTCTCGATCAAATTTACATAATTTACTCTAAAATTACAATTTTAGTTACAAATATTTTGGTACCAAGGTATGTTTTTTAAAAAATAATAAAAATATAAACGTATACACATGTACAGCTTTAATGAGTCAAGGTATATTTTATTATTTGATTATACAGATAGAATAAAGATTACGATTATTTCTATCTATAATCGTGGTTGAGTCTAATGTTTAAGTGATTAAAAGTTTAATCTGATTTACTTAAAAAAATCACGAGAACCCTAATAAACAACTTTATATTATATTTGATCAACTTAAATTATTCAATTATAAATAATAATATTATCTAGTTAAATGTGATATCTATATTTATATACTATCATCTATATAATACCTGTTATATACTTATCAGTAATCAATACGAGTTTTAGTATTTTAATAGTTGAGATGTGAACTCAATATTAATATGTTGTTTATACGTTTTAATTTTACATTAATTATAAATCAACATTGTATACACGCATATTTATATTTCAGTTTATAGGTAGGTATTATCGGAATAGAAAATAGAAAATGATTCTGTAAAATGGTCAACAAACGCGTGTTAAGTTAAGATCCTTTGTCAATTGCATAAAATATTGTTTAAGTATTTGCACCGATTTCGAATTGTTAATAATTAATTTATTATTATGAACATAAGACAATTTTGATGTGACGGCATTACTTCATTTTGAATTTTTGAACTTTAATAAGTTATTGGCTTGAATTCGAATTATTAGTTTTGATCAATAAGCTATATTGTACTTTTTCGATCAATAATCTATCACATTAGGTACAAAAGTATAAAAAAATATAAGTAAATGAGGTAACAGGGAATAATTATTATTATATTCAAATTTAGAAACTACGATGAATTTTCAAATTCGATAAATTATTATTAACAGAATTCGCTTCAACCGAAAAATAGTCAAGATTATTTTGTTAGTTAGTAAATTGATGAAATACTTAAGATTAGTTAAATTTTTAATTACCTACAATGATGTCTGTAAAATGTTCGATCTTTGAAGACGTCGAAATTGTTTGAGATTTTTAACCATGCAAAAATTGTTAGCCTAAAGTAAGCTCATTTTTGGTACCTACTGAGATTTATTGGCTCTAAAAAAAATGAACTAAGCAAACAAAACAAGTAAAATGTTTGTTCGTTGTATGCATGTGTTGTATGCATGTGGAATGTTTGAAAATGTCATAAAGTTAATGTGCCTAGTTATAGACTATAGAGTCATTAAATTATTATCGTGCTAATTTAAATTTTTCCATTCAGTTTAGCAATGCATTTATATATTATTTTACTTTTTATAATTTATCAGTGCATTATTTAGCAACTTATCAAACATTTGCTTGTATTTTTTTAATAACACCTGTATTATGAATTGTGCTTAGTCCTGATCCGACCTAAAGTCTACCTACACACCTAACCAGAAGACAAAGTCAAACCCTAATAAGATAAAAACAATGTTAGTAATAACTATCGTCATCAGTCCACTTAATTATCGGCTGATCTTAAAAATCAATGCGTTAAAAATTGAACATCAATACTTCACTAAATACATATTTGCTAATATAGGTACCATATTATACGATTTGAACGTTCAGCACAGTCTTATAATAATATAATAACAGGTTATTAATGACCGGTATACCTAAATAATCCTTACGAGAACATCGAAAGCGGTATATATATATAGTGACAGATCCTTTTCAATAATTGCGCGCGCGAGTTTACACGAGATATGAATCGTAGGAAATAAAAAAAAAAACATATAAAAATAATTATAATATTTACCTCGACGACGACGACAATGGTATAATCGTGTGAGTGACCCGACGACGGACGATCGCGGAACGGCGTGCAAAGTGCGAATAATAAACTGTCGACAGCGGTTACTGCGGTTGAATTGATAGGTACACAATATTGTTTTAGCGGTACGTAGTGGGAACGGTGTGGACGGACCGAGACTGTCGGACTGCTGTGCGACGGACACGGCACGGGATTTGGTATTTATCGGGATAACCTAGATTTGACGATTCCTACTCTCCTCCTTCCAGCCGCTGCGGAATCGACGATGAACAACGGCAGAAACGCATCAAGCCGATTACCGCGACGACGACGATGACGACGACGACCTCCAAAAACGAAGCGGCGCCCGGCACACTGCAATGGAAGCGATACCGATAATAATAATAATAATAATAATAATGTGTTATAATATTATATTTTGAGTGCGTAATTTTATACTACGTCAATAGTGTATAGGAATATAAATGCCAGAAAAAACGGGGTTTTTTTCGTATGAGCCACAGATCATAATATGAAAAAGTTAGAGAATTTAAAAATGATACATTTCCCGAATTTCCGAAAAACCCAACTCAAGTTTTGAGAAAATTAAAAAAATGGAAATTCGAAAAAATTAGAAAATTATATTTGCGCTTGGAAAAATTTGAAAGTACCTTTTTACCAATTAAAAAATGGACAAAGAATATATTTTTAGTAGTTTTTTGATAAACTAGACTATAATATTATATGACATAGAATGTACAGACTAACATAAAATTTCTTTAGCTTCGAAACTAAAGCCCAGCGTTAAATTCTGATTGCACTGCATAGTATAAGTGAAAAAATTGACACAAGTTAAACGTTTAAAAAAAAGCTATCCGTAAAGTAGAAAACTTATGCGTGCTTATATTGCTAAGCCATAATCATCGTTATTATCTATATGGTTATTAGTTTATTGTTCTAAAAATATCAATATAATATCATAACTATGAATATGTGAATAGATTTTTAAATTTTAAATCGCTCAACATGTACTATATTGTTGTAGATAAATAAAGACAAAGTTTTTTGAAAGATATATTTATTCAGTAAATGTCCCAAATTGTCCGTAAAAAACGGTTGTTCTCACTGACGTTTTTTCGGAAATTATTAATTTAATCGAAATTTCATAATTATTGATCACATCCGTTATCCGTAGTAAGTCCATATTATTATAACTTTTAATCATACTCAAGCGCAAAAGATACATTTTTTTTTTTTTTTGGACCAATAAGTCGTCCCAAGGCCTTCCTCTTTCCTCTGTCCGTTTGCGTCAATAACGCATCGTCGGATAGTTTATTCGCGTTTCCGGTGAACGTGACAATATTATTATCATCACGCACAGTCGCGATATACATTAGTACCCATGTGCGTAATATAAGCGGCGTGCAGTGTCGATTATGTGCCCAATTCCAATATTGTCGTGGGCAGTGGGTATTTTTTCGGCTCGTGCGGAAACACGTCAGTCGGTCGTCCCTAAGGTCACGGACGGGTTTTTTTTTACTCATCGCGCGAATCACAGTCACACGTTATTATCGAATCCGACGAGCACCTTTCGCGTGAGTTTTCCATGAAAGCCTATCGCGGATTTCTCCGCGAACGTTTAATCTCATTCCTCGAAGTTTCCCGTGAAATTTCCCGCGCACACTCATCGCGATCAGCTACTGCAACTGCGCTGGGGGTCAAGGACGTGTGTCTATTATTATTAATTGGTATTATTATGATTGTTGCGCGTTATTTCGTTTCACGCGGAATTTCAGGCACAAAAAAAAGCAGGGCGATCTGCAAATCTCAGCACTATATGTATAGCTTAGTTACACACGTACAATCAGTGGCACGGAGAACACATTTTTTTAGGGCAATTTCTCCGAACAATTTTGGTTAGAATTGTGTTTGGTGTAAAATTATTTTTTTATTCTTTAAACTTTAATCATTGGATAAGTAGCTAATATTATGTTGATTTTAATTCAGTGTGATGAATTATAATTACACATTAAGTATATAATTTATTTTACTGATTTACTCTAGGAGTCAGCAATTAGGGAACATAATATTATATATTTATATCCTATGCGCAGGGTATTTGTTTTTGGAATCAATGTTTTTTAATCAATATTGTAAAATAATATCAATATTGATTTTATAATAAAAAAAAATGATAGGTACATATAAACAGTTTTTAATTTTATTTGTGGGTGGATGAGTATAGCTTCAATATTTGTCCTTATGGATAAAGTGTTCGTGACTAAGCTAGGACAGAAGTGAAAAGAAGAAGGGACAGAGGTATTCCTAAAATACTAAAACATTTCAAGGAAATTAGTGTTTTCATTTCAGAGTATTACCTTGTAGTTATGTTATTAAAACGCATTGCAAGTCTAACGGAAATATTATCTCCGTAAAATCGCGACGCTATGCCAAAAACGAATTTATTTTTGTGCGAAAAGTTAGAGCATAGGAATAAATCAAAGTAATCAAACGATCTAAATATAAAAATAATAACTTACTATTTCTTAAAGTAAAATAATTTTGAAGGTTTTGAGATAAATATATATAACAACATTTATTGCTTAGATAATTATTTTAATCATGACATAGGTATTAATATAATATCGATATTTGTGTGTGTTTGACGAATAAAACAGATTTAGTTTAAATATAAAATATACTTAACAGAACAGACAGTAGGTAACTATATTTACAAACAATTTGGTAGTATGTGTTCCCGAAACATTATAATATTATATTGAGTAGATATCAAAGATATTTATGTGAGAGTGTCAATCTTTTGAGTTATGAGAAAATATGTTTAATAAACTACTCGCCATGTCTTGTTTTTTAAAATAATTAAAAATAATATGAAGACGAAAGACGAAAGTAGGTATTGATGGTATACAACTTGCTGTAGTTGTCGTTAATGTATTCATTTATAGCATTTAATACAAAGTGTTACCATATTTTAAATTTCTTGAGATTTTTTGTACTACTTACCTACTTAATAAGTGTTATGTGGAGATATAAAATTTTGTTTTTTAAATTAGAACCTTCTTTTTTTTTTTAACATAGTGATTAATATAAATCTATTACCTAACAATAATAATTTGTAAAAATAGTAAAAGTATAATAAATACTAGATTAGTATTGCATCTAATTTATAATATTTTGTAAAACCATTTTTATGGGCAGTTATCCTTAATTTAGGATAAATATTTTAGTAACTGAGAAACTGTTGTTTCAAATTTTGAATTAGGTACATCAAAATATTCAATAAAATTATCTACTGAATAATTAAAAGTAAATAGATAGGGGTGGGTTGAAATTTAAAAAACATAATTTTGAATAGTCACAGGACACAAACAGTGCAAAAAAAAAAAATTCAAGAATTTGTAAATTTGAAAATATGAAAATATGGTCCTTGGGTTCATTTAAAAAATCCGAAAATCGAAATGTTGACATTTCTACATCATTAAAAGAAAAAAATTGGGGTGAGCAGGTGAATCACCTTGTACCTATATATTGTATCGTATTTTACTATTACAGCAGTGACCCTTGTAGAAAGTGAATATCAATAGGCACGTTAATATTACTACCTATATAATAATATGTTGTAACATGATAATATTATGTGTTGTAAGTCGTCTGAGGATAACTGTAAAAGAAACAAAGAGTATCTCACAACTGGTTTCATACAGTATGCCTACTGGCACATCGACGGTATATTATTATGATGACTGGTCACTCGCGATGAATTTATTATGTTATAGTGACTAATAGGTATTACGCCGCGGCCGCTCCATATTATGGCGAAAAAAAAAAATGATTCATACTTTTCGTTCGTACATGTGTACAACTGAATTATTGTTTTAGATATTGCTATAATATAATATGTATTATAGGTATTGACGTATCGTGAAATACATTTTAACACCGTTTCTGAGTAATACGATCCAGGAAAGTGCGTGTTATAGTCGTCGATAATATAATATATTATATAATAATATAGGATTTATAAGCGTTGGTAAATATTATATTTTTTTTTCATCGTTCTTTTACAAATTTGATCAGTAATATCCACGAATCGCCTCAAGATATTATATTGATACACATAATCTATTTTATATTTTGCAAATTTTGCTTATTTTAAATATATATATATTTAAGGTCCATTTATATATTATAATATATAATATAGACATTGGAATATTTTTACCATAATTGTTGTATATTTTATTAACTATGTCTTTATTGCATATTTCAACCAAATTAAATATATACTTTATTATATAGTGTGCTGTAGTCGTTGATAATATAACATAATATGGTGATTAATAGTATATAATAGGTAGGTATTACACATTATACGAACTAGGGCTAAGATTTATATGCATTGGTATATGTTTTTGCATCGTGATTTTACAAATATTATCAATAATATCTAAAAATCACTATATATATTGATTTATATTCTATTTTTATTTTGTATAATTTTGCATACCTATTTAAAGTAAAAATAAATGTAAAATGTACATAATGCTGCATATTTTAAATAGGTTTGTATGGATTTATTTTAATATATGAGTGACAACAATGATTTAGCTTAGTAAAAACTTATCTTTATTCGATTTGTTTTTAAATAATTATAAGATGTTTTTATGATTATTTCGCTTAATGATAGTTTTGAAAAATATTGGTAGATTCGTCGTGTATTTTATTATTCGCTTTTTCCATATTTTAACAAAATTTAATGTATACTATTTTATAATGCATACAAATTGTAGCCACTCGATGATAACATACTGAGCTCAACCTGTTAAATATTTATTGTGCAGGTAAACGATGCAATATTTTAATATTATTGGTATTTTAATAACATACATATAAATTGTCTACAAGTCGGTTAGATACTCATTATATGAATTTTAATATAGGTAATGTATAAGCTTCAGCATCAAGCTAATGAAAACAGTAATTTACACTGATTTTATGTAAATATGAATACGAATTGTGTATAAATTTGATTTCATTTAGAAATTTATCAACTTTCGCTTTGTAGCTCATCTAAAAGGAAAATTGTTGTGTTGTAAATGTTGCAATAAGTATTATAAATGTATAAAGCACTTAACGTATGAATATTCATACTTAATCATAATATACTTTATGATACTTTTAAAATCTTAAGTAATCATTTTCGAAACTTATTGAATGTATTCACTACCTATGTGGTTTGAGTACCTAATATTAAAGATGTTTAACTGACAGTGCAGATTAACTGAACATCAACATTTTTGGTGGATTGACGAATTTATTGGTTACAACGATAACTTATTATTTTTTTTGGGTTTTTATACTGATGACATTTTTTAATTGACTTAAATTTTGAGGGTAGATTTTAGCAAAGATTTTGATCTGCTATGTTAGTTGGGGGGGGAGGGTTTAAAGTAAACAAAATTTTTCAAAATAATCGGAGAAGACTAGTTGGGTGCTCCAGCGTATCATGTTCTAAGGAGTAATATTTAGGCACTTCAAATGACAAGAACATTTGGGCTATGTTTATGTGTGAGTAGCAAATTAAGTGTGTGTTTCCGAGAAACGCTGTAATGTAGTATCGGGTAACTGCCACCGGATGTAACTCTCAACGCAAAATACTTTGCAAAAAATGAAATTTATTTTTGTTTGCATAACTGTAAAAACTACTAAAAGTGGTAGTAAATTAAACATAATTCATGAAGTTCAATTGTAATTTCAAAAAAAATTGTTGAATTTATAAGCTTCTAGACTATGCTTTTTAGGAATCACTTTTTTGATTTAAAATCAGATGTACCCAAAATAAATACAAATTTTACGCAATTATTTGATAGGATTTTTGAAAAAAAAAGGTTAAAAGTCCTTTAAAATTGAAAACTTAAAATCGTCTTCCTAAAAAAACCCTGGATATTTTGTCAAAGATTGCATGCATGAATAAAAAATTAAAATCAGACATTCCGGTAGTAAGTATCTGAAATTTACTACCGTTTATTAGTCTAAGATGTATGCAAAATACGTGTGATTACATCCTTTGCAATACAATTAATGTTAAAGCTCTGTTAAAGAGCTTTAAAATTTAACTCAACATTTTGTAATATAATTATTATATGTCATAATTATTAACGAGGACTTGATACTAACCTTACCTCTATGTTTTTATCATTTACTATACTTACACATTGGAATTTTCAAAGTATTTAGAATAATACCCTATATTAGTAGTACCTACTTAGATGGTAATTAGTTAATAACTGCTAGGTCGTATTATAGGCTGATTATAGGTATAATAACAATAGTAATAATTATTATTATTATATAATATATTATGCGATTTGTTTATAGAAAAAATTTGTTCAATCAACCGTGTTTTAATATTAGGTACCTATTATAACAGGCAATAACTATATAAATAATTAATGCTTAATAGCAATATACCAGACAGGTATGTAATAAAATATCCTTAAAGATGTAGTCTGTTAGACCATCTCTGGTCAGAATCGTTTTTCATATAAAATTATTTCGTATCATTAAACTAAAATTTAACACATCCATTATTATAATAAATAATAATATAGTGGCCTAGTCAATGACGAGGTAAGTACTCAACACCTAATAAATTACCGATGATATTGAATTGAGTCCCACAAATACTTTTGGGTTATCGGAGTTGAGTCCAACCAATAAATTGTAGGTTATTCAAGTTGAGACCCTTCAGCTTTTCAGCCAATTAACATTATTCAGGAGACAACACGTGGAGGTATAGGCTGCAAGTAGTCTCCCAAAAGATCTGTGTAATCGTTTACACTGTTTTTTAAATTTTAAATTTTAATAAGAATAAGAAAAAAAAGGGCGGGTGAGTGGATGGCGCTATGCTCTCAAATCTTAGATTTAAAAAGAAAATTTTTTATGAATTTCTAACTCAAAATAATTTCCATATTTTTGTGATTTTTACGTATTTTGCTAAAATTTGAACTTTAAATCCTTATAAAAAAAAAATTGTGACAACGGATTTTTAATATTTTTCAAATGTAATTGTAACAATATACTAGAAGCCTTGTATTAAATTTTTAAGTTTTTCTACCCAACGATTATATTTTTATTGAGATTCATAGAAAAAAAACCTAAAAAAATTAGAAACTGAATAGGTATGTCCATAAATAGTTCAAAACAAATCAAAATATTTTGAAAATTGTATCATGTGTATAAAATTCTAATATAAACGCATTCAGTCAAAATTTCATGTATCTACGGTCATTTCTTTTAGAGTTATACCAAAAACCAAAATCGATTTTGTCGAAAATTGGTTTTCCGTAAATATTCCCGTTTTTCCCTTAATTTTTCATTTGTTTTTCACGGCGCTTTTGAAAACTACTAGAAATTTTAACTTTTGACTCCCCTAAGTACCAACTAGATTCACTTTCCTATCAGAAAAGGTACTATTGAAGAAAATCGAAGCATTTTTACTGTCCTAAAAGGTGATGACAGACACAAAAAAAAAATAAAAATAATAAAACAATAAAAAAACACACATCATTGTAAAATCAATACATTCATCGCTCCGCTCAGAATCTAAAAGTTAATTAACTAAAAAAAATATTAAAAATAATAACAAAAATAATTGTTAGGAAATAATAATTATGGCCAGTAAAATGTTGCTAACATTTAAATAGTTGCTGGTAAAAATTTAAATGATACTGATTTTAAAAAGTAAAATTTATTTATTTGTAAAAGTAGTATGGACTCAATTCAATGTTACTGTAACAAATGACATGGTTAGTATGCAGATTTTATATAGGTTTCTTAACGTAAGTCTGTCCGTTAGTTACTTGCAGTACATACTGCAGTTACGACTGATGATATTAAGATATTTATTCATCAAAGTAAATTCATACTGGGCAGTATTAAAAAATATCCAAACAAGAGTACCTATTTAGTATATTATTAATATTAGCTAATAATAAATACTAGGTACCTTAATTTAAAGGTTTATCATATTTTAAAAAATTGTCCATGGCATTTTAGTTTACTGTATTAAATAAATACGTTTAGAACCTGGGAATTTAATACGCTCGCAGAATGAGTATTCCTAACTTGTTTATTATTGAATAGGTATATGTGACACTAGTATACCACTGCGACTTTTAATTTTGTCATAATTCAACATTAAAACATTCAATATATTTATAAGATTATTAGTGGCACTGCTGTAGTTATTGGCACCAAGTAATTTTGTTTTTTTTTATAAATAATGTTTGGTTATGAACTTAGCGATATATATTTTTAAGGATAAGGTTATACTAATATTGTTTTACTATCAATCTATACGCTATCATATTATTTAATTGATTATTAACTATCGATGTCGCAATGGAGCAGGTTAGGTGCCAAAAGCTGGCAAAATCGAGTTATTAAGGTGCACATAATATTACACTTTACCTTAGGAAAAAATTTTTTAAAAAAAATGCTGATTCGACAAAATAGTATACGAGACATTTAAAATATACGACCATGAATTTTTTTTAAACGCCAGCTTATACATTATATTCATATAATTTATTATTACAATTTTCAAATTGTCTTGTTTGTAACTCAACTATTAAGTTTAACATAATATGATAGTTATGACAAAAACATATTATTACATTAAATGTATACGAATTAATAATATAACAATCGAGCCAATTTTCCTGGTCGAGAGTTCAAATGTCATTATATAATTTACGATTATTGAGAATATTGATACATACGTATAGAACACAAATAACTGAATGGCTAAATTATATTATTATAAATTTAAAAAAGAGCCCAAAAGCCTTGTTGTTGCGAGAGGCTATTATAAATAAAAATTGTCCTTCAAATGTAATAACAATATGTAGGTATAGGTTACCTCTATAAATTATAGATATTTTTTAAGTGTATACACTATACCTATTACCTACCTATTAATAATATTTATTATTTATCACAAGTTACAACTAAATGTATAACTGTAAAGGTATAAATTCTAAATTTTTTCTTAAAGATCCAACAGTGAAATAATAAATAGTTGTTAGATCTTGAATAACATTAAAACTACACGGGGAAAAAAATATTATTCAGTATTATTTTAGTCCTTCAAGTATGGACGTTTTTTTTACTCAAACAAGCGTAAGAAACAACATAGTACAATTCAGTTATAATGTTATATTTGCTTACATAAATATAATGGCTAATACAAAAATATTATATTTTTTCAACAAAGTCCCATGTTGTAAGTTTATTTAATTAATATTTTACTAGTAAGCATAATAATATTACATTAGTCTGCAATTTTAAGTCATTCCACTGTGCGTTGCACTTATCAAAATTAATTTACATCACGTCATTATATATACCTAGTTCCAAAGATATTTTTTTAAATTATTTTATACTGCTCATAAACATTACCTAAGTAATTACTCGGTTTATAAACGTTGAACAGAGTTGATGTTTAATTTGTCAGGCTATAGACGCGCGTGATGTCGAATCCCACAGCTGTAGAGCAATTAATTAATTCTGTATGAGTAGGTGGGTATCAGAGAAATTATATTGACTTCGTGTCGCAGAGTATCATGTTTCCAGTCATTCCTATTCCCCAGCAATTAATAAGTTGTAATACGCGTAGCAGTACCCTGCTGCTGCAGCTGCAGGTGTCAAGTAAAGTAGTTATTTTTTCTCCGGACAGAAGTTGTAATCCCATTCAAGTTGGTAGATATAGGTTAGGTTCGTTTATATTTTTCTTCTATAACGTTCAGTGCATCAATTCTATAATATTTTTTGCTATACATTCCTATTTAAATTTAAACATAATGTGATAAGGAAAACCATAATATATAATACTTTTAATAATTATGACTCTATTTCTAACTAATACCCACCGTTCTAACGATTGTCTAAAACCACCATATTTTTAAAAAAATATATTAATTAGAAAAAAAAAATGCTGGACAGTATGAAATATTATACGGGATTATAGATATTCACAGTATGGTGGCACTATTCTAATGTTTTTATTTTATGTGGTGAGTGGTCACTCATAAACGATGAAAATATTTTAAAATATACTATAGAACGGATAATCTTATGGGTACGATACATAATAACTACTTTCCACTGTCGAGTGAAAAATTTTTACCTACCATTTAAGAAGTATACCTGCGTGCGCTGAAAATATAACACTTTTAATTTAAGTCAATACCTATACGACGTAGATACCTATACTTGCTTATTCGGTAAATAATAACGTAAACATTAAAAATGAAATATTAATTTGGAATTAATCAGAGTATGAGTTCAGATAGGTAGTTGTTTATAAATAAATAATTACAGATAGACATAAAAAGAAAAAAACGTTATCAAGCGTCAATTTATAATTAGGTACCAGGTACTAAAAATAAAAATTAAAAAAAAAACGAATTTTTGTGTATTCAATATACTATTGTGAGTATAAATTTCACGTAGGTAATCAATGGATAAAAATTTACAGAATTATAAATAAAAAAATCAGCCAAACAATATTTTTAACATAATAGTAATAAATATACTTTGCCGGGTGATCTCTTTAATGACACTCGTTGTATGTTTTAAAAAGTATTAATTATTTTACATGTTTTTAAATTTGAATAATAATTTTTTTTATTATGCAGTTATGGTTTAAATACTCTAATCTTAATGAGGTGGTTGGTGTTGTTTTGAACGAACAAAGGACTTAGATGTTGAACCACGTTGGTAAATGTATGTCTATTATAATATCATTTCATACGTTTAAATTATTTCTCTTCAAATTTCTTTACATATTATAATGAATGAGAAAATTTATTTTCACACAGGTATATTGACATAGAAGGGGGGTTAGAAGTTGTAGGACTTATGTGGACAACGCCGAAATATTTTAATACCGGTAATCATTCCACATTTTTTTATGGGGCAAGATTTCCATCGCGTGTAAGGCTTACACTGTAAGCTATGAGCTTTCCTCGTACAACTATTCACTAGTGGTATGCGTTGTAGGTACCACAGGTTGAGCAACGCTGCTCTAAAACTAAAGATTAAAAATATAATATGAGCATTTGAAAGAGGATGAATCATTTTCAATAACTCTGTATAATTAATTAATTATAATAAGCTTATCACTGTGCAGGTGTACTCGGATAGTTGGATATATTGTCAGTAACTTAACAATTATAAACAAAATTATAACATTACGTTATAACAATATAAAAACATTAATTTTAACCAATTACTGTAATCATCACATAAACAAACTTAAAGAAAATCCGCTCGGTCGCGGGCCAAATTACTTTAATGGAATACAATATTTTATATTACCTACGTAAAATGTACTTAAATGCCTGAGCTGTCACTATAGAGTCTGTGCCGATCTACGCTATGGTGAATTTAATAACTTTTCGGATAAAACTAATAAGCCGATACATGTATTTTTTACTTAGTTGAAGAGAGTGGTTTTAAAATCGAAATTCAAATAACCCCATACATTATAATATGTATACATAAACATGATAATCAGAACAAAAACTTTATATTTATGTTCAGATGATTGCAATATTAAAAAAATGCACAGGTACTTACGACTTAAAAATGAAAATATTCTCTTATTAATTTAAGTACCTACCTAAACACAATGCTAATAGTTATTACTTTCGGAATAACATATTATATTTTATTCGTTTGAAAAAAGTACCTATGTTATATTTTTTATCAACTGTATTTTAAACGAACTTATTTTTATAGTCATTGCTGTTTTTATTTTTTAATAGGTAGGCACCTATTATTTGCCATTTGCATAGTAATTGTTAAACAATTACTTTAAATTACATACCGAAGAGGCGAAGAATAATATAAGTAATAATAAAAAACCTGTTTTTAGGTCTAAACACTCTCAGAGTCTAAGCTGTTTGTATCTACACGATGACATGATTTAAGTTATACATGTACTTAATATTGAATCAAAACATATTTATACATATCTACAATGGCTATACTGATTGTACACATTATTAAAATCAATATATAAATCATGATTATAATTATAATTATTCTTGTACCTATTGAGTTATTGTCAAACAGGTTGGATTATTTGAAACTATATGGTGACTCAGTGAGATAAATCATTTGGTTTTTGTTTAAACGTAATATTAGTACAATATATTCGAGGAGTATCGTAATTATTTAATGATATTTGGTATTGTACTTTCATGAATACAGTTTTTACAATATTTTGATGGGAAATATTCTACGAAGACAACAACCATTTGTATCAATGCTTTTAAAAGTGCAACTCAGTCATATGAACAGGGTCCAGCACCAAATATTAGTGGGTTCAAAATGCATTTTAGTACCAACCGTATAGGTACTCGTTTAAACATTAATATTTTTTTAAATTTTTAAATGTGTCTTATAGCACTGAATAACAATGTATTCCTATTTATGAGTAAACAGGAATTATTACCTTACAAAAAAAATTACGTTATGAAAGTATAAACTAAAAAGTGAGTATAAATGGTCTAAATATGATTGTTCTTTTGTACTCAGCGTGAAAAGACAACCTAATTAAAAATAATTACAAAGTGGTTGTTTGATATTAGTATTTAGTATAGTATGCGGGCTTATGAAAAATTAAATTGTTTACTACAGTTTTTGATCGAACTTCCAATGTTAAAAGATTGACAATACTTTAAAAAACTTTAAGATGCAGTGGCTTAAAATATACATTTTGAAAAAAAGGAGGGCAAGTGAGTGTCGCTTTGTTGTACAGTAGGTACAAGTAGGTCACTGTAATGGACGGTGTTAAATGTTAAATTTGAATTCAATGATAATATAATATCATTGTATAAGAAAAACTATTCTGTGCGAAGTCGGTCAGTCAGCTTATGATATATTACTAAGTATCTTTGATAATATTATTGTGGATAAAGTAATTTATATATAGCCTATTTATGAGGAACCTTGTTTTAAATTTAAAATCCTTAGCTATAAAAGTTAAAGATTTTATAAATTTTTAACTACAAAATAAATTTCAAATTTTGTCGAAATTCTAACTTTAAATGCTGTTAAAAAAAAAGTATATGTTTTTTTTAACATTTTTCAACCGATATAGTAACAATATATCTGGAGCCTTGTATTAAATTTTCAAGCTTTTTTATCCGAAAAATAAAATTTTATTGACATTCATAGAAAAATAAACTAAAAAAATTGGAAACTGAATATGTCCGTAAACAGTTCAAAACTAATCAAAATATTTTGAAAACTTTATCGTGTATAGAAAATTCTAATATAATCAACCAGTAAAAATTGCATGTGTCTACAATTTGTTTTGAGTTACACCAAAAACCAAAATCGAGATTTTCCGTAAAAATTCTAGGTTTTCCTTAATTTTTTGTTTGTTCTTCTCGGCACTATTGAAAATTACTGGGAATTTTAAATGTTAACCTCCTATGCACTAACTAGATTTACTTTCCCATGGAACAAGATACTGAAATTGAAAATCGAAGCATTACTTTGACTACTTATCGTGTACAAAAACACAAAAAATAAAAAACACACATCATTGTAAAATCAATGCATTCATCGCTCCGCTCAAAATCTAAAAGTAAACTACATTAATTATGCTGAAAATAGATAACACTAATTATTTAAAAAGAATTACGTCAGACACACAGAATAACTATTGTGACGAAACTAAAAAAGGTGATAGATAAATGATAACTAAAAAGTATTGTTAGGTAATTACTATCTATTAATTTTATTTTACACGTTGTTATTTGTTCATGTTTTAATATTTATTATACATTTCATTTATGTATATGTCTAAGGTAAATTGTGTAACATTTTTGTTTTAAATAAACTTTATTTATTTATTTCAAAAATAAATACCCAAGTTAATCTGTTTTAACTTTTAACGTCCTCAAATTTAATTTTAATCAGTGTTTTAATTGTTGTTTCAAGTCAACTAAAAATCTAGGCGGTTTATTTTTACCAATTTTTGTAAAATAACATAAAACACATCAGTGCCCATAATCACTATTTTTATTAATATGACTAGGTAAATAAACGTAGGTATTTACATTGAAGTATAATAACTAAGTTTGGATGGCTCAGACTAGGACAATTTTAAATTAATCAAATAAAAAACCACCCTTTACCTATTATAGTACATCTACCTAATTTCATGCGACTGCTCGGTGAGTGATTTGAAACAATAGATTAATAGAACAACTTAAACATCTGTGTGCTACCACTGCTATCAGGATACATCCAGATCGACTATCTCAGTAAGTACATTTTGTACTGCGTTGCAATTTAAAATGTTTAAACTTCAAACGAAGAAGTCAAATCAAAGCACTATTATAGTTGTATAAAGTATAATATTTTACATTCACCAAATATTATGATCTTAAAATAAAATCACATTTTGCTGTAGATCTATATTTTGTAAACTTTCTTAGAACTGAATTAACCGACGTTTATACGATTCTTTCATATTGTATATTATTTTCTATGAGTACTTTCAAACAGTTTATATACAATAAAAACGATTTGACTTTATCTGTTTTTCTGTCTTATTTGGTAAGGTAATGTGAGAAGTATATTACATAGAATAGCAGTAAAAATTTGGACTTATTAGTACCTACAATAAAAATAAATAACTATCAATAATTATTATACCTAACCGATAAGCATAAAATTAATAAATGTAGGTATGTTATAAATTATAATATAAAACAGCAATAACTTTGAGTGAGTACAATACCTACATAACAATTATAATTTATGATAAGATAAAACTAATGTATCTAAACAAAATTAGATCAAACAATTTAAAAACATAGATTTTATTAATCTTCTGTTCTCAATAACGGACACTGCTAAATATAATGCATTATATTTGTGCTTTTTAAAATGTCCGCTATTGAGGCGTTTCAACATAAAACATATTATACATTTGTTCATTAAATTAATTAATTTTTTATGTTTATAATATATATGTAATATTGTTTTATTTTTTTTATTTATTATGAGTATTAAATTCCTAATAAATATGTTGTACGATGCGTCCACTTTATTTTGTACACGAGTATTGTATAAAAACATGATAAATATCAGTCTATGAAAATTTTTAAGAATTCATTTTTTTATCATCAATTTAATATATAAGTCAAGACTAAAAAAAAAATAAAATAAAAAATTGTATGAAGAACGTGTACTAGAATTGTATGCTGTTTAAATAAATAATATTAGTTATTTGTAAATATAGAAAGATAATGTTAAATAATTGTGAATATTTAGAAAGAATTGCAGAAATGTGAAACTAACAAAAAAAACCTCATTTTTCAAGTGATGAAATAAATACTTTTCCGGAACAGTAAAAAAAAAATAATTCTCATTATTAACACATATAAATATAATTTTTATTAAAAAAAATAATCTGTACGTTCCGCATCTGCTTTCGACCAAATGTGTTCAAACAGTACATTAATTGTTGTGTATAGAAACAATTTGCCCTTGTTCAAAACACTGCAGCTTCCAAGGTTGATATGCAACTTTTGAAATAATCAATAGATTTCTCAGTATTTACTATATCGTGATTCGTGTTACAGTTGCAAGTGGACCATAAAGAAAACGATCACGTCACTACTATAATAATAATAATAATAATAATTGGGATCTTGTTTTTCTTTTTTAGATTAATCTGATTGTTTGCTTTAGCGTCCGTAGTTCTTCTAAGCGACTGTAATATTATATTCAACTACACGTTTAATATAGCACAAACCATAACTTGGCCACTCGATTATTTTAATGAGTACCTACCTGAAGTTGTACTCTTATAGGCTTAGTGCTTAAATTTAAATTCATTTAATTAAACATGTTTCGTCACTGCAGCGATTATGCAATATATTTACATCAGAACGTTTTATTTTTTCGTTACTCCGGGGTTCAAAGTAACGTCGATTGAGCGAGATATTTGTATTCCATAGTGCAAAATATAACGGATTTTTTGAGGATCTCTACTATAGCACGTTGCTATTATATAGGTAAACAGGCGCTTAAAAAGTTGTATGGGGGGGGGGGGCTAAGGAGTTTGAGCTTTGGAAATTATATTATATATAATGTATTTGTTTGTACTAGTATTGTGGTCCATTGGTCGAAATTCGATGGTGAAAACCGTTTTAATTATAAAATCAAAACGTTCTAAAATATTGCATTAATTCTTATATCGCACCCTCAGTTCAGTACGGCGATAGTGTTCTTCTCCTTTTATTCTCACGAACATTTAATCAGGAAAAAACGGTTATTTCGTATTTTTTAGTTTTTGAGTCTATATAATAGGTACTATTCTATAAGTTAGATTTGTGCTGAACATTGCCTTTTTATGTACATTTGAATAACAAACAGTTATAATTAACTATTATTTTATTATATAAAATGGTTAGGTCACTGTTTTTTTTGTTTCGTATTACATGACTTCTAATATATTTTTTTTTAACTGCACCGATGGCGCCACCACTGTATTTTCGTAAATTATTACCGGCTTTAACAGCAATATGTGTAAACAAATTATTGTACTTGACAATTCTTTTACAATGATATATCTATTTTTCCCCAACTATATATTCACAGGCAGTGTTATTGGTACGACAAAAAACAGTGTTTGCGTATTAATAGTATAAATGTATAATACATTTATAGATAATAAAATAAAGATCATACGTCTTGAAATTTATAAATTAAAATTTGTTAATATTGTTATCAAATCTTATTTATAATGTGTATTGTCTAAAATCTATATTGTGTACTAAAATATTATAATTGTATTCCCCCCCCCCTTTATTGCAGATTTCTAGATCTGAGCTTGCAGGTTATGAAGTGAACGATTATGACTATAGTATAGTGATTAGAGTGTAGGTAGTTATTTTACGACAGAAATCGTTGCCTACGACAATGCAAAGACATAGCAGAATGTACGCCATCCGGTCACGTCTCAACGAACTTCTTTCGATTTGCACGTTCGAGATATTATCGTCAAAGGAGCGGCCGTACTTCATCAGCATATCGAATAACCTAACCTTTCAGGGGCCCTATTTTATTTCCGTAGACAATTCATTGTAAAGTGCCTAGTCTGTAAAATCAAGTGGTACATAATAATTAAAATATAGAGAGCTGCAAACGGTTGACAGGGTGTAGACTGCAGTATAGACGTGGAGCTGTTTTATGCGTGTCTTCCCACGTCACAGACTCCCAATTTACCGACAGATCTGCTACCCAATAGAAAATTATTAAATATAATAAGTCAGTGTAGAGAGAGGTTATTTAAAGAATATATTCATAATAATTTAAGAAATTCGTCAATACTAAAAAAATAAAATGGAGATAAAATTATAGGTATATCATTTTATGTATAATAATATCAAATAATATATTATGTAATAAATAAATGATATTTCTTCGAATTTTAATCTGAAAAAAATTTCAAAATATATTTAATATTTATGCATGTGCTTATTAATAACTCTATGGGTAAAAATTAATTATTTCTTTAATATTTTACCTATCCTTTGCGGTTATTTGTATTTTCAAGTTTTAATTAAAATTATTGTTACCCGTCGGCGCAAATTGGGAATATTGTTAATTAATAAAATCAGTAAGTACATTTATCGACAAACTGAGTCGTCGGCTCGAACTATAAAATGTATGCGAAATACGAGAATGTTTTAAAAATATTATATGATATGATAAAACTGGGATGTCGGCAAATTGCAGGGATTTGGTGAAGTGGGTGCGAACCGTTTCAAGATACAACATGCACGACAAAGGCCCCTTGTCTCAGTGTCTGCAAGAGTAGATCGTGCTGAAATTTTTTTATTAGCTGATAATAATAATATTATAATGTGATATGATGTAGGTAGCCAGGTAGGTATTGTTATCTAATAATTATTAGCGTACAAATATCGAGTAGAGTTAAAAAAAATTCTTGTTATAATTCACGGTAGAACGGCTTAATTACGAACAATATAGTAACACTAATAACACGAACTGTTTAATGACTACTCATTAAAATATGTGTTTGTACTGTACCGCCATATACAAACGGGTGTTCAAACATTAGTTATAATTATTATTATACTCGTTAATACGATACATTAATTTCTACTCGTCAGTCGGTGCAACTAACTAGTGCGGCGGTGAGTTCTCAAATCACATAATATTATGTTATTATACAATATAATCGAGACCAATAAAACAAATATTATTTAATATAACATTATTACTCTAATTAACGTAAACCGGGATTAAGTCCGATAAAGGGGCCCCGGGGTCCAATTTTCAAAGCAATCGTAAACGTTTTACGACCATCCATCAGTATAAAAAAATAGCATTAGTTTCGATTGTCACCAAAAACACGTGTATTTTCAAAATGTTTTCCGACTGTTGTTTCGATTGTTGTGTATTCGATGTAAAACTTCGGCTGTCTAAATCCAGTCGAATCCTAGATTGTCGATGTTATTATAGTGTTATACTTTTATTACGTTTTGATTGTGCATGGGTGAACACTGAACATACATAATGAAAAGCCGAAAACTAAAAGTCCTGATTTTCGATAAATATTTGAATTTTACGTAAAATTGGACTACGTTCGGTAGGTAACCTGTAAAAAAGATTTTAATTCTTATAAATGTTACACAAAATCAGAATTCAAGATTATAAATATGGATTGTAAAATTTTTAATTTTTTTTATTTATATAAAGATACGCATCAACTGCTAAGGTTATTGGTGTTTATAAAATACATTATATTTTAAAGATTTATAAAAAAATATTTTAAGCATGTGTTACATGAAAAATGTATATAGTGTATTGTTCGGCAATATAGCGACATGCAAGGAAGTTTATAGGTAGGCTAAAAAATATGAAATAAATTTTGTTTCTAACTTAAAATAATTTAATGGTGAAAAGTTTCAAACCATCATTTGGATTAATAATAAGACATTTTTGAGACACAATAAAATACCTAGAGCCATTCGATTAATAATGTTACCTTAAACTTTTATCATATGTGTATAATTTCTAGAAAATGCTAAAACAAAATATTATTTTGTGACTATTTCAAGTCACTATTGATTACTTTTGAACCCATTAACCTCAAATTCGGTACCAGAAACCCCCCCTCATTGTTAAAGATTGAAGCATAATATCTTCTGCTATAAAAAAGTGTCTTCATCATAACATTTTTTTTTTTTTAAACACATTATTATATGCCCCCGAAATAAATTCATACGAATAGCATGGCTCAGAATTTAAAAATCACTAATGGCTTTTATACTAAATAAAAAAAGTATTAACTACCAGTTTATAGGACTTTGGACTGATGACGAATTGGGACATTGGGCCCGTAACGTATGTTGGCTCTGGAGACATGCATGTCTTCTCTTAATACGGTCTTTCATAAATCATAAACTATATGAGATATTGTGGAAGGAAAATGAAATGTTTTTCTTTTCTTTTTTTTTTTTTAAATTAATGAACAAAACACTTTTATGTTCTACACACGTTTCGCGCTCTTACACATACACACACACAGAGGCGTTCATCTGAAGACGGGGATTTGTTACTACATTTATCAATTAACACGATGCTCCCGGGTACCGTAAGTCCCTTTTCGGCCACTTTTTTTTTCAGGGCCATAAATAAAGATCACACTATATGGCAGTGGTATAATAACAACGACAACACCACCACCACAGCTTCGCAGCAGACGACGCCGTTGGGCAACGTTTTTTTCGCCTCTACGGGACGAATTGAAGATTATTTCAGATATTTTATGGACGTTCCGGCGAGGCGGACAGGCGGAAAAACAACAACTTATTCTTATTGAAACAATTTTTTCTGGAAACTCTTTAATGAAAATTGTTTTTTTCCGTGTCGTCATTGTTCGGATTTTTTTTCTTCATCCGTTCAATTTGGCTTTGGGTTGTTTTATTAAAACGTTGAAATATTAAGTTTAATAGCACATGCATGGAACAACCACACGATAAATCGTCGTTGAATATATACGTTAATTTTATCCAAACATTTAAAGTATTTAAAGATGGAAGTTTCATAATTATCGTGACGAATGAATATTGCATAATGTAACTCAAGAATTTTGTTGTTCCTGATATAGGTATCTGGTATATAAAGGATTGATCAAACGTGTTGTTTTTCTATCTATTGAAAAATCGTGTTAAAGTGAAGTAATTTTGATCCTTTTACAAATAAAGACGTGTAATGTTTTTGTAGTTTTTTTTATCCAAGTGTTCTATTGATGATTGGTCTCTTACTTGTTAAGGGTTTCGCTACGTGACGTTGATTTTTAATTCAGATTAAACAGCTCTTAAACATTTAAAGAGAGAGTAGTTTATTCGTCTCATAATCGAAATCCTAGTCTATCGAGTTACGAAAATGTTTTAGATGTTCTTGGACACAGCGTATGCATAAATGAATTTTGATAATGTTTTACATAAAAAAATTGTTTAACCTTCAATAGATATTATTGTTTGTAATGTAAGTACCTAATATTCAAGCTATATAGATTTTTAATAATTATGAAAAAAATTTCAGTTATCGTATTTAAATGCATATTTTAACTTTTGATAAAAAATTTAATTAAATAAATTAATGTTTTTTTTTTATTTGTTTTGCTACGAGTATGGTGAAGTTAACTATTCGACATTCACAGTGTGAATCACTAACTACGAATAATAACTACTTTAGAAATCAATAAATTATACAAAAATTGTATTAATAATAATATAAATGTATAAAAAGCTTTATTAATTATATTTTTTAAATCGTTAATTTTTGATTCTTAATGACAACAATATTTTTATTCGGTATAAAAATAAAGTATAATGATAATTCCCAACAACAATTGGTAGTGAGTTAATAAAATAAGAAAAGTACAGACATTTAAGTAAGAAATGTACAAATAATTATACAGTAGACGCCGCTTATAAGACTCACGGATATAAGGTTCAGTCGCTTATTAGACTCAAAATCGTCTGGGACGGTCCGGACGTATCCAAATACATTAAAAAAAATCGGTTATAAGACTCAACACTTCGGTTATAAGACTCAAATTTCGTAAAATAAATAGTAGAAAACAAACTTTTTTGGTTATAATTTAGAAATAAATTGGTATTGAAAAATTAAATAATATTCGTGTTGATTATTTCTAGTTTCTGTTGGTACCTAATAACGTATAATAGTTAAACCACCATCAAATAAAGAGGTTCTGGAGGCTTTAGACGTGATAAGGAGAGCTGTCCATCACCGTGGTAATAATTTTAATATACAATACGAATACGAACAGTATATTTTCGGAATATTAGAAGAAAATAAAAAACAAACTAAAATTACAAATTTTTTTCAAAAATAATTTTTATATGTAATATGTATTTACGTTTAATTATTTTAATGTTTTAAAATCAAAGCAAAACATGTAGTAAAATAAAATTTATAAATACGTAATTAATTTTTTTTTTCCACTTCGCCTATAAGGTTCATTCGGTTATAAGACTCACTTTGTGCTGGTCCCAAAGTGAGTCTTATAAGCGGCGTCTACTGTATTATTATATTTTAAACATTTACCGAATTGGTTGAAATTGAGTTTATTATTTTAAAATTCAAAAACAAATATCTGCTTCGGCCGGTATATATTTTATACAGGCATTATTATTTTTTAAAAATGAAATACAATAAAATATAAAAATCATCCGGGGTAGATCTAAGACTGAAAAAAGGATATGCTTGAAACAGAATATATATAATATATATCAATTAAAATTCATTAGCTTGAGACTTAGTTCTTTCAAAAATTCAGGTATTGATTCCTCTGGCTGCTGTTCATATTTCCTACTTATCGAATCCACTGGATGTTGATTCCACTGGATCTTTAATTTAATATATTATAGTTAGGTATATTATGTATAGTTGGTTCATACATTTTTGTACATCGTACCAACACGAATCGTGTGAATTATATGATTTTTTTTTTTTATAACTATACCTTTACCTACTAATTAGGTATATACTACATTAAATGTTTGATGCACCTATATCTTATGTACCATGACAATATAATATGTATTTTAAAAGAATTAAACATTTTATTAATAGTATTTAATATCTAACATTATTTTATTTATAATTTCGTTTTTAAATGTTTCTACATTTTGATAATACTAATATACATAATATAATGTAGATTAAAATTAAATTAAAAATACCGAATAGTAAAAATAATTAATAACAAAGATATAAAAACATTGAATGATAACAATCGCCTGATAAACAACAACTAAATATTTTCCTCTCAGTATTTTGATAACAGCGATTATATTTATTTTTGGCTTCAGTTTCAGTATTTATTTTTATGGTTTTTATACATAATATTATATTGACTGTGGTGACTTGTTTTTTATTTATTTGAACATCGTCATTTATACGAATGATTACATTATAGGTAATGGTATAATTTATATCACCAAACACGGTACTATAGGCACATAAATAAAAGTAGTCCTGTACCCAATACATTTATAAATATTGTAGTAAGAAATATCTAAAGAATATGACTAATAAAAACAACTATTTATTTTTGACAAAATTATTCTACTGTTAGTAATAGTTCAAACTAAATAAAAATTTATAAATCATGACTTAAAAATTAATGACAGTTTTGTTATAGTAAAAATAAAAAAGATCAAATTTTTAACATAAATATGAACTGCTCCCAAACGAAAAAGTTCTATGAATAGTTGCTTAAAAACTAGTAAAAATATGGCTGTTGAAAAATATTAATGGCAATGTGTCTCTTCATATCTAAATCCAAATATGCGTGTAAATATAGATTAACTAAGTAGGTACTATTGTAGCGTTAAAAAGCACATGAATATAATATAATGTATAAAGTATTGAAAGATACCATACATTATTGCAAGTTTAATGAATCAACAAAAAAATATAATATTATGCTTGAATTAGTATCTAAGGTGGGAGTGGCTTCAGCATCCATAGCTTTCTTTTACATGCACACCCATAGGATAAAATTCCATCTGGGGTAAGATAAAATATTACTTATAACCTAATGTAAATTATAGTGATATTGATATATTTTAAAGTACGTGCATTTCATTTTTTTCTAGGGCGCAATCCTTCCCCCTTTTACCCTGTGGGCGCCATGGTCTTGATCTAAATTGACTTTAAATAAATTTTTCTAATTTTCTCTAGGTACCTACAGTAAAACTAATGATTGTTATAATATTCAGCGTATATGATGTACTGCACCATTTGTAATTCCACATTTAGAAGTGTTAAATTTATCCTGCTTGCTATTGAATTTCACGAGAAATTTTGAATTATTTTTAACTCGGAGAAATATACCTCTTGAATCTGAAAACTGTGATTTGGAAATGTCAAAATAGTTTGTAGGCCATCTAACCTTACGGAGGTAGGTACTTAATCGATTGGTCACAGAAGTTGTTAAGATTAGCCACGGTAAAATTTGTCACGAGTTATAATATTATATCGTTGTAAGTAAAATAGTTATTATTAAAGTATGACAGAAGTACTATTATGATAAGTCTATAAATAATGTTTTATTTTTTTTTGCAATACCTACGTATTAAAAACGGAAAATAAAATAGTTTTTATTAATTTTTTAATTTTGCAATGGTTGCAGTCGAAGGTGGACAGTTAAGTTTCCGTACGTGACAATCAAAAAAACCAGTTTGGCATAAGTTGGCATTCTAATAATACTCAAGCTTACACATTTCAGACATAGGAAGTGAAATTAATAATAATAAAACAGATTGTATCCATCGGAGTTGTTATAATATGAATACTTTAATCGACATATTGTTAATTTATTTTTAATTTTTTCCGTTCGTTCCATCCTGCAGTGTTATACTGTTATATAATTCATTTTAAAATCATGAAAACTCAAAAAGCAGAGCAAAACAAATATGATTTATAAAAACGAAAAATAAAAACGAACTTTTCGGGAGGAGGATCCTGTTTCGGCACACGAATTGCGTAGCAATCTCTCAAAGTCTCACTATTATCTTAAAATAAAGGTAAAACGAATGACGCGTTCCACGTTGAATTGTTAAACTTTTTTTTTTTGGTGGTTTTCAAAAGTATTTGAATGGTTTTATTTGAAATTTGAATACATTTATTCGAATACTTTACAAGACTGCTTTAGGAACCACTTAGGTACAAGCATTAATTGCAGGTGCAATAGTAACACGTACACAATATTCATTTAAAATGGTTTACCTGTCTTGGTACGCAATTCGTTAGCGCTCGTCCATTTACTCCCAAGCAAGTTGACCTCTTAGAAGACTGAATAGACAAGGGCCGAGGGTCGCTCTTCCTAAAATAAAAAAAATTTAAAAGTGGTTTTCTCCACTTGAATTTATCAAGAAATCATTGTATGTGTTGTAAATAAAGCATATTTTAATCAATTAATTCAACATTATAAAAAAAATAGTAGGTACCTAGTACCTACCCAACTATAAAATAATATTTTTAAATTACAATTTCATCAGTTATTACTTATTTTATCGTAAAAAATAACTAAGCAACACAATATTAATTTATTGTTCAAATTAAGTAAGTGGGTTACCTATAATACTATTATAATGTAAATAGTATAATAGTTATTGTATACAAGGAGTATAATGTCGGCAAATCTAATGTTATTCAAGTAATTTTAGTAGTATCAAACATTATTTTAATAAGCTATTTTTATGTAATGTAAAATAATAATATGCTGTAATGTTGCGGCAACAGATATTTTGATTTGTTATCAAGTAGTAGGTGTATAAATATATTATTATATTACTAACAAGTCTGAATAGTTTTATTTAAAAAAAAAAAAAAATAATGATTTAATATTTTAAGACTTAGTATATTTATATGTTTTGTACACGACTCACGAATCAACGACGTCATCGTTTAAACTCTAGATTCGCACCGATGTACTTATTTAACCCGTCGAGTATAATATTATAGGTACGATTTGTAAATTTTATAATAATGAAAAAATTAACTAAGACAATATTATGTAATTAATATAATATTATACACGCAATACAATAATAATACAGTAAACTCTCGTTGTGTCGAAACTCTAGGGAAACAGAAAAAAAGCTCGAGATATCGAGTTTTATAAATTGTAATGGCAATTGGGTTCGAGATTACGAAAATAGAGACATCAACGTTCGACGTAATAAGAATCTACTGTATATAATATTGTGCAAAGTCAAATATCATTGGTCGGAGAAGTCGTACGTACAATGATAATAATTGTGTTAATATATTGTTTTAAGCAGTTTGCATTGATTAGATTCTCGGAAACATCTCCATAATAATAATGTTTTTCCAATCACATTTCCGAGGACACGCATAGTATAAAAATATATATTGTAATATGTTGTGTTATGGTACTTTATTAAATTCAAATAAATAGCGACTAACACTGCACGTGTCTATCGTCATATAATATTGATATACTACGGCGCTGAAGTTCGGTTTCGCATTCACCCGTGTAGCGTGAGAAAAATAAATAAGCAACAGCCTTAGACCGTCCGTATTATAACAATATAACAATTATGTGTAATAAAACGAAACCAATCAAATAATAATAATAATAATAATAATATTGTTATATTGAATTCGATATTAATCGACACGGTTTAATCGCAACATATTTTCAGGGGTATAAAGTGCGGGCGGCATTACGAGTGGTATTTACGACTCACCTTATGTACGTCAATACAATAATATAATGTCTCATCCTTTTTTCGGTCGCAATAACAATACACTAATTATCCCACGGTCAACAAAGGACACAGAAAGTAAATACAATTGCTAATCTGTTAATAGTAATAATATACTATTGTTATCGACTATCGTGACGTGTTTGTTTAAGCAGGCAGTATTTTTTTTTTCATAATAGTTAGGTATTACTTATTATAGTCGCATAACACGATAGTATACAGCCTGCTGTAGCAATTTTCCTCCAATAATGAGACGCCATTTTCCTCCATTATCCATTTAAATACAACAAGGACCTGAGAATAAATAAAATAATATAGTATAGGTACTAAAAATAAATATCTCTGAATTATTGACAGTTAGATATATTTATTTATGTACCTAATAATTATAATATGATTATATTTTTGTCAAATTATGTTTAATGCAAATAAAACAAAAAGCTAAAGGGCTATGTACTATGTAGGCTCAAATATCGTACAAATTATTAAGTACTTGGAGGAAAATTAACATAATTTTAGTCCAAAACGGTGTTTGCGGCTGCAAGTAAGTTTTATTCAATGTCTAAAATTATTTTAGCACTAACTAATTGGAATTCACTCATAATGTGTAGCTGCAGTTAGACATTTTTAGACACACCGTGTGTCAGGTACGTAATAATATAATATCATATAGATATAATTCATCTGTTTGAAAGGAATGAACTAGGTACTCAATTTTATCGGTGAATTAATTTTGACTCTTGTGCGTTTATAATTTATATACCTAAATGTTTCAACATCGTTTTCCTCCTATAATTTTAAAAGTTTAATTAAATATGAAAGTATATAATATATTAGTTATTTTTTGCTTAATGTCTAATTTTAGCTAAAGACAGAACACATTTCCAAATATTTCCATAAAGATAATACATTTTAGATGTATAATTTTGATTATTGTATATTTGACACAATAAAAAAATACTATTTTAATAAGAAATTAGAAATACTTAAAAATGATTAAATCAAACTGAGTGAAAATATAATTTAGATACCTAACTAAAAGATTTTGTAAATGAAATATAATTAATAATTGATAAACAAAACGGCTAGATATTACGACATAGTATTGTTTTGAGAAAAAATTAGATATAATACAAAAAAAAAATTCATGTTCAAATACATTTTTAAAAATATCAGGGGAAAATGGCCGATTTCAAAAATGAGTCTGGAGTAATATCGTACTACAACGAACTTTATTGGGGGGAAATATTTGACTGTCTGAGGGGGAAATTATCTATAATTTTCTCGAAACGTACTATGGATTTTCCACCAATAATGACGCAGTGAAAATCATTTTTTAACATTGTTTATAAGAACTTAAAACTTTTAACTTGATACAGTATTTTGAATAATTTATCGGAAGATAGTTTTCAGTTAGTTCGATTCGCAGTACCTTACGTACCGCTCTCTATAGGTACTACTCTACAGAGTATAATAATTAAAAATTAAAATCAGAAAATGTCTCAAGTTTTCTCAATTGAATTTCTAATGTAGTCATTCTTTGTACGGATAAGGGTAGTAAAATTCGACACATCGAAGTTCAAAATATTACAATATAATCTATTAATAGGTATTTGTCACGTTTGCTGTTTAACGCGTATATGATCAACACGTGTACCCTAAGTGGTGTTCAGTTCGTATATTGTTTGAATTATTTTTAATGTTCATCGCGTGTGTATTAAACGAACTACCAAATCATATATAGAAATTGAATAAATGAAACCTGCATACAACTTTAATAAGGGAAATAGGAATAAAAGTGACTTGTTAGGGAAAAAAATAAAAAAATACGGAAAACGAGTATCGTTCATACTCAGAAAAGTAAATGGAGGAGACACGCGGGACACGAATCTTAAGAAAAGAGAAAATTTCCTTTAAATAAAGATGTATGGTTACGCCGAAGGAATGTTTCCCACAACAGTAATAATTTTATTATAATGTCTCAGTGGGAGTCTCTGTACATATTTATAATGTATAACAATAAATGCGATATAACGTACCTATATATAATTTATACGAATAAAAACTATTTACTCTGTTACGAAGTATAATTATAAAGTGTAAAATAATCATTAAAATAATATCGTTATGTTCACTCCATATTGGTTGATTATAGTATTTAAAATCAATATTCATAACAATACATAGGTATTATATTATTATATTATTTACAAACATAAGAATAAATCAAGACGCATCACTTTCTATATTCTTTTAAACAATAAACTTGACCTCTATATCATAGCCTATCCACTAGACTACGAGGATTTTAAAAAATACTTTAAATTTAATTATATTAATCTATAACATTGCTTCAATTTTTAATTGAGAAAATTATAATTATTAATTTAACATTTTAAACAACTATAGGTACATAAAATAATATGTTCATTATTAATCATTATCTAATGTGTGATATACATTTTGTTTCCAGAAAACGGTTCTAATAACTTTTGATAGGAGAATCATAATAGTTTTAGTATTAGAGTCTAAGAGGAGCGATTAATCATAGGCAAATTTGAATTTCGGGGTTACATACAATATTTTTGGGCCCTCTCTTAACAAGGTATGTACATATTAATCAGTGGTAGGTATATAGTTACTAAAAAGCTATATATTCCCTTGGATCAAATAGGTATCTTTTTCTATGATAATTGCAATGTTTATTTGTACTTTTGTAATCATTAACATCTAGCCATTATAATCATAATAAGTTATTCCACTAAATTGAATACAACCTACCTACGCATTATTATTATTTTTTATTATCAGGAAACATGATATATTTTTTACCACATATTTTAGAAAAAATTACATTTTATTCTAGTAAAATCGGTTAAAATACAGGCCTCCTATGCTCTGGGACTTAAATTTTAGGGCCCTAATTACAAAATGTAGGGCAGGGGGGTGCCCTGGTATACTTGGCAACTCCTATGCTCACGCCTATGCAATTAATGTATTGATTATGTAACTCTTTGTTTTTTATTGTCATGTCGATTAAGGTGGTTTCTTGTAACGAATATGATCTTAAGATTATTTTTAGTTTTTTGTTAGACATTTGAAATTGACGATATAAAATTGTTGTTAACATAATGGTATTATATTTTAAAATGTAGTTAATTTCAAAAATTGTATAGAGATCAGTTTACATTTTTACTTTTTTTTTGTAATATGGTGAGTGCTGACTAATTTTTGTATTATTCAAATATTAGAAAATAATAGTATCCCAATTTATACCAAAAAATAAAAATGTAGGTAGTTATTGTGAGAGATATCTAGGAAACATAATTATGATATATCATTTGTAAAATAGTGGAACTTATTAACTATCAATTAATAAATTAAACACTATAACATAAATATAATGAAAAATCATACACTATATCAACAAATGTATCTTCGAAGTCTTGGTAGTAAATGGTGGATATTTGAAATGCTTCTGGATATTAACTCTTCTTACCCAAACGTATCAGGTTAGGTTTAATTTAAAATATTAAAGTGAAGTTATAACAAAAATAATCGATTTCTGATACATTGTTGAACGAGAATAATAGTTTACAGCTAATCTTAGCGACTTAGTGCCCTTTATATTTAAACTCAAAGCATTACGGTTTTAATTCTTAGTCCAATTTCTAGTATACAATACACAACAATATAATATTATTCTGAATGCATTTTAATTGCGTTATTGTTTTAATTATTTTTTTTTTAAATAGGAAACAACTGTAGTTGTATTACCCGGCGTTGCCCGGGGATAATTAATGAAACCGAGATGTGCAATCCACCTGTAGCAGATAGTGGTAGTTTATTTTTTGTGTGTAACCAATTGCAAGCAGAAATAAACAAAAATGTGGTTATTATTTTAATGTTATTCATAAAGGGTAACACACCCCAAAAAACAGATTCAATCTATTACCTAAACATCCCGCGGAGCATCAAAACCTGTCGAGTATTTTTAGATTCTACAAGCATTATCAATAGACTTTTATATTATATAATAGCTGTTACCCATGGCTTCTATTCTAATACTTTTACGACCAGGGGCGTATTTAAGGATTATTATGCTTTTTATTACTAAGTTTAGAAGTATGTAGGTACAACAGTTAACACTCCAGACGTATTCAGCTATTATAACATTTATAAAGTTTGTTTTATTGAATACAATATACATTAAACTTTATGTTTTTAACACATATATTATAGTCATAAATGATGGCATAATTTTGGAACGTAAATTTTTTGTGCCTCACCCCTTATTGGATATTTTTAAATATGCCCTTGCTTTTGATTCATCTAGGATCCAAGTCATTTGTGTGCAAAACAGTGGTGGTCAAATAATCCAATGATTTTGTCATGGGGAGAATGATTTTTTTATATGCACTCTCATCATTAAAATCATTGTTTCATAATTATAGAACAATTAATAAATTAAAAGCAGAAACAAAAAAGGAAATTAATAGGTAACAATAATAAATTATACCTATATTAGTAAATAATTTTTTTATTTGTTTATCTAATAATACTTTACTTGGGGCTATATTTACAACCCCTGAAAAATTAACAGCTATTATAGTATCCAAGCCATTGGACGAATTTACCATAAAACGTTAATAATATTATAAAAGTTATAAATAATAACTATGTAAGTTTTAAATAATAATTTTAAATTTATTTTTGATTTAACTATAAAAGAAATTAGAAAAAATAAAAAGCTATAGTTTATTTTTACTTTTGGTCTATGAATGTTTTTTTTTAAACTGTCAATTCAATACTTGTTTTTTATTATATTTTCTCTTTTTTTTTAAGTTGGTACAGACGAACAGTATATATTTATTATTTACCTCTATATGTCTACTAGCTATACCTTTATTGTTTTTAAAATCAGAAAAAAATTTGTTATCTAAAATTGTGAATAGATACCTCTATTTATATCAGATTATAATATTATTCACATTATTTTCTTTGTACAAATATTAATAATATATTATAATATTATTATAAATATTGAAAAAGGTCATGGTGGGGAATATATCCTGTAGGTATCCATCATTGTTAGACTACCCCTGGTGTAAAATTTGGTATAAATTGAACAAAAATAGTGGATTTGCATATTATGCGTCATTTAGATATAGATAATCTGACCAAAAATGTATGTACCAGACGAGTAGACGACCATCTATTATAATCTATCTATTATTGTTTCTATTTTATTTCTGTTGATATATTCTGAACTGTTTTTTTGTTAAAATCAGTCGTGTTTTTGATTTTGTATACAAACCTCAACAATACATTTTTCCTCTTAAACAACCCCGGTTACTCAATTTTACATTTATGTTTATGGAATAGGTAGCTAATTTATTATTCTAAATAACAAAATATAATACAGTACAGACAATTATATATCCAATAATTATAACTATTTTATTATGTTATAAACAAATAAATATTCGATTTTCGTGAGCCGAAACAACTTTTATGTGTGAGCCACCCTATAGTGACCTATTACATGGGTTTAAAAGCTGTAAAAATCCTTCCTGAGTCACTAGGTGTATATTGATTTAAGTTTAATTGAAAACGGCCCATTAGTTTATGAGTCTATTGATGACAAACAAACAAACTAATATTAATTTTGGTATTATATTAGATAATAAAAGTACCTACTCTCAAAACGTTTCATACTTCACATAAAATAGAATAAACCATATTATTTTATAATTAAAAACCCATTTTAAAGACGTCATCTTCAATAGAAATACCGCAGTGTAATTGAACGATTTTATAATTATCATATTATAATTTATAAGACCTTAGTTAATGATAGTATTAAATAGTTCACTCTTAATCTACTAATCGTAATATTATTATGATTTTACTGCTATTTTAATTAATTATTATTAGCAGGTATGTATTTATAATTTGGTACTTGCCGAAAGCGTATTTATAATGTTATTGTAAGTGAATTAAATTATGTTGGCGATAAATGAGTTGTTAAGAATTCGCTATTATTCACTGCTGTTATTTGTATAGCTTATATTCAATGTAAACGCACAATAGTGTTGACTTTCAGAAATTTATATTTTGTCTAGGTATTTCAAAAAAATTTGTCTGCTTGAAAAATATTCAAAACAACAAATTGTTAAATTATATACTTTGTTTAAATAAAAACCATACGAATAATAACTAAGTAGGTTCTTATTTCTAATTTAAATTAACATTTATACAATAGTTGACCCTTATATTCGTTCATATGTTTTTTTTAAAAAGATAATGATTAATGGTTCACACACACACACACAGAAAAAAGAAAGTCTTATCTGATAAATCTAAAATCACAAATCTAACATAAACCAGAAAAATATTAACTAAGCCTGAGAAGTCTATCAAATACATCCCACAGAAGAGATGAGCTAGATTGTATGAATGGACATAAAAAAATGGTAAGTACACTAAGCAGCCTTTAGCAAAACAACACGCTTCGATACGATCTTTATAGGTATCTTGTACCCACGCATTGTGAATTCCCAAAAATCGATTTTTTTTTTTAATATTGTATTGTTTGATGATAACAGTTTATGCTGTCACAACAATAACAACCAATAGGAAACATCCTGGTTAATATATAAAACATGTTTGTCTATCAATTTATATAAAGCCACATCAATTTAATTGGTAGGCCCCTACATTATAAGTTACCTAATAAAAACTGATACATCCATGTCTACAAAAAAACTAAAAAAAACTTTAATAATTGAGTTCATAATACAACTTCAGCTTCCGTGCAGAACAAATAAAGAATTCGACTAGCTGGCAGCATGATATTATATTATTGTGGAAGTTTATCAGACAACATATTATTTTTTCTTTTTGCCTTAATCGATTATAGTGAAAATCGTTGTACGATTTCCTTGACAGATTACACGATAATGTGTTATAAAGGTAGGGACATGAAACGAATTTATACGGTAAATACCTATACAGTATAATCCGTAAAAATGTGTAGGTACGTTATTTTACATGTATGGATTTTTTTTAATTAAGAACTACATAATTATGAAAATGTAAGTATTAACGCACAAAACTACGCAAAGCAAAACGAAATATGTGCAATTATTATTTTTATTTATAATTTATATTATTATGATTGTGGTTTAAATACTTTAATGAGCCGGTTGGTGTTGTTTTGAATGAATTGTCCATCCTGGTCCATGTCTCATATTATGTTGGTATATAATTTAAATCTTAAATCATTTTACAGGTTCAAATAATTGTACAATGTACATATAAACATTTAATGATTGAAGAAATGTATTCCCGCACAGATATATTGTCACAGAATGGATTGGAAAAATATAAACTTTAGAGTTTATGTGGACAACAGCGATATATTTTATTCAAATTTTTTTATAGGTAAAGCGGAATATCCTTAGCATACCACCGTGTAGTTTCCGCGTACCACAGGTTGAGAAACGTTGCTCTAGAGTCTTTTTGGCCAATTATTAAAATACGTCTTTGAAATTACTATTACAGATACTCATGAAACAATCAGTGAACTATGAACTAAACAACATTTATAGGTTTACGAGTACACACATTTATCGATTGTATCACTTATTTGAAATCTAGAGACACCTAATCTAAGATTATTTAATACATAAATTTGTTCATGCAGGTAGTGAAAACTATAATGGTAGTAAAGTAAATTGTCTTTAACCCAGTAAATAATTTTTTATCTAGTGAGAATATACAATAAGTCATTTAGACTTTTTTCTTCTCTCTAAAAATGGTTTATTTTATGTTTAATATTGTATTATAATATATTTATAATTTATGTTTCTTTTTTTTAATTGTTTAATATATATTAAAATAATTGTCATGTAAATTATTGTATATTAGCTGTTATATAATACTTGTTTATACTTATTTACTTTTTTTTACTGCTACCCGTTAAACAAAATAAACAAGCAAACACACTTATTAAATACGTATATGTGTCTATTACCTACCTTTAATTAGTTGAAATATTTTGATAGGAAAAAGTATTGATAGTTAAATAAAACAGTTTGTTTCGACACTAAGACTTATATAATCCGTCCTTCATTGTCACACGTTATATTATCCGTCGTGAAAAATGAAGTGACTTATCAAACAATATGTACACATAATATATTATTATGAATAGCCAAGTTAATAAAGATTATAATTATTGTGGTAGACACTAATAATAAACTAAATGTATAACACATATTATATAATTATATATGCAGACAATATTATGACTGAGATTAATTAGGATAAATATAATTTTTTTTTAAATAAAGTTATTTGTAAAATAACAATCACGATGAGGATGTAAAGAGCCGCAATATTTTATAAATTTATCGTATATTATCTTAGTATACATTATACATATCATGATTTCTGTAGATTTCGAGGCGTATACCTACACGTATTTTATTAATTCACGCGTGACAGTAATAATTGTTAAACTTTCGTTTTGTATTTTGTACGAAAAGTTAATGAATTCGGTGCTACTGCACCGTCTTTACTCAGAAAATATAATATACACACTGCAGGAGGTACATCTCCTCCAAAAACTCAGATTCCCTCTAACGAAATAATAAACACCTACACACCCACTCTTTTTGGTGTAAACATAAAAGCGTATTGTACCTACATATATAATATAATGCGTTATCATAACGATATGCAATACGTATGTACTCTCACCCCCCACGACCAAACAATACAAATCGTGTGATCGAGATTAATTTTTTGTGTTTTTATTATTATTAATATTTTTCAATTAAATAATCTAATGGTACATCTTAGATTAGGTATTTAAAACTTTTATGGAGTTTAAGATCCACTCGTGTTTCTTTTATAAGCATTTATAATTATACAGCGCTTTTTCGTATTTCCTAGAGTTGTTAATCACTGGTTTACAGAAAACATAAAGAGTGTTTTATTATGACACCACGGTTTTCGCGTATAATTAAAATTCAGAATTTATATGTTTCATCCTAAATTAAACAATCAGTTGTACAATAGTTTATTTTGAATTGAGTATACTCATAAATATTTTATAACTAAATAAAAATTGTCTGCACACTAACAGAGTGGTTTATTTAAGCGACGGCGAATAATAATTATTATAATATAAATTATACCGTCTTCATCAATCTGATTCTTACTAAAAACTTAAGCTCCCATTAAAATATAAAATTAATATTACACAATAGTACATAGATATTTTTTTTTTTAGCTCAGGTAAGTTTATAATACGTATTAATAAGTAAATTAAAAAAGTTTATTTAATTTTTGGTAGACTTTTTAAATTGATAGTTAACACACAATTTATCTAAACTTTTTATTAAGTTCAAAAGTTTGTTTTGTTTTTGACTCTAGCCTACTTGGTTTTTTTACCAACTCAAAACCATAACCATAAAGTGAAAACTACCTAGTGTACTAAGTTTCTTGTCACTAAAAAAACCCATGCAAGCCCAGTCTATAATACCAGGCTATAATATAAAATTTTGGATAAATGAAAAAAAAAAAAACAGAAAATTAATTAGTATTTGTACCTACTATTCAAAATTATCAATAGTTATTATTCAGTAAGATAATATGCCTGGATCCCATATTGAGTAGTACACTATTCATTAAAAATATCGTCATCTCATAAACATACTTTGAACAGTATGTTATTGAAACTAAAAATATGTAAATAAATTGGTATGTATACCTATTATGATATAAATATAATAAATGATTGTGTCGATTTCATATGTTATCGACTTTTAATGAGTTAGCGGGATATGCGATTTCAATACATATCTATTAGACATTTGAAACCGTAATTGATTTGTGTAAGAAATAATATATTTTAATACAACCGTGTGATTAAAATAATAATAATAATATGTATATTTATGTTTTATTGAATTATTTTGTGGTCAATCGCATTACGGGCTAGGTACACATCACAACACAATAAACATATTATTATTTTCACTCAACTCAACCTAGGCCTAATCTGTGCAATAGCCGTTGGATGGTTATTAACAATATTATTTCGATTCGAATATTATGTTTGTGATGTCGAATATTGAAAAACATTAATCAGTTGAATGATTAATTACAATATACTTACGATTGTTTGCATACTACATTGTGTAAGTGTGTGTGTATGTTTCGATAATACACGATATCAATGTGCGTACATCATAATATAATATTATGTTGCGTACAGAGGCCATTTGGGCTTTAGACTTAAAGTTTATAATATGATCGTTATTATCAACCGTTATTAATTTCAATGTTTAACTCTAGAAATATAAAAACGTTTATAGAAAATGTTGTTTTCACTCTTCGAAGAGCTTACAATCAATGTTTCAACTCGACCGCGGACAAAACGTTATAATATTATTATTACCTGATAATATATAAAATCCACTCATTTTCCAAAAAAAAAATGCCCTTTAATATTATAAACGCACAATGCACGTGTTATACATTACCAGTCGTTTTTGTTGTATTCACCTAGTTCATAAATATACAATTGATATTTAAGTTAGGTTCACCAATAATAATAATATTATTAATTACTACCTAATTATTATTACTAATTTTATTAATTAATAATTATTAATAACAATATAATATGTATGACCCAGTTATCTGCATATATTGAAATAAATTATAATTGAAGGTCTGGTCTCATCATATATGATATTACGATGTAACGGACTTGAATTATATAAAATATTTTGTTATTACTTTTCATGCAGGTTCATCTCTAAAACTTATAACTTCGATAGTCTATCGATATATTATCGTATTGTAAACAACACACGGTTTTAATAAACTATTTTATCCATTCATCATCTGGCAAGCGATGCGGTTTAAATACTTAATTAAATTATATTACATTATCGTGGACTCGAAACCAACATATATATACCTATCTCAAAATATAAAATTATTCAGGAAAATTTATTTTAAACTTCAAATCGTAATAGGTTAGAAGTGGTTCTATTTAGATCACTTACTAGGTATACGAGGTAATTTGTTTAACATAAGACACTTCGACACGCATTATTTCTGAAATCAATATCGTTTTTGTAAATATTTATTTTACATAATTTTAAGTTGCAATAAAACATTTTTGGGACAATCTAATACATTTTTATATTTTTTTTTATCGTTTTTTTATATTTTTTACTTTGTACTCTTTTGAATGACAACATCATTTTTAATTTCAATGGAATGTTATTCAGAGTATTTTTATCTTTAAAAATCAAATGATGGGCATGTAATTTAGTAGGTAGCTATAAAGTATGTCGAGTATTTAAAGTTTAAATGAACGATGTAGTGGATCAACTTTTATACCCCTATATGAGGTTATAACTCATAAGCAACTCGTCCAAAATCCAATTTTTATGTATCAAAGTACCTACACCAAGAAAATATTCTGATTTGGTATAAGTAATTAAAATGCATGTTATAATTAAAAATAGTGAAATACAATATATTGCTTTAGAAAAATAATGTTTTCAATGTCATATTATATTATTACGCTCAAAAACATTAATAGGTTTGGAATAATGAGTGTCTTGAGTTAAATGGATCACCTGGTACAGGTAACAAATGTATAAACTGTGTTGATTTAGAAGCTTTTAACTTTCGATAAATCTTTAAGCAATGCAACGCTCAATGTTGGTTAAAAAGTGTAATTAAAAAAAAAAAATCGATTGTTTAGAACACATTTGGTCCTGAGCCCACGTTATTACTTATTGAGTTATATGTCGTAAAGAGGTAAGCACATCACGATGCAGTTCTATGCGTTGCACATTTTGAAGAATGCATTATAATATTATTTGTTCGAACTTCCGGCTGCATACTTTGACACATCGCAATCGATCAAAATTAATTACTCTGACCTAATTTCGTCCAAATGTGTCTTATCGACGTCTTATATCATTACGCCTGACCGTATGTGTCATGTGCGCGACCATCGCAGATTATAAACAATAGACAGTTTTGGGTAGGTATACTTTTATATTGATATTTAAATCATTTCCACTGTTTCGCATTATTCGAACTATTGTAGTGGTCGAAACGCCGTGCACATAATATTATTTTTTTATCAATTTATAGTAAATTATATTGGCTATTTTATTCGTATGACGTTGACGAGCAGCTGTCTTAGAGGATTAATTCTTACAGGTGGTTGGACGGTGGCAGCTATTGTTTTAAGGTTCAGAATTTTATATATAATGTGCTCACAACATAATGTGCTGGGATATACGTACAATATTCTATTGTTGGAGAGGTGATGAACTAGTTTTCACTGTAGTTTTGTTGTTATTATTATTTTTATAATTACATATTCATTTTTAAAATTATTATTTTAGTATTGTACCAATATTTTTCCTGTAATATTTATCGTATTATAAAAAATATAGATTGGTCTATGATATGACATATTATACTTCTCGCGTTTCTTATGATAATCATATAAATACCACGTACATTATTTCTACGTCTGAAAAGTCATGTTTTCATATTCAAAAAATTTCTCGTGGAATTTTCTACTGTTTACTATAGTTTAGTATTGCAAATGCGATTTTTTTGTAAAAAATGATAAAACTGCATTTATATATCCAAAAGAATTCTCATCCTTAAAAATTGGTACAGTAAAAAATTAAATAAATACTTTCAGAAAAAAGTCTTGGTTAAAGTTTGAAGACAGTTCTTAAATTATACAATACAACTTTATAATGATGACGTTTGATAAAGTTTTCTTGTTATGTCATAAAAAATATTTTAAAATGTCGAAAGAGAGAATTTTTAAAGAACGCGTGTATGTACGATATATGGCTAATATGAATTGATGCACAGTTATCTTAATTTAACTTTATGAAAGTGGTTTAAAAATGTAATGTTATGTTTGGTATTTTCTTGTTTCAAGGGATATTATTCTCATGAATTATTACAGAAGTCATGAGAATATTACAAGAATCAAGTGCTCCGCAGAACCTTCAGGTCTTTTTTTCGTACAATGATATCAATACAAAATTACAAACTGAATGCATAATATCCAGAATATTAAGAACATGAAATTTAAACATTATACCAGTATTAGGTACCTATATGAGTTTACTTTATAATGTTTATGTATAGTTTTAAATTCCTTAGAATTCTAGAGACGGAATTTCTCTAAAATGAAATAACAACTTACAACTTGGCTACTATGAACAATATTAATCTATACGAATATTACTGCACTATAGTCTATAATTATTTAAAAATAAATTTGAACTTTTAGGATTTAAAGGCACTTGACAGTTCTTGAAGACCATAATACCACTAACCTACATAATATTTAGTCAACGTATATTACATTTTAATTTCAAAAACAGACTTATTTTCATAAACTTCTATACATCTAATAAAATGTATAGATGTGTATGGGATTTACACAATGTTTAGAACAAAAAAATTAATTACCTAATCATTATTCATTGGCGTTTAATATTATCAATTTTAAAATATATTGGATAAGCGATTGTAAAAGTTTAAATTTGACTAAAGCAAGAGTGAGAGCACATTTTACAATGAACGTGAATATTTTTTTGGAAGAAATTACAATTGGACCACATTGGTCTTTACTCAAACAATAAGTACAATACATTTTCAAAAATTGTAGCAGGTGATAAACATTAGATTATGATTTATGAGAAATGAGATGAAGAGAAATTGTATGACTTTGTGTGAATTTTAATACTTGTATTTCTAATTTCTTTAAATCACGTGATACGAGACTCAAGACTGTTGTTCTTACATAGATATATTCTATACCTACATTAAAAAAAAAATAGAAATTTAAACTTAAAAGTTTTTTTTTGTGGAATCGACGAGGCTGCCGAATTTACTTAAGTAGGTATACATCGACAGCGCTGCTATCCTATATTTTTGTTTTCAATTAATATTAAATACATATAACGACAATTACATAAAAATATAACAATTTGAACTCTAAGGATTTAAAGGCAGTTGATTATAATTGAAAGTTGTTATAGTTGTCGACTTATAGTATATAGATACTATTTAGTACTTAGCGAACGTATGCAATTGTAATATCAATAACAGACTTAGTTTTATATACATCTTATCAAACATATAAACTATGTAAAATGCATATTATAGACATAAATGTGAATGTTATACACACAACGTCAAGAACCAAAAAAAAAAAAAATTAATTAATCATTTAGACTATAAATTACAATACATTTTCAAAAATTATAGTATTTTTCAAAATGTTAGTAGGTATTAAATATTCGATTATGATGAATAGAACGTTGGGTGAATCACAATATTTGTATTTATAATTTATTTATATCACGTGATACATGACACAATATCGTAGTTCGAACATTTGTTAATTGTAAATCTTTGTAAGAATAAAAATTGATAAAATTGATATTGTTTTTTCATTATTGCCAAACAAATATATAGATAAGTTTCAACATTGTATTTTCATAAGCATTATACCTATTACTATTTTGTAATATTTCAAATCTGTATTTTCTTTATTCTCAGATTAAAAATGAATTTATGAACTTGATAAACCGTTCTTATTTCAAAATCTTTTTAATCTGATGTAATGCTTTAATACAACATATCTAAATTAATAATTTGTTGCAAAAACGGACTGAGTCTAAAAGTTTGATTTTTAGTTTATTGAAACAATATAATAATTACTTGAGAAGTAAAAGTTAAGTAATCTGTGTAAGATTATGTTTAAGCTATATTCATGGCAATAATCGAAATTGTGATGTATTTAAATGTTAATAGATAATTTTGAAAGAAATCACTCTTTTAATTATTTATTCAAATACAGTCGAGACTCGAATACTTGAATCTCGATAAATCACGGCTGTATAAACTTCTCGTACATAAAATACAGTCTATTAATCGTGTGTACTGATTCTAGGGTTTTAATATTTAAATATTCAAATAATGTTTGCATTAAATTGATACATTACAGTATTTAGAAAAAATTAGTGATGATAAAGTCAAGTGAACCACAGGGAGTTATACTTTAATATATAATCGAATGCGAAGATACGTACATTTCTAATTTAAAAAAACAAATCTTAATTTGGACTTGTTTTATTAAGAAACAATTTTATTTTTATTATTTGTATTTAATACTTTTCTTATATTTCTTCAGTAATTGAGTTAACTGACTTTTCAGTGAATACGGTTTTCGTTATAATTACTAATAAATTTAAACGATGACATATTAAGGTAGGTGTTATGTGTTAAATTTTATCTGTGAGCTATAACGAATCTTTATAAGTTCGTATACTGACCAAAACAGTTATGGGTAGAATTATAGACGTATATATCTATGACGTATATAATGATATATTTAAGAAATTATAGTGATCGTTCAATAAAATTTTGATCAAATTGAAGAAGTGATTTATTAATGTATTTTTTTTTTTTTTTTTTTTTTATAGTGTTATCAATAAAAAAAATAGTACGTTGACGTATACCATGGACATTTGCGTACGTATAAATGTGAAACTATAGAGTAGGTAATAAAAAAAACAAAAATAACAAACAATTATAAAATAACCTTTAGTTATAATTAATAAATTATTTATTTATTATTATTACCTAACTAAGACGTATTTGTTTTTGTGCTTCAATAGTTCGTTGAGCAACGTTGGAGTTTGGATTTACAATAGAAAAGTACGAAAATTTACATCATTATATAATAATATGGTTTATCTACGTTAAAAAGATTATTTCGCTATGGCTAATGCTATATAATGTAAATTTTGAAACTAGGATAAGTAATAGGTCTGATATGACTGCATGGCGTAATATTTTTGAGTGAATCACATATATTTGAAGGTTTTGAAAAGCTGATAATAAAAAAAAAAATGCTGAGATATGCACAATACAACAAACATCGAGTGTTGAATATGACTCGATTCGCTCGATTTAACACAGAAAAGTTCTGATATTAAATTTAAAAAGCAACGATGAATGATTCGTCCCATTGAAAAACTAATTCTTGGTAGAGGTTAGTTAAGCCACGTTTCATGCCATTAGAAAAAAAAAAAATAATAATAACCATCATCCATTGTCCATCGACTGTGGTTATAAACCATTAATTGTTGAGAGAAATCGTAAACAACAATAATTTCTAAACCTGCTATACAACATGCATAGGACTATTTAAGCGCACGTAGTTATGCCCGAAATAGGGCTCATAGACAAAATAATATAAAATAAAAGCACGTCGTACAGCCGATTATAATAATATTATAACTGTTGGTCAAACCTTGCAGCTTTCAGAATTCAGTAAATCAATATTGGTAAATTTTTATTCTCTTTTCATAAACTTTGACATCTGCAGTTTATAAATTGCTATAATTTTTTATTTTCGTTATCTTTTCATAATTTTTAAACATAATTTATAGCTTTAATATACAACAATAGTGTTGCATGATAATATAATAATATTATAGGAAAATAGAATTATATAATACAATTTAAAAAATAATTTTTTTGACGATAACGATTATTTACAATTTTTGGATTTCTATATCATTTAGTGATGGGTCGAACTGTTCGAATTTCGAACCGAACCGAACCGAACCCTTGATGTTCGGTTCGGTTCGAAATTCGAACTCAGCATGAAAAAAATTCGAACCGAACTATCAAGAATCTCTTAATGTTCGAAAATCGAACTTGGAAATATTTGTCTCGAACCAGACTTATGGGCCACGATAGTTCAAACTTAAAAATAAAGAAGATTATTTAGAAATAATTAGACTATAAATTGGCGATAGAAAGTTATAGCTGTAATGGCATATTGTCGTAAATATTGAGTTCGAGTTCGAGTTCGACTTAAAATGATTCTAGGTTCGGTTCGGTTCGGTTCGGTAGAAAATATTACGGTTCGGTTCGGTTCGAGATCGAAAAAATAATTTAAAGTTCGGTTCAAGTTCTTTTCGGTTTAAAAAATCAGGGTTCGACCCATCACTAAATTATCATTATAATAAATAGGTTATGCACAGAAAATTTGCACTGAACTCATGTTATATCACTATTCATTACACATTTGTATTTACCTACGAAATATTTATATAATAATACATTTACTGAAATCTAAGTCGCCTAACTTAATTGATTTTAATACCTACCTACATTGTTTTTAGATATTAATACATTCTACCAATAATAAAAGTTAATGAAAAAACATTATCATTACGCGTTTTGGGATGCATACTGCAGCAAGAGTTGGTGTGTTATTATATTGATAAATCTTAATGCATTTTAACGATATTTTGTCTGAAATAGCCAATAGGAATGTTTTGGATTTTGAGTGGGGAGATGAATGTAATATTGGTTTTACAATTTTTTTTTCTTGTGTCTGACGTTTAACTAAAGGAGCAATTTAAAAATTTTCAATTTTGAACTTTAAAACTTGAAACTTTGGAGTTTATAGAAAACTGGAGCTATTTGGTATTTTACTATTTTAGCCAAAAGAATATAATTTCCTGCAGTACTTTTTAAAGAAATCGGAAAAATTAAAAACAAATTAGACGGACGTATAAACGTATTTTATGGAAATAATAGTTTTTGAAAAATACTAATCAACTTGAATTTGTCACCAAATACTTTTCAAAATATTTGTGATTTTTTTCTTTTAGCTATTTATAGACCTTTAAAATGTTTAGTTTTTAATTTATGCATGCCAATATGTTTGTCATATGTTGTTTTTATTACAATAGTTTAAAAACATCTAATATTTACTGAATAGGCTCAATTTTTTTTATTTACATTTTCATGAAAATGGGTTGTATTTAAACAAAATATTATGATTTTAGTTATTTTGTTATAATAGAATATAAAAATGATATTTATCACAGAAACTCAAATAGTCCACTATTACTTAATTATAATTTTCTAGTTTCTACATATAGGTAAATCGAAAATTTCAAAATATTTAGACTAACAAAATTTTAAGGTCTACGCACACCGCTGACGGAACGGAGACCGACCGGAATCCTTCCAAAACCCGACTGTGTATGGAACAAATGTCGCTTCTATATTTTTAAATGTAGAAATTCATATTAAAGGTCTATTCACACTACGAAGGGACAGACCCGGTTCACCATTTTATCCATTTTATCAGGGTCTCCCTTGTCCACAGGTAGTGTCCACATGCACTATTAACGGATCGGATTTTTTAACTAGGTACTGTTTACGCTATTTGTTTTCTAAATTAATTTAATACAACATCATACATTATAAATGTATACAATGAGGTGTATTAGTATACCTTTTTTTTCCCGATGACACCACTACTTGGGAACTGAACTGTTTTCACAAGGGTTGGTCCCTATTATGTATATAGCATCGTTTATTGAAATTTGAAACATAACAATAATAAACACTTTAAGGGTGGTAGGCGGGTCATGCCTGGTTTAACAAAAATTGAACAATCAGATGTTATTTCGTTAATTTTATTTAATCTATGCCGCCGGTTCGTCGTCAGCCACCCAAGGATGACCATTGACCGTGCTCAACCTCTTCGCGGTCATATTAGTATACGTTTATTGTAAAATTTATAGTACCTATATTTATATAAACAATTATTGTGCACCGAGGGGAACAGCCGGCGTCATAAAGTGATTAAAAAATTAAAGAGTTAATAAAAGACAACTATTATACAAATCGTAAAATATTGCTACAGGTACTAGATATTATTTGAAATTTACAACATTTAAAAAGGCTTTGCGATGTATGTATATAACTAAAGCGTGTTTGGATAATTTATTAATTCTGCGAACAAATAGTTTAATCAATAATATAATATTTTTATACCTAGGACCTAACCACACCATTATTCGGTATATAGTTACAAGTTACGCCTGTATCGATTTATAAGTTAACGAGTAAACTTATAATATTTATTATTATTTTAACATAATATTATGATAGTTTATAATATTTTAATAATCAATAATATCAAATACCTATGCGATGTTTTCGAAAAGAATAATAAGTTATGCCCTACCGCGTTTCTAACAGAAAAATAAACTACCTAGGAACTAATATTAATATAAATAAGGAAATAAGGGCTGATGCACTCTCAAAATCTGCTATCGGAATCGTTTTTCGTTTATACAATGATTTATTATTGAATTAAATTTAATACATCCATTACAGTGACCAGCTATTATACCTAAATAAAATATTCAGCGACGAGGTACACCCGAAACTATTATTATTCAGCAGCTGCATGTCGACTTTTCCCGTATTTTTCTTCATAAATTATAATAGTGCTCACGAAACGAATAAAATCTGCGTGGTTACACAAATGGTCGGTATATTTATTAAATATGGTTAGATTGTATCGTATTATACTGCTGGTAGGTATAAGTAGTGTATAACCATTAATAACTATTTTCACTAAAATCATAAAATTTATAAAACTCGTATTTTTCTCGTACCAATAAAATACGCTGATATAAAAAGCATACCGCGGTATAGTTATACGACTTAAATAACATAATAATATACTATTATATTTTTTGAGAATCATTTCAAGACGTCCTAATGTTTATAAGTTTGCCGTTTATTCCGCTCCGGTTGAGGCATAACGTTAAAAGCGGAGACGTTACGTTGACAGTTATCGTCTCCGTATACTGCTGAAAAAGTATAAAGAAAAACATTGTTTCTTATTTCCATTACAGTAGGTCTTAGGACACGACTATAGAGCAAATTATGGTTTATTGTGTTGTGCGTGTATTATGATGACGTGTACATTAAAAAAAGAGAGTTTAAACTTTGAGTGTGTAACAAGCAGTTTTTTCCTCCACATCGATGTTTGAATATCAAAGCGAAAAAATATCGAATTAACAAATTTTAAAGCTGGGAAAGTTAATGATTTTATTTTTAACTCATTTAAGTTAAGGTAACATACGATTACATTAGTAAGAAAAAGTTATATGTTAGTAGGTACCTACACAAGTTTTTAATTTGTTTAAGTTAAGTATAATATTTTTGTTTATTAATTATTACGCACTAGCCTACATTATTTTTTACCAACTCACAACTATATAGTATTTAAACAGTATATTTCATTGGGTATTTGTTATCAAACAAATTCATACTAAGGTTGTACGAAATATTTTTTGATTTATGAAAACAAAAACGTTTGAAATATACTAAAATAAAATTGAAAATCGAATAAATTACACAAATCCTAACATTCTTAAAATCAAAATTTAATTTGTCAAATTCACGTTAGTCAAAAAACAAACAAGCTAAATTTATTAGTAGTTCAATTTCTAGTCCAAAAAATAACTAGTTACCTTTAAGATAAAATAAATGTTTTAACTCGTGTAAGCTCATTCTTATATTTTTAATTCGACCGACCATAAGCGATTTTCTTCCAATTTCATTTGAAGACGGTGGTGGAGAGGGTATATCTAATGATTATAATGTGTGGATGTATCTTCCACTTACTGAAGCCTGAGGGTAGAAAAACCATATACACCACAAAATAATATGTATTTCATTCACGGGCGAATAAACTCAAGAGCACTATAATAAATTATATTAAAAAGCACGATCCAATCGTCTCCATCGGTATTATGCGCATGTGAATAAAGTAAGTACCAATTTATAGATGTTCAAATTAATTATACTACAACAATACATATTTTGCATCTTTTAATAACTTCTTTATAGAACATTCAATGAATATTATAAGTCATAAAATTAAATGTTCACGAATTTAAATTTAGTATTGTGTTTTGGCGATTATACAAAATATGCATAATATGGTACAAATATTTATTATTATTTAAATAATATTAAACAAATAATGTTGTGAAAATAATAACGATATTATGACAAAAAAAATAAATATATATATACACACATATCTAGCTTAATATTGTAATATGTACTTCCAAAACAGTATGTCGTCGTCATGAATAAAGCATCAGATTGGCTTTAATGTTTCACTATTTTAGATTCTTAACGTAGCGAATGAATGTATTGTATTTACAATGTATTTTTTTCCGTCTGTCATCAACATTTGGGTAATAAAAATGCTTCAATTTCTAACATGAAAATATTTTCTGTTAATTTTCTAAAATTGAAAATTCTCAGTAGTTTAATATACCGTCGGAAAAAACAAAAAAAGGTGAATAAAAATGGCCATTTTTACAAAAACCAATTTTTGAAAAAAATCGATTTTTTTATGTAACACAAAAACTAACAACCGTAGCTACTTAATAATATTAAAATTATATATAGGTATAATTAATTCAATTTAAATTGTATATTAATTTATAATAATTATGGCAATAGTACTGAATAATCGCAGAATTGCAATTTTTTGGCATTTACTCACAATTAAAAAATACGTTTATATAGTTATACGACCAAAGCTGCTGCAGTGAAAACTATAATCAAATGTCTATAATCTACAATCACAAAATAGTATTGTTATGTTGACAATGTTTACATTCACAGTTATATAGTTTTACTGGAGACAACTATGGGTTCACTGTTATTGTTTCGTAATAATTAAAAAAATATTGAAAATTTGCTTGTCGTTTGTTCAGCAGCGTATTATCTCGTACTATGGTACATTGAATTAACACTATATTATTATTCGACTACCTACCCGAATCGTTTTTGGTATGTGACAATAATGCGGATTTCAGTTATTATGTTTTGATATCACTAGCGGCTCACTGGCGTGTAGGAATATTCGATTGAAATACAAAATAAAAATAAAACTACTTAATGCATTTCAATCATAAATATAATATATATATATATATATACTTTCCTGCCCTGTATTGATAAGTCAATTTAATTTCAAAATCTTTAGCTTTCATTCACGATCAACTTACCCTTTCTTCATACACTTACCTTTGCATAACCAATTATTCTCGTAATAGACTTGCAATTGATACGTACTGCTAATGATGACCCGTCGTTTTATTTCTGTCGATACCTAATTTAAATAATGTTATATTTCATATTTTTCTTGTAAATATACATATTTTGCTCTATACTGTTATAATTTGTTATAAAATAAAAAATAATAAATAAATAAATATATAAATGTGAAAATGTGAAAATGAGAATATTTGATACAAATGATCTCGGGAACCACTCATCCGATAGATATGAAGTTTTTTTTAAACGATAGAGTATATTGTGAAGAAGGTTTTAACATTGTTAAACCCATATAGGTAGCTAAAAGGTAGCTCACACATGTATTTATTTTCAGCTCACGATAAACCAACATTCTTTTTGTTTATTTAAATGGTTTTTTTAACTGTAAATTATATTATATTTTAATGTATAGCCATCTCGACCGGCTATGTTCGTGAGATTTGCTTATGATTATACGAGCAATATATTATTAGGCAGGCAACCTGCCGCGCGGTAGATCTCAGACACTATGTGATGCGTATATAGGTATAAGTTTATAATTACACTGTAATGCATCAAAGTTATATTGTTGTGATCGTGATTTAAATTTAAATAATTTCAAAAATTTTTAAATTTATAAAAGTTATGTTAATACTTTAATTTAGTAAGTTTTAACTAATTACATTAAGTTCATCTGTTGTCTAATTCTATTATAGTTAAAATTTGTTTCTAGCTATATTATTACCTAAGGAACTCTCTCCTCTAACACAGCAATTGACTTTTGAGGAGAACCATCAATTGTTAAACTTAACCTTATTTTAATATTATAACATTTTCATGAAAATGGGTTGTATTTAAACAAAAAATTATGATTTTAGTTATTTTGTTATAATAGAATATAAAAATGATATTTATCACAGAAACTATTTGATGGAAATAAACTTATTATTATAATTATTATATACCTGCAAGTACCTACTGCGAATTAATACAAATATTCAATTAATTGATAATAAATCCTAATCTAACCTAACCGTACTAAAATCCGAACAATAACAAAAATCAAACATTCGTATTGTAGATAAAGTAGAAAAATAAAAAAGCTAAAAATAATAAAAAAAAAAAACAATGTAAAAAAAATGCAAAAAATTGGTCAACCGAAACCGTGGTTCGAACTCGAGACATTCTGTAACAAAATACTTATCGCATTAATAATAATAATAATAACTATTATTAAAACCAATAGCAACCATTTATAAACAACAATTTCCATCGTAAATCTCAACATCCCTGTTTGAGAACCTCCTCGAATTGGACCACTTGTTAACCTTTTTTCACGACAAAATGTGGCCTATGTTCTTCCCTAAGGTCTAATCTATCTCTGTACCAAAATTCATCGCAATCGGATGAACGGTTTAGGAATGCATAAAGGACAGACGGAAAAACATTCATTTTTATATATATAGATAAAAAAACCAAATCTTTGGCACGGAAAACGTCGGGCAGGACAGCTAGGATCATATTATTATAATATTATAATATTATGTATGACTCGATGAGTGGCAAACATTTTTTACATTTGCTGCTGCCGTCATACCTACCTACAATTATAACGTAATGATGATGATTAAGATGACTATGACGATGACGATGATGGGTACAATGGGTACATAATAATGATGTAGTATTAGGTATATGATTTCGTTCTTGTGCTAATTCGGGAATAATAAATTTACTACACTACCTATTTAGAAATTGAAGCTCACAAATCAATCATCATCGTCATCGTCATGGCCTCCAGGTTTAGTGGCTAAAGTCTAGCTAGGTAATACTATAATATATATATATATATATATGTATAATTAAATGAGTATAATACAGTTGCGCAAATAATAACAATATTTACACTACCTACATACCAACTACAGTGATTAACGGACATGTGATTTATCGTGTGTTTGCGTTGCTAATAATGTGCGTATGGGCAATCGAACAGATCGTGAAATATCGTCTTGTTTTTAATGTATTTTAAACGATACGGGTAATAATAATAAAACACGAGCGACGGATAACATATTATATTGTTTTACGACCGAATTCGTGTGCGCACAACCTGTCCAGTGTAATCTACCAAATCATAAGGTGCGCTTGTTCGTAAATATTGATGCGAAAATACCTAGGTATATTATTTTGCATCATCTAAATGACTTACAAAATGTAATTCATTGCGATGACGGCACTATTGCGTCCTAGAGACATTGGATTTATATTAGTATAATAACATATAAGGCGGGGGTCGGATATTGATTGTTATTATTATGTAAACATATTATTACAATAATAATAATAATATAATATCGGTACATATATTTTCATAATATTATTAATATTGGCCTAGAAATATATAGTATGTGTGATGACGTTATATTTTATACGTTGCAGGTAATAATAATAATAATATTAATAGTACACAAATATAATATTATTATTCGTCTAATACGTAATAATACGAGTGCACTGTAGGTCGTCGCGGTGGAATCAAGAAATTCTCGATTATTGTGCCATATTAATATTATAGTTAACTTTCTCAATATTAAATACTATAATGGTTAGAGATCGATTGTTTAATAATGATAAAAAAAAATTAAAACAAAATTTGGACGTTATTATTATTACTATATAATCTATTTGATATTATGTAGCATGTAGGTTCTCGTAATTTCGGAGATGATTCCAACACTGTGAAACATGTTTTTGATTTTATTTTGTGCACAGTTTGATTTTTATCATATTCTCGTATATGACATACAAATAATATGTTACTGCATATTTATTTTTAAAACATAATCCATTATCATATTAAGATTTAAATAGAAGCAGAACATAAAACAACAAATTTTTAAACATAACCTAGCCAAAACGCATTGCGTAAAACGTAACCATCGAAATATAGTTTAGTGATGGAACTTTGTAGTGTGGAATATGATAATATTTGGAAAATCTCTCGATATTATCAAAAATGTTTGTGTTTTTTCTGTTTAAAAATGTGTATTTTCGATATTATGCAATAGTAGTATAATAGTGCATTAGTATGAATCCTTAGAACTATATAATATGTACAAAATAATAATAAATTATATTATAACCGACCATAATAAAGACCATATTATGTTAGACTTGATGAAACTTTCCCTCTATTTTTATGTTTTTATGTTAAAGTTTGGTTATTTTTTTATAAATTTTACTCTATACCTTAAATTTCAATGAAACAGAATAATCTTTTATTTTAATTGATGACGATTTGATTTCCGTTTATTCCTATTTGGTTATAATAGTGTTGCCACCATCAAGTTTTGACTTCAGAGGATGTCAACGCAATATTTTGTTTTGTCTCTCTGACCCACGCGCAACATAGTAAATATACGTTTAGCAGAACCAACCCTGTGTTAGCAATTTAATTAATATTATATTGAATTTACCTATTATCAAACTTTAGGTTTATTTATGTCCTTACGTTGAATATTTTATGACATTTTAAATTGTATATAAGTTATGAGCGTGTAAGATATTACAATTTAAAAATGCTTACTAAATGTATAACAATTAAAATATCTTAAACTCAACATAGAGACACAGGTAAAATTCTTATCTTAAAGTTTCATAATAGGTGATATCACTCTAGTACTAAATGTACAGTGTCAGATCTCTTAGGACATACATTACATACATTAGTCAAATTGCGCGTGGGTCAGAAAGAGAAAACAAATGATATCCTTTTAGTGTTATGTAAAAATGGAACGTTTATAAACCGACGGGTGACGACTATCAAATTTGCACGCATTTATGTTTATCGAAAAATCGAAAATCAAGACTTTATTGTGCTCAAGATTCCCTCAAACTCAAGTTTTAATGATCGAAGATTTGTGACAAACCATCTAACCTTGTAAGTTCTAACTGGTAAAATCAATTCTCTAAAACTTTCAACACACTTATAAATTTCAATGTATTTTGTCATTTTATCCATTCACATACCCATATATTATGTTCTTTACACTACAATTTATCCAGGAAACTAATAAAATCCACAGTTTTTTGGTTAATGCACACCATAAGCCATGACCTCACTTTTTAACTCTAATATTCTACATGGTGTCTGTTTACTTGTATGTTATATTGTATCAATCAATTTGTCGTCAAATTGTAACCTTATGTATTGTATTTTGGGCTTGTCGCATATCTATGAATAAAATAAAATAAAATAAAATTTTTTATCTTTTATTTCATATTTATAAAGCATCATTTTCATTTTGTATAGCGGGGATTTCCAATTATCATGCCATCAGAAGATATAACTTAAATCGGACCAAGGTCCCCTATTTTCTTATAATATGCTTGTGGGGAAGATATATACAATTCATTTTTCTTCACTTTCAGTGAATATATATATTACGTTTCAATTTTTTTTAAACATGGTACCTAATGAAGAAAAACAGCTTTTCCGCGTGAGTCATCAGCATCATGAACGAGTGTCAGGTGGAGCTCAACTGGGTATCCCCACAATCGACCACCCTTCCTCCTCCCACAATATCTTACTTTATTTATGACTTTATAATTATTAAATAAAAAAAGAACAATTCAAATATTTATAAAGTGTAGGTACAAACATTTGTGATTTAAAACTCTCAAGTTAGGTAACGCTGAATCGAAGTAATAAATTATAATTTAGCAATAACGATACACTAAATAATAATTAAAGTGCGTATAATATACTTAGGGTGTATAAACATTTCACAATTATTTTTTCCAAAACATTCAGTGTTCAAAGTTATTATGATTACGAGAAAGACTTTATTTAAAAACTTTTGCAACTTTTTTATTTAAAGAAAGAACATGCCATCTATCTCAAGCGAGATTTCCACATCGAAAAAACGATTGTTCAAATAATCCGAGTGTAAACTGTCACGTCTTAGAATTATTTATTAAATATGTAAAATTCATGTTTTTAACCGGTTCGTACCCCCATTGATTGGTTTTTTTTTCATAATACCAAAATAAGACGAAAACGAAAAATTATTAAATAATAGTTGAAAAACAAAATATAGGAATAATAAATAATATTCTATGGTGGTACGTTATTATGAATAACTCTAACAATAAACTCGGTTAATCAAAACTTAGCTTTGATAAATAAAAATTATAATAGATAACTGTTGATGGAGATTAATTTTTGTAAAAATATCTGCAATTTGCGTTGACAACTATAATATTATTAGTGTTCGAAAAAACGTTTGCTGCAAAAAAACTGAAAACTGTTTATGATTGGCAGTAGCGATTCTTGTCGACTAAAGGGATAAATTTGATTGTATTCCTGCAAATTTAATTTGGTAACCCATAGATAACGATAAAATATGAAATTAAATATTCAACCCAAAGAAACAAACTCTTAACTCGTAAATACCTATCTCATAATATAAATATTAATTACAAAATACATTTTAAAATTTTAACATCATTACTATAATACGTTTAATGGCCATATTAATTTGGAGTTTATAATTCATGAAATTAAATATAATAAATTCTTAATACGGATGTAGGTAACTACACGAAAATGTATTAACTAAACAGTCCAAACTCGATCATATGAACAGTCGGAGACGTGGCAGCAACGGAGCCTGGATACACATGATCCTTCCGGACCTGATAAGATGAGTGAGAAGGTGTCCCAAAGACATCACATTTCATGTAATGCAGGCTCTTACGGGACACGGGTGTTTCAGGTACTACACCTGCACCGGATGAAATTCGCCCCTGACGCGGCCTGCCTGTACTTCCAACACCCGGAGGATACTGTGAAACACACAATCTTTGATTGTGCATACTGAGATCAGCTTCGGTTGCCAGTGAAGACGTTTGTTGGTAACCGAAATATTACCCCGAGCGACGTTCAGGATTTGTTGTGCGGACACTCCGATGTCCCGTCCAGCCAGAACGACCGACTACAGGCTGCCTCCCAACGCGTCACTCAGTCCTTTTACGATATAGTTGAAAACATATTAAGCTGCAAGGAGCAGGGTGAAAGGATAGCTGAGGCCGAAGGAAGAGCCAATTTATTGGCAGCCGCTCCGATTGACTGAGCTCTCACACGTAGATGCTCGCGACAGTGGACCAAGAGAAGACTGTCGGACTTTCCTAAAATGATTCTTATTTATTTATTGTATTAATATTTTTATTTTGTAAGGTGAAGCAACAATAACTGTATGTATAATGTGTTGAGTATGTGTCTGTATTAGTGTATTTAAACATTAATAAACGATGGTAGCAGAGGAGTAGTATTGTTCACACAGATTCTCCTCTGATGTCGGTTTAAACGGAAAAAAAAACTCGATCATGTATAATACAATTTATTTTACTTAAGGTGTGAACAAAGGAACAAAGTAATAGAATATTTGATTTTACATTCAAACAAAATATTATTATTTTGCTATTATAATTAAACACCCATTTTGTTTAAAAATTCATAAAATGTGTGTCATATGTGTGTATCAAATGTGTATCAGATAATCCAAAGATCTACAGTTAACCCCCTAATTAGAATAATTGCACCCCTGTATATCGGAATTTATGAAATTAAAATAAAATTAATCATGGAATAGAATGATAAAACGGTTTAATTCACAATATAATAAATTCAGAGACATCAAGTAGTCTAATTTACCGTGGTCGAAACCGGTCATAATATTTACGCATGGATTTTAAATTATAATCAACCGCCTCCGAATAAACCACAGTCACATCATACGCGAACATCTCGTGGTCTGCAAGAAAGATCCGCCTATGTGGCTCTATCCTTGCGGTACACTTATCACAGTCAAATAAACATGGTAATAGGCATAACTAAGCCTTTGAGTAAAGGGGGGGGGGGGTAGGGTCCTGAATTTTTCGATAGAAAAATAATTTATGGGGACAGAGGCACCCGCACACTGCAGTTTTATGACACAGTTGAATATTTTTTGTGTTAGTTTATAGTGAACTATAAACATAACGTCATTGTTCAAGCTGAACTACAAACATTATAAGGCACATCTGAATTGCGTGCGGCAGATCTTCAAAGATTAAAAATCGCTGCAACAGCATTGCATGCTAGATTTATTTTCGGTTTGATAACTATCTAAAATACCATAGACATTTTCTTTGTTAAATAAATAATAAAATATTTTTAAAACATGTAGATACCTACATAATATTATGTAGGTGATTTATTTTTTATTGTGAACCAAGCAATATCAGCTAGTTTTTCACGAAGATTAAATCAAACAAATTAGTTAGCTATAGTTAGGTACCTTACTAATGAATAATAAATAACCTAATGCTAATATAGTAATATTTAATATATTATTATGTAGGTAAAATTCAAGATTAATCCATTTGTAATTAAATAATATAATTAATTATAAGTAAATAGCGTAGGTAATAGTTGTATTATGTATATACCTTACCATTATTTTCAGATAACTATACTTCAGTAGATTTAAATAGGTAGTTTAATATTATATTTACATGTAATAAATAATGATATGAAATATTTATTATTTCAATTATTATTAATATAATAATAATATTATGACATAAGGTATTGTGTTATTAATGCTATTATCTCACAATAAATAATAATATAGGTAGTAATTAATGTAATCTGAAAAATTCACAATCCTGTTGTTATTGGTATTTACATTTTAAATGATCAAATAATGAATCACTTATACATTTTAAATTTTTTAAATTTTTAAAGCTTCTATTCCTTTTCAATTTAAAACAAAAGTTGAGAAATTAATATAATTAGTTATTAGGTACTAGGAGTTTAATGAGATTATATCAACGTTAAAGTTAATGTATAATTAAAGAATTTAATAGTTTTAAGAGTTAAAGACTTAAAATCAAAATAGATACCTACATATTGATGAAATAAAAGTATGAAAATTAACATTTGTATGATAAAATCCAACTACCGTGTAAATCTATAATTATCTGAATATCTATTCTACTTTGCTTCATAATTATTAATTTGTTCTTAATACATTAGTAACAAATTTAAAGACAACAATAATGTTATTATCATGTTATTTGACTGACGAATTAGGTAAATCAAAACCCTTTAAAAATTCAATGCAAATATTAAAAATATAATGCATATTTGATAGTATACTGTGTATTGTATTATGTAGGTATAGACATTTAGAAATTATAGGAATGCAATATAAAGTTGTTCGAAGGTTTATAAATGTTTTATAATCAAATCCAACAATGTTTTTTAAGTGTATCTACCTACCTACCTACCTATCTTCAATTAACCTTTGACATAATTTAAATACCGAGAAGAGAATATTTTGCTTTTTGACCTACATGAAAGAGACAAACTTAGCTGCTGTAGACTTACCTTTAATAACATTTTAATGGTTGTTATGTTGGTATAAAATTTGTATTTTAATTGATACATTTATTACAATAGGGCAGTGTGATGTAGAGAAACTCTAAGAAATTTTTAATTTCTCACTTGATTTTAATTACTTCTGTCAATTGTGAAGATTGGATGCGTTTTCAAAATGTATGTTATACTTCGCCAAATATATATATATATTTAGCGGTTATTGAGGTATTTACTAAACATTTTACTGCAAGAATCAAGCCAATATAAGTACATAATATAATAATATATTCAGTAAAATATATTGGTTTACCTCCTATAATCATACCATATTTTGTACCATATTATACTAATCAGGCGTAATACAAAATATACCGAATTCTAATGTCTAAAATGTAAAGCCTAAAATTTAAGTCACTATTTTCACGGCTGAGATACACAATAATAGCTCTCAAAGCCCAAATGAAATCCTTGAATTGTTCTGTACTTTATTTAATATGCATATTGCATACTATACCTACAATATTTAAAAAATGGATATGTGTAATTTCGAGTTGCTGATAAATAATATCTGAAATTCAATGAGAATAATCATTAATAGTAGGTAATTATGTTCGAGATTTATAATAATGATAATATTATAATATTATTATTTCATATTTTATTATTTTCAAATTAGTTAATAATAATTAAACATTCTTAACTAATCGTACGTTCAATGAGATTTAATTGATATAAGACAATAAATAATTTCCAATCGTTTCTATTTAAAAAGCACATGTCTTAAGACATTTAATATCTATGTGAAGTATAAATAAAATATATGTAGGTACGTTGTATATTTTTAAATATAAAAATATAAAAAAAAAAACATCGAATAATGTACGATCCGCGGGTATTTATTATAAGGTACATTTTAAAATAAATATATAATATTCCAAAAAAAATTGTGCATTTTGTTACTTCCGTTTATCTCGTGCATAACGAAGCAACAACAGCGTTTGTGTACTCCTAATATCGTGAGCCCCCCGCAGAGCTAACGTTAAAATATTTACGAGTACACTTTTTATGAAGACAGTAGTTCATAATGATTTAAAAAGCGGATATGCACTTTAAATATTTACAATCTCGTTTGAAATTCAAGTGTTGAAAAAAAACCCGTAAGAGCATTCAGATGTTTGTTTCCTTTGTGAATAGTATAATGCGGGGGGCCTAACAGTTAGTAACATTAATTTTTGTCTAACGATTTTAGTGGTGCAAAAACTAATTTTATCATATCTCACGAGTTGGATATTATACCAGACGACTATGATAATAAATTATAATATTATAATACACTGCAATGCTGTGTTCTGTTAATAATTAATGTTTTTTTTTGTATTTATTATATTTAGTATATTATGTAATAAGACAACTTGATTAATTTCGAAAATAATAACTATTTTAAATCTTGTCTTATTTTAAGTTGATTAGGTATTTGAAGATGACCCACTAAATTATTTAAAATGTCTTTAAATACCTGCAATACCATAATACATAATAATAATAATAATATGACGAATTTGATAGAACTTGGAATTTTAATAAGTTATTGCCATTTGAGTTTTTGTTAGTTAAAATTTTTTTCCCTATAATATTTTAATTTTTAGATCGCTATTATTCAGATAGTTGAATTTGCACTATCGAAAAACGAATAATAAATAATACGGTTTGAAAATTACTTTCTTATTTACAACTACGAGTAATTAGTTATTATCCAAACACATTTTTTTATATTTACTTAGATAAACTTAAATTATTATTGTAAATATCAAATACAATACCTACTGATAAATATATAATATATAGAAACAAAGGTGGGCAAGTCAAAGAAAGTAATTAATTCAAGTTAAGTTAAGTTAAGAGAATACGAGATCGATGAGTTAGATGTTAACAGTTAACAAATTATAAATATAACTCAATAAGGTAAAAGTTAATATGAAAATAATATTAACTTAACTCAGAGTAAAAAAGACTACTTTTTTTAGTAAATTAATATAGGTACGTGGATTACATAAACACGCGTTCTTTCTAATTTCCTAAATTTAAATAAACTTTATTATTATAAACTTTTATCATAATATACAGTGTATACTGTATATACATATTTTGTTTCACATTGTTATTAAATATTTAAAGATTACACATTTCAATTAATAATTTAACAAGTATTAATTTTTTTATATTAAATAGAAATTTTTAATAAACCGTCTATCTAATCTACTGAAATATATCTATATACACAACTATTTTATCAAGAAAAATAATAGAAATTATTTTATTATTATATTATTTTTATTTTTATTTTGATATTAATATTTATTAATGTTACCATGAAAACGAACAATTTAACTTGACGTATTATTTTTAAATCAACCGAGAAAATTTAAGTAATTTCAAATTATTTTCAATTGCCAATTAAACTAGTTAAGTTCATAAGTTGATTAGAAAATCAACTAGTTAATGCCCACCTTTGCATATATATATACATTTATAGCTGTGTAAAATTTTTTTTAAAATACAAAGTCTCTGTTTCCTCTCTCAAAATTCATATAATATGTACGTCACTGATATTTAGTTAGACAATTATTCAACTTTTTTTATTCACTTAATGATTTTCAACTAGTTATTAGGCTAATAAGGGTATATAATTTAGATTTTATTAAAACTAAATTACAGGTGGTAAAGCGGTGAAAAATATATTTTTTAGTTACATACTTTACTTAAAAATAATCATATAGATTAAAAAGTAGAATAGGTAGACCAACCCTTAAATAGGTTTGGCACCATCGATAGATACACAATATCTATCAAGAGAGTAATATCGAGTTTGAAGAACATCGACTCCGAAAATCGGCAACGGCACTGCGAATGGAACTTGTAGGCACGACTTAAAACCTTCATAGTTAATTTTTTTTTTGGTTTCGATGTGTGTTTTAAAAAATTCAACCTTTTAAAAATTTACCTAACAGAAAAAAGATGCGTTTCTACCTTTAAGTAAATACCTACCAACTTGTATTGAACACAATAGAATTTTAAAGTATAAATAAAATAATCAAAGTGATAAGTGATATAAACTATAAAGCAAACAAACGTTAAAGTTATCAAAGAAGCGCTAATATGCAATTTGTACCAAATATTGGAAAAAAAACCTTTCCACTACGTGCGAATCAATACTTTTTTAATATTTGTTTTCAAATACATTAAAAGGACCCAACAACCTATAAAAAATATGATTTCATAAAATCTATGAATGTACAATTTTGTTTGAAAGGTTTAATATGATAAAATCCATAAAATAAAATATCAAAATCAGAGTTAATTGAAAAGCGTAAAAAGAGCGCCTGGAGTCCTATCACGGGACTGGATTCGATTTCAGTATGATTGGTAAACAAGAGTTAACAGCGAGAAGTTGAATTTTAAGGGTTCCTACTTGGTTCCGCAGAGGATTTATCGGTTTTGAGAACATGTAGTTTCATGTAATTACCAACTGGTTAATTTAATTGGCATGAAATTTATTTTTAAATTCCGAATAAAATATTGCAGTGTTAAGGATACAAATTAAAAAGTAAATAAACAGTAGTTATCATATGAAAGTAAGTATTAATACAATTTGTACCAAATAATGTGAGAAAAAAATCGTTCCATTGCGTTCAAATCAGCTTTCCTGTTTTCGAACATTGTAATATGACTCAATAAAATTTATTAACAATTTGATATAATAATATCTATAACTATATAATTTTTTGTTTCAAAGATTTTTACATAATAAAATCCGTAAAATAAAATATTGAAATCAGAGTTTATAAAAACCATAAAAACGAGCGCTTGGAAACCTATTGTGGGACTGCTTTCGATTTTATTATACACTATAGTTGATAAGGATCCATGGTTTTTTGTAGAGGATTTTGATTTTAAGAACATGTACTTTCGTGGACTTACCAATTGGTAATAAAAGACACGCAATTGATTTTTAAAATTTTGAATTAAATACGCAAAGTGATAATTTATTGATAAAAAGCAAACAAAGAGTTGTCATAGAAGTAAGTACAAATGTAATTTGTACCAAACAATGTGAGTAAAAAAACTTTTCCACAACGTCAATACTTTCCTAAAAGTTGTCTTCGAACGTAGTAAAACGATACATGGACTTATTAAAAATTTGATATTATGATAATATATTAATAAATATAGTATAATATAATTTTGTTTCAAAAGTTTAATATGATATAAAATAAAATGCGAAAATCCTAGTTTATAGAAACCGTAAAAGCGAGCGCCGTGGGAAACTTATCGCGAGACCGATTCGATTTCAGAATACAACACCATTATAATTATTATTGCTGAGGAGTCGAATATTAAGGGTTCCAATTTTTTCCACAGAGGATATCGGTTTTTAGAACATGTTCTTTCGATTGCGCTTGAACACTTTGAAGATATTATGTTATTCGATGGCGGAGACGACCGTTTGCGTCCGTGCCCCTCGAAAACGCACCGCGAAGTGCAAGACACGTTCGGTGCTCAAGTCAGACGAAATCCGATTTTCGTCACAACGGTTTCATATTATTATTATTATTATTATTATTATTATTGTTTACAATGCGCATAACGGCTGCAGCGCTTAGGCATAGGTACCTATAATATTATCAATCGTGCAAACAACAATTGATGACACAATAGCTCGGCGGGTATAAAGAGCAAAGTCCTAAAAAATTCATATTATAATATTATTGTGCACTGTTTGGCTGGGATGCGCGTGTTATCTCCATTGGCGTTGGTCATTATAACGTAATAATAATAATAATAATAAAAATAATAATAATAATAATGATTATTGTCTTACGTTATTTTATGGTTATTATTTTGTATTCGCATCTATGCTGGTATTATGCGCAATACCGATATTGAATACAAATAAATAATTAAACCTATCAATAACGAAACATCGGATAAGAAAAAAAAGAAAGAGAAAAAAGTAAAGAACAAAACAAAACCAATCAATAAATCCAAAAATTAAAAAAATTTAAAACTGTCGAAATCGGACAAAGACCGATGTACTTTTCGAACCATGCTGAGGACGAGCCGTGCGCATTTGTGACGTGTGAACCGCGTGATATGATGCTGCCGAGATAAGGCCCACGACCGTGGTGGTGGTATCGACGGACGCGCGCACCGTGTGTCCGATGGCGGGGTTTCGGGCTAGTATTTAAATTAGCGGCAAACGTATCCATAATCAGTCAGGAACCTGTAGGATCAGTGTAATCAGTTCAGGTGTACTGCGCTAACGAGTATAATAACATTATACATTGCAACGGTTTCGCAACACTCGTCCCAATACGATATATATATTATCCTTTCGTGCTTTCGAAGTTCAGTAGTAGTTCCGGTGCTGCACTACTCAGTCGCCGACTTCCTAAGTATCTCGATAGAGATAACGTTCACATCGACGCCACAACGCGTTTTCCCGATTTCCTGTCTATCGTTTGATGGTTGGTAACGCAAAGTCTACAATGCTGAAAGCCAGTTTGTCGTCGAAGAGGTTGTCGTTGGACGATTGCAGAAAGCCGTCCATGAAGATGATCAACGCTTTCAGTCTGGACACGTCGCCGCTGTCCGCAGACGCATCCGCATTTGCCGAACGTGAACTCCGTGAGACACCGGAACAGGTGCAGAAGTCGTTGGCCGAACTCCGAGAGTTGCTCAAAGGTAAGTCAAAGACGTCCACGAAGCGATTAAGGGTCGGGGTAGGAAACGATGATTGGTTCGCGGTTATTTCGACTACCCATAGATACTATAAGCTTAAAGATACCAAACACCCAATGAGTTTTAGATTTCGATCGAAGACACTCTTCGAGTGTATTGATTTTACAACAATCTATGTTTATTTTTAAAATGTATTTTAGTGTCCAAAGTTACTTTTTCTAGTAGAAATAATGCTTTCCAATCATAGAATTTGAGGGAGATTTTCGGTAACAAATGTTGATCTAGTTGGTGCTATTGGGAGGACATAATTGAAAATTCTCTTTACTTATTAAAATAACGATGAATATTTATATTGTTAAAAATTATTTCTTTGTTATATTAATATAACATTTAAGTACCTTTTATTACCAACAAATTAGCCGGTGCTCGCTCAGAATCGTTTTTCATATAAAATGATTCATCATTGAACTCGAATTTAACACATCCATTACAGTGGCACTATAGGGTACACCCGAAACCTACATCTTTTTTAGTATTTGGTGGTTTTAATTTTTTTATAATTTTCATCACAACTCCTTAAAAACGAAATTCGAATTTTCCTGTTTGCCTGTGGTGCCTGTGGCCCTTTCGTTTTCCTCATAGTCGTTCCACATCGTAACGAATCCCCTAAATGTTCCCTTAAATACCACCTAAATGTTTACTAGACGTTAAAGTGAGACGATATGATTTTGATAATATAAGATCACAATAAATTATTTGAAATCAGCGTGAGCAAAAATAAAATGTTTCTTTCCGGCGTCGTTAACGACGTGGCTTTGTGCAGTGTTTGCTCGCAACACACGCCGTATGATGGATAAATGTTGATTTATTCCGACAATCGCGTGTTTGGACATTGATTGAAAACGAAATCGACCCAGTCACATGGTTTATTATATTAACTACGAGTTCAAAATATTGTTATTATTATTGCGATGGAGGCTGACACATTTTATCTATACGCGTCTTTGTTTTGTTAAAATTATTGAGGGACACAGATCAACGGTTCCGCAATAGATTCGGTGAATATAATAAGTTAGTAATTTGCAGCTGGTATCGCATTCTCCCCTATGAATATTATACTACTAATATTACTACCCGATTCAAACAAAAACGATCGTTTGTATAATAGTGGGTTTTCGTTTTTCAAAAAAGTCAATCTTTACAAAATATTATACTACACTGACGACTTCGTTTTTGTTTCTTATATCTATTTATTCAAAATAGTCCAAACGTCCGAATCGGGTCCTTTATTTCGGGTACATTATTAATATTATTACCTGTGCGCATATTATCATCATTAGTAGGTACGTATTACATCATCAATAAATTCCGTTTTAATTAAATCGACGTATGACCACCTACCTACACAGCTATTACCATTTCAAATCGTAAGAAATTTATGTATACATATCATAAAAGTACCAAAACATCAGGTACCATGCGAATATCTGCGGCACGTCATACTAAATCGACGGCTTACGTTTAATGTCCCCCCAAATTTTTGACCACTTTCTGTAAATCTGCAACTTCCTGAAACAAAACACGATCGCAATAGCTTGCGGTCAGCCTTGCGATAGTATGCAGCTCGTGTTTCTGTTGACACTCAAGGGGGTGGTAGATACTCCCACACAGTGCACAGCTTCAACATATAATTTTTTTTTTTATTGATCAATTTGCTTTACCAACAAAGTTTATTAGAGTATAAGCTTGTTTCAATTTTTTATTTTTAATTATAATTAGTATTTCTTTAAATGTATTACTGTATCAGTTTATTCTGAATGTTTCAAAAATGTTATTACTTTGTTCGCCGCTTCTATTCGGGGTCCTAGGATTTCGTCAACAAGTTGTTATTATTGATATTATTGGTAGTCCCATCAAAAAGACGAGTAGGTATCTAAAAAACAAGGTGGACATAAGCGTTGTCGTTCTCCATATACCCGCATCGGGAGTATAATATCACTCTAAATAGGTACGAATATGTAAAGTACGACACCTCGCTGATAGATGTCGATCTAGCCGATAATCACTCTGTACATTTGGCTCTTCTGTTGTAATAATTAAATTATTTCCTTATCTCTTATACTTATGCCACGGGTATATTATATATTTAACTAAACAGAATATTATAATCTTATATGATATGGTACATTATTGTACTTTTATTTATTGACGTACCGCGCGCTAAAACCGCTTCAATCGCCGCCCAAATAGATAATAAATATTTTGTTGCACAATCATTTTTGAAGGGCACCGTTACAGATCTTATTAAAAATAAAAAATTTATATACAAAAAAAAAACGAAAAAAAATAATTTTTGTGATAAAAAAAAACATGAGTAAATAATAATAGAACACTTCGTATATCATGAGATCTAAAACTCAATACAGACTAATAATTATCCTTGAAACATATGAAAACTAACATAAGAATAATAGTAATAATAATCATACATTCGTTCACGTTTTTAGCATGTGCGATAAATTTAATATAATATTAAAAATCCAATATAACCATCATCGTCCGCATCCCAAATGACTATTGCTCCGATCGTAGAAATAATCTCAGAGTACAGATCGCACGCTATCAGCTCTAAAACTGACGAGTCAATCGTATATTATAATATAACAGTGTAATATCACAGGTATGCGCACAGTTAACACTTTATACGAACATTATTAATAATATATATAAACGACTAGAGTATAATTATTATAAACACTTCTCGCGTGGACAAATTAGACCTGAACAAAATAATTTATAATATAACCCCGAAAATGTATAACAATATTATATTTCAATAATATTATTTTTATTACAAATCGCCACGGATGAACTCGCTACGATGGTGGAGCATAACAAAATCTAGTCGCCGGGTAGCCTTATTTTTCGGACGATAAACAATACCTACGAATATAACAATACCCACCCAAATACACACACACGCACACATGTATGATATGATTATACAATATATTATATTATTATTATTTGTATATAATTATACATTATAGTCGTCCCGTTGACCTCTCATTACGGTTCTTACGATAAATTGATAATAAATCAACTACAATATTTGATCGATGAATACCCATTATTGTTTTATAATATCAATATCGATATTTTATTCGAATTGCACCATAATACTATCATACCTACTATTATAATATTGACTTATACTCGCAGACGATTACGATTATTTTGATTGTGATATTATTGTGTATTTTATTTATTTTTTCTCATGCCTTACAGAGAAGAATACGATGTCGTACAAGGACACCGACGAATACTTGACGATATTCTTGAGACCGACCCATTTCTACGCCCAGAGTGCATACGATCTGGTAAGTACACCCACGGATGACTTACTGTTATATTTTATTACCTATAATATCAATGCGATAACTTCCTACCTACCGATGTCGATCATCGTGAATGCCACGGCTATTTTTCCGGGTCGCCGAACCGATCTAATTAGTCTGTTTATGTCTGCCGTGCGGTTCTCACGGTCACTAAATGTCAACACCTCGAGCCGATAATAACTACGTCATTTTTATTGCATATTAGTCCTGATCACAGTCCCGCAGTGCATTGTGTACTATTAATTGTTTATATTATGACAAAATATTATTATCAGGTCGCACACGCTCACAAATATAATAATATGACATAATAATAAATAATAATATTATGATATTATACTGTAGCAGTCTCGCGCATTATAATATAATAATAATATCATATTGTGTGCGACAATAATAATAATAATTCGTAATAATCATAACAATGTTTTATTCACGCGGTTTGTCGGAACATGAACCATAATTATTATAACAGGCAGGTACCACGACTACGATATCGCAATTTTGTACTCTCGCAAACGAATTATGTTGTCATCCGACACGGTTTTGCACAGCCGAGATAATTCTACCCCGCGAATCGTCACTGTTCCACTCTAACTTTTGCAGCCACCGATCTATAATATTGTGAATTTCTATTTTTCTTTATAGGTATTTTGTATAATATGTTACAACATTTTACATTGCTCTCACTTAATAATATCTTATTTGAAAAAAGTTTCGATAAAAATCGATCCACGCACTAAGTACATCACCTAGCACGTGGCTATTTATAACAACGAATACATTTTTTATTAATGATTATATCATAATATATTAGGTACTTTTCGATTTGTTAATTAACAACGAGTTTGCGAATTCGTTTTCTGTCGATCTATATAGTAATTCGAGAGAAGACTAAAAACGATAAAATTAATTATTAAATTTGTTATCGGAATCAAACACCAATTACGTGTCTTAATTACACCACTCCTGTAGGAGGACGGTCGGCTAAAAATTGATTATCAGTGTAATTGGACGACTGTAAAGTACATAATGTTATAATGTGCGGCATACGCCTAAAGAACAAAGATAACATACATGGTAGTTAATTATTAAACGAAATCGCAATGATCGTGTTCGATATATTTTGCACGAAGTGTGATGATTATCCACTCATTTATATTGAACCAATTTTAGTGTACTTTTTTACTTAGTCAACACTTTGACCATATTATTTTATCATTACCTACACATTTAGTGTAACAGCAGGGTCCTATAGGTATACATATTTTACAATATTTTCGTCGCCAATTTAATATTAATATTATTATTTTGCAAAATTATAACGATGATTCGGATAAAACGCAAACATAATACCACATTCTAATTTGTATGATTTTGGCGTTGTGTCATATAGATGAATCGTTTGGCCACGTTCAAAGATAAAAACGAGAAAATCGTCGGCAACCCATTGCCAAGAGAAGAGAAGAAATTGTTCACCGAGAACAACGTTGTCAATGTGCTCGTCGACAGAGATCAAAAGAACAGGAGAGTCGTAATCCTAAACATGGGATGTAAGTATATATTAATTAAATAGTGTTTTTAAATATTATATTACATTTTCGAATTTTACAAACAAACATCGTATTCGCAAAGAAGGTACATTGACCTTACAATATTATTATTACGACGTAGGTGGAAAGTCGTAGTTTTATAATATTGTTTCGCGTCTTATTCATCTAAACGTCGACGATGACGACGACAGCCACGCTTCACATAATATTTTCCACTAATTAGCTATTATAGCTGTTTAATTAAAAATGATATAATATACGTTTCCGTGCTCCCTTCGTACGCACAAGTCGAGGGTGAAAAATACCGAACGAGATATTTATTAGTTTTCAGACGATTTCTCGCGAATCTCTTCAATACCCATATAGTATAACTTAAAACTATTATTAATATTTACACGGAATTCCTTAAAATATTATTCTATAATTCCCTTTAAAGTTTTCTTTTCGCACGGCGATCGTCTTAAACCCCCGCGAGTGCATAAAACGAGATTTGTCGACAAAACCTGCGACTGTTACTAAATATTGCAATCGCCATTGACCTCAAAACGGTATCATATAACACGGGTTTTCTCCGGAGCAGTGGTAGAAATATTGTGCTCTGGACGATTTGCACGTGATAGTATAATTTTTATTTACCTCCACCCTCTGGCCGCGCGCCCTTACTCGGGGCCGATTGAAATATGCGTTATTGATGATGTTTGACATTCATAATAGACGATTTCGCCGGAAAGTTTAGATATTTATCACGCCTTCGTCGTACCGACGTACAGTCATGGTGTCTATGCATTTTTCAAGACCCTACTAGTAGACCACGGTGGCGATATAAACAACTGTAATAATATTAGGTACGCGCGGTTTTCCGGTCGAACGTCATAATGATATCATTACTCGTATTATTCTGTAACGGGGACAATAATAAAACAAATTTTTTCAGCGATAACCCTGCACCCGGATGTGCAGATAATATATCGAAATCGTGTGTGGGTCATGGGTGGGAGGGTAGTAGTCATTAGTCTCGAGTACGTACGAAAAATCGTACAATATTTTAGCGATGCGATTGGCGTGGCTGCTCGGGGATGGACCTCTCATCGTCGCAAAACAAATAATGATAATTTATACTGTATAGGTGTCTACTATTGTACACGATAAACGTTGAACAATAATTATTACAATCGTCTGTTTGTAGACTACAGTGCTGTGATATGTATAACTACACAGTTACCTTAGTATAATAATACCTACTTACTTTAACTAAGCCGTTTTTATCGTCATGTCCGTTGTCGTGTCACGAATGATATATTCCTATATTATCTTATATAATAGTAACGAAGATATATTATTTTTTTATCTTGTTCGTATACTAATAGTATACTAATATATTATAAGAGTCTCTCAAAACGTTATCCGTATAATTCCAGTAGTACACCTACGTATTTTGTACGGATAATAATTATTGTCCTACGATCTGTACTGACATTTAAAAACCGGTACATATTTTTACGACAATATTGACATATCGTTTTTAAATTGTTTAGCGGCTTGGGACCCGAAAAGTCTTAACAGCGAACAGTTGTTCAAAGTCCTTTACCTGATCCAAATCGCATCGTTGATGGAAGAAGAAACTCAAGTCCGTGGCGTGGTCATCATTATCGACTTCCACGGTCTGTCCACCAAACAGGTCATGGCCATGTCACCATCGTTCGCAATGACATTGCTTCTTTACATCCAAGTAAGCGCATTCGAAAAAATACGTTTTATTAATTTTAAGGACAGAAAACCACGACGCAGATCTGAGCGCATATAGGTGTAGGTACTTCGGAGTCCATCGTTCTCTCCCCGCCAAGTTCAAATGTCTAAGTAATAATTATAATAGTGCCAACTATATATCGTCCAACTCGAGCGATGCGTACTCGAATGCGTGCAACGGTGTTTGGACTCGATAATAGTGTTTTGCCCCTGACATATTATTATTATTGGTTTTACTTATCGGTCTATGCGTAATGTAATATTATAATTTAGTGCGTCGTATATAATATTATATAGACTGTCTATTCGTAACAAGCCGTGGGATGAAACTAATATTATTGGATACCGTGTTAAGTGGAATATCAAAAACATTTTCAACCGATGTAACCCTCGGCGTACCTATACGGGATGGACACCAGAGATTTGTTTTTCTTAAATTATTCGATATCCCGGGAGCGAGTTAAAAATAATAAATTCGACGCAGACGCACTTGTTATTAGGTATCATTTATTACGATATTGTTATAATAATAATGTACTCTAACGTGAAAACACTGACGTGGTTACGTATAGATTAAAGCTGGTATAGCCTTAATGTGCACGTGCGTGTAAAGCATATATGGGTAATATAGAAATGCGTTATGGTTGAAAGTTCAATACCACGGTAGGGTCTTAACGTCAATCGACAATCATATTATAATATCAGATTTTTGGCGATAGTATTACTTTAATTAAATTATTTTATAATAAATAACGGACAACATATTATTATACACAGCATTATAATATTATTATTATGTTTACGTCAACTACCGTTTGAAAAAAATAATAAATAATAATAATAATGATGAACTTTAAATCTAATATAGAACTGATTATATTACTATGTCTTACAATCACATTATATAGATAAGCAAAAGCGAATAAAAATATAATTATTTATTTTTACTCGCAATTCGACTCTAAAATACGCAAAATTTTAAATTTTTTATACGTTTTTTTGTACAACAGACTCAGTGCGGATAATAATACCCTCAGAACTGCTATAGCTGTTCCCATATAATAATTGTAAATTAATAGTTGCATTAATGACTGTGTACTTAATATTTTATTCGTTTTCGTATGGACGTATAGGAAGCCATGCCACTTCGTATGAAGGAAGTGCACATTGTTCGTCAGCCGTTCTTATTCAACATGGTGTGGCCGATGTTCAAACAATTTGTCGGAGATAAGCTCAAGAAACGTGTATGTATTATAATATATGGTATTCACGTCATTATTTATAATATTTTAAGACATAGACACACTTTAAATTTAGTTTATGATATGATGGAAATTTATTGTATGTGTGTGGCGGTATTAGAACTATTCAATGATACAAATTGTGATTTTGAGAGAATATTGTTTGCGGATAAATCAATAACATTTTTTTGCAATTAATATCCGACGGTTGTGTTGCAAAATGTAATCGTTTGTTTTCTCTCACGGATTTCAGCTGTTTTTCCACGGTAACAAGATGTCGTCCCTGCACAAGCATTTGGACGCTAACATGCTCCCCGAAGATTACGGTGGCAAGAAACCCAAGTTGAACTACTCGAGCGCCGATTGGTACCCTGTGATGCAGGATCTCCAGAGCTACATCGCAGGTTTGTACAGTCTCGTATTAATTATTCACTCCACTAGTGTCCAGGGGAGTGTCACTTTAGGAACTCGGGAAGTTTTCGGGGGGGGGGAGAGGAGGGGTAGAGTGGTCTAACGCAATGTACTTATACATACGTACCAATTTTTATCCGAAGAAAGTAAAGGTAAAATCAAAATAATAATACAACAATTATTAATGAAAACCTCATAATATTATTATAACTCACTCCGTCAAATTAAAAACAAATTTCTCGTCTGGAGGTCGGATAGAGCTGGTTTGACACTGTCAGTGACCCACTTACCTAGCTGCACTCTCGATTAACGAAGCACCGTGTAAATAACGAAAAGCTTCAGCAGCTATCATATTATTATTATTATTACTATGCGTTCTCTTATACTTACTCGTGCACATGTTTACAGACTGGAACACGTATGGATTGAAAAAGTAATGACTACGGCAACAATCGGAAACGGCTCATGAAAATGTTTGCGGTCACTCGGGCAGTAAACTGAATACGATATTCAACATATTTATTGGAACTCATAGAATAATAATAATCATAATCAAAAAAGAAAAACCTTTCGACGGTAGTAATTTTATATGGGCCTAGATATAATGAGTTTTATAATATTATTATCATATTAAGTTTTTATAATGGTGTCACTATTAAGGGCAAGGTGTTTTAAAAATGGCACGGTTTTAATTCATTTGCGCGTTTTTTGCAAACCACAAACTAAGTTTTCACCTCGATGTTGTCATAATTTTTAATATTTATTTATTTTAATAAACAAGAGCCATTATAATATATAATAAGATATACATAAATATATATATATTTATTCGATGGATAAATAAATATGTTTATGTTTTGTTTATTACACGGGCTTTTAGTTGCACATTTAAATACAAATGTAACGGTTAGTCGTCAAAAAATATATATATATGTAATAAATTAAATTTCAGATATGAAATTGTTTCTTAATGGCTTTATGTCTTTTATTTGTTTTCCATTTTATACCTATTTTTTTAATACTATCTCTTTTAAGAACACATATGTTACCTATAGTTGTTTTATAGAACCTTAGTTTTTAAGTTGTATTTTATACTCATATAAATAGTTTTAGAATCAAACAGTTCAGTGATTGGAAAGTGATATAAAAGTGATATTTTTGTATTCAATTGTAATATGCTAAGTACAATATACTCGAATTGAAACATGTCGATATTAGTTTATAATGAATATATTATCAATAACTCTGCGGTTGTAAAAATTTAAACCAGCTGTTATATTATTTTAAACGAAAATAAAAATCAATTTACGATACCACATCGTTGTACATATTTTATTCAATATTATCATAACACTTTGTGTTGGTAATATAACAAATAACGAATATCATTATTATTATACAAATGTAATTAAAACCAAACTAGAAACAGCTTCCCGTCCACATTGTATGTGGTGACTTTTACACTTCTACTGCCTTGTGTATCAAAAGTGATACGCACGTTAAACTTTCAATTATTGACTTAATATTTAACTTATCCTATAAGTATCTTATAATTCTAAAAAATTTTCGAGGTTAAAATATGATACTCAGATCTGGTTCATAAAACTACCGAGTGAATATATACTATACTCAAGGCGTTCGTGGCAAGACCAGTGAAATTGGTGGGACAGTAAAATTGTTAATTCGATTGTCAGTGGCCAGTGGGTATATTTTATGTCATGGATGCTTGATAAAATAATTATGATTTATGACATTGACATACCTGTACAATACGAGTCTCTACTGCAGTTTACTAGTTTGACAATATATATCTGATTCACATTTTCCCTCATGACTAAATATGCTATATCGATGTCTTCAGCAAATTTACCAAATGCCTGAATCCGACATCAAACGCCGTATTAGTGAAATCGTGTGTCGTAATATGCATTAAAAGTTTTAGATTTTGCATTAAGATTTTTCAAAGAATTCCAACATTAAAACGTATAGTATTTATTTTATTAAATATTGTCATAACACGTGATATTGATATAATAATACATATTATTATAATATGGATATGCAATGAAGATCAAACTAGAAACCGTTTCCCATCCCCATTATATGCGGTCACTTTAACAAATTGACTGCCTTGTAAAATGACCTACGTAAAATGTTCAACCATTGCCCTTAATTTTACACTTGTCAATTGACATTGCGTAAATATTTCTGTTTTTCTGCTGTTATTTTCCATTTGTTATGATGATTATTTTGTTTAAAGATTATTCTATTTTTGACTTACCAAAGTATTTATCAAAAATCACCCTCAATGTAGAACATTAATGAAAATTTTTTGCTTCAAATCGTGATGACGAGTAGAAAAAAAAGAAATATAATTTAACCATACCTTCACATTATTGTAAAACTAATAAATTCCTTACTATGCACAGAATTTAAAATCGAAATTAAAATTAAACCCCATGGATAATATTATATTGATTAAGTTTACCTTTGAGCGATAAAGTGGGTAAATAAAATGAGTTAAACGGAATTTAAATATTGCAGAATTGTTCAGTTTAAAAGTTTGATACAAATAATCATATTGTAAGGTTACTACAGGTTAACCTGTATAGGTACTTTAGATGTCCTTATCGGTTTTTTTTAAATTTACAGTGCTCATAAAAATATATGTTTTTAAAAATCACATTAATTTTGAATATTACTAATTAACAATTATCTTGTGGTAAGTATAACTATATAATTGTACCTATCAGATATTTTTTTGTTAATTTAATAAGTGTTAATATATTAAAGAGTTTCATTTTTAATCATTGGTCTTTAAAAAATATCGGCCAGCGAATGAATGCGTTAATCTAACTCTGACCTTTCCGATAGCGGTATCATCAAATACTCAAACGTTTAACACCACGAGACAATTTTCATATCATATCATGAAAAAATGTAGTCTGTCTACCTAATGCTTATATTTAGGATACCTACTTAGTGTAGTATGCGTAACACTTCTTCTCGGTCGCATCAATATTTTATATTCAATGTGGTATATTGTGGTTTGTGGTATACTGGTAGATATGTAATGTTAATTAATGTTTTGAACAATATACCTATACTTACCTATCATTTGAAAATATAATCATAGTATTGTAATTTAATAATGGGGATGTTGTAAGTATAAATATTTCTAAGTATTTGCGAATAATAATATATAATAGGTATTGTTGATTTATCAATATTGCAAATATTTTTTATTAACATATAAAATACAATTTTCTTTTTTAAAAATATCATACCATTTACATTAATATTAATTACTGTAAAGTGTGATAAGTAATAACTTATAAACAAATGCAAACATATTCAATTTAGTTAATTATCAATCAACATCAACATCTTCTCGCATGATTTTCAAAAATTGAAAAGATTTGAATTTCAATTACACTTAAAGGCGAGATGGACTATTGATTAAATTTTAGGTATTTTATCTTCCACTTTATTCAATTTCTCATCCACAGAATTGTATTTTGAAGCAGCATCCATTGCAGCTACAATCGCTGATCCTCCAGGTACGAAAAGGCTGATTCCAGTTTTTACAGCGTCTTTGGCAATGTCACTTGTTAATGCATCTTTGGCCATTCCCATGTAGTCTGAAGATTCTTCCGGTTTTTCACCTTCCTTATTGTCTTTATTGTCATCTTGATTTTCATCTTTCTTATCATTATTGTCATTATTGTCATTTTTATTTTCATTATTATTGTCATTATTGTCCTTTTTGTTTTCATTATTATTGTTATTATTGTTATCCTTAGAGCCACCAAATAAATTTAACAGTGGTGAAAACATACCCGTACCAATATTCGTACCATTTGATAATAATCCTGGCTCTTTTCCATTATCCTTACCATCATCTGCACCACCAGCTGCATCACCATCTGCATCACCATCTGCATCATCGCCTTCTTGATCATAATCTTCATCACCACCACCAAAACCTCCTCCAAACAGTAAAGATTTTCCGATCGAAAGAAAATCGAATCCAGATTTAATTAGACCCACCGGTGACAATTTACTCAAATAATACTGCCATCGAGGAATGGCTTTATATCGTTTTCCTTTTTTTCTTCTTAAATCGTTTTTGTAATAGCCTGGTTGTCCTCTTACCACGTAACAACGTTTCTCATATGAGTAGTAAATCCTACTCGGCAAAGTACCAAAAAGTATATACGTTGAACGTTCAGAAGGTGTGAGTACTTGACTTATTGTCGATAGATGGTATCCCTGAAAACAAAGAAAATATTATAATATAGATCATTAAAATTCATTTTTAATTATTTTTACATTTAAAAAAAAAATGCATTTATAGTATTGGATGATATTAAACTGTTCGATAAAAGGAATAAGAACGAAATAAATCAAAAAGTATACAGTCCGTCAATATTTAATTTGCAGATGTACGGGGTAAGATAATTCATGAGATTATATGTGACGCCACCCGAATAGACTTTATACTATTTTATTTACATATTAAATTTATAATTTGAAACTAGCATTATTACTCAAGAACCTACTTATGCTAAACTTTTTTTTTTAAATTATTAATAAAAACGTATGTTCTAATTTTTAGCCTTGGTATTAAAATTAAAAATGTTCTACATTTTAAACTGCAAAAAAAAAACGTAATTATAACGAATTTCGTCAAACAAAACTTCAAATTCTTAAAATTCACAGTTATTCTCATTTGTAACTATGTAAATTTGATATTTTTTAATTAAACAAAATATGTCAATATAGGATATTTTAAATTATATTAATATTGTTATTATACGGTATAGCTGGTAAATTGAATTAATATAATTCATATTATTTAATTATCAACCTAAAATTATCAGTCATGCTGAAAAATATTATAATATATACTTTTACTCGTTAAAATTGATTTTAATATGTAATTTCATCCAAATTTGAACTTAAAATGTCTGTAAAAAATAACTGTGTTTTTACATTTTTTAGATTTTTTAATTACAGTATGTAATATTTATTAAAATTTTTATTTTAAATTTTCAATCCTTATTTATAAAAACTGACCATTTTATAATAATTGTTTAATTACATTGATTGATAATTTTAGAGATTTTGATGAAATTTGTCAAAATTCGAACTTATAATGCTTATAAAAAAAATGTGTGCCTATGTATTTTTAATATTTTTCAATTGCTATTGTAACAAATTATCAGGAGCCTTTTATTAAATTTTCATTATTTTTGGCCCAACAAATAAAAATTCATTGGTATTTATAGAAAAAAAACTATAAAAAATTGAAAATTGAAATGGTCCATAAAAAGCTCAAAAATAGTCAAAATATATTCAAAATTAGTTGGTTTATAGAAAATGCTAATATAAACATTCAGTGAAATTTTCATGCATCTACAGTTATTCGTTTTTGAATTGCAACAAAATAAGAAAATCGCTACATGAGAAATCGAGTGAATATTTAATCTTGTAAAAATTTGAACTTAAAATGCTCATAAAAATTTATTTTAATTTGTTTATAAACATTTTTTTATTGATAAAGTTAGGCAAACTTATGAGGAATCTTGTATTATATTTTCAAACCTTAGATATAAAAAGAAAATTTTTTATGAATTTCTAACTCAAAATAAATTGCACATTTTCGTCATTTTTACGTATTTTGTCAAAATTTGAACTTTGATTACCTATAAAAAAAATTGTGACTACGGATTTTTAATATTTTTCATCTGCCTTTGAAACTATATATTAGAAGCCTACTATTAAATTTTCAAGATTTTTACCCAACAAATAAAATTTTATTGACATTTATAGAAAAAAAAACTAAAAAAATTGGAAACTGAAAATGTCCGTTTATAGCTCAAAATAAGTCTAAATATTTTGAAAATGCTATGGTGTATAGAAAATGCTTATATAAACATTCGGTCAAAATTTCTTGTCTCTACGGTAATTAATTTTAGAGTTATACCAAAAACCAAAATCGATTTTGTCGAAAATTGGTTTTCCGTAAAAATTCCCGTTTTTCCCTTAATTTTTCATTTGTTTTTCACGGCGCTTTTGAAAACTACTGAAAAATTTTGAAGGAATTTTGGCCTCCCAAAGTACCAACTAGATTCACTTTCCTATCAGAAAAGGTACTATTGAAGAAAATCAAAGCATTTTTACTGTCCTAAAAGGTGATGACAGACAAAAAAAAAAAAAAAAACACATATCATTGTAAAATCAATACATTCATCGCTCCGCTCAGAATCTGAAATGAAACGAGTCGTTTCATTGACGAGTCAATTTGGTATAGACTCTATAACCAATATTAAAGAACCAAGGGAAGCTATTATGTCATTTTGAATCGTGGATGACGTACCTCGAAATACCGTCGATTCTTTTAAGTGGTTGTCTAGAATTGGATCATACTGACGAATTAATTCTAGGAGTTCTAAATAATTACCCTTGTTGATAGATGTACTAGATTCATCGTGACCGTCAAAAGGTAATTCTTGTTAAGCTAAAAAACACACAGCATCTATCATACGTTTCAAAATGGCACGATTTTTTTAAACTTTTTCATTATGCATCAAATCACAAGTTTTTGTTGTTCGTCAAGTAGGTGATCAATTCGATTTTTACCAAAAGTATTTATTTGAAGAAAACATTTTAGATGATTAATTGATTTCTCATGTTTACAAATCTCTAAAGTTAATGTATTTAAATTATCGAAACCAACTTTTGACCAAACACCATTTTCTGTTGAAAATAATAAGCACGGCCAACAGTAAAGTTTGTTTGGTACACAAGAACCCATTAATCAAATAGTATTATTATACTGTGAAATATTAAAATGTCTAATATATTCTCTTGTTTTTAATCTTTGTGAACACTTGTAAGATTAGGGATTACCGGACAAGGCCTTCCTGTTTTAATAATTTAACTTTTTTCAGAAAAAGATCTAGAAAAACGCTTAGAAATCAAGTCACTTATAATACATACATTTTCTACAATAGCCATTTTTAAAATAATATATTTATAATATTTCTAAACAATATATTACCTATTACATTCAACAATATTAAAAAATAGCACAATAAAATAAAACGAATAAAAATTGTCATATACTCCTACATGTAATTTTGATATAAATTACGGCATTCGGCATTGACGAAGCGCAACGCATTTTTTTTATGTATGGATTGAACCTTATGCATATGCCATCTTGTACGATATTATCATCTCTTTTAATTGTGTTTTCGATCGCAGACGCAGCTGAGAAGAAATCAATCTGTTATTAACCGTGACCACGCTACCACAGCTGTGTTCCGTGAAAATGTTTTCAGAGTTTATTACTTTATTAGACAACAATGTAACATCACCTATATACGTCAGACAGAAACATCCTCCCCGGTCGCCTACTATGGTAGTAATTAAAAAAAAAAACTTGTCAATCAGCTTTTTTTCGCACTTTATTTATTGGGTATATATATATATATATGTTTGTTTTATGAGTTTTGTAAATGTGTAACCGATATTAATATATTATGTTTAGACAACACAGTCTGTGAAACCGCATGTATTTATATCATGTATTTGTTTTCATATCAATACAAAATGTTAGTGGTCCAAATTGTCTATTGTAAATATATATATATATATATATTCCACATCGCAAAAAATGTGTACAAAAATATGATGAAACATTGGTAGTTTATTAAATTCAACTTATAATGAATTTATACGATCAGTATTATTTTTTTAAGTCCAATATTACAACAGTAGGCCACAGTTATGTAAAATTATGTAGGTACATGTTATTCGTGTTCGTTTAAATCAATATTAGAGCATTATTACCAAAATCGGAGGCAATATACAGTTAAAAATGTGCAATTTTATAATAATTGTTACCGTTTTATAAATTTAATTTTTATGGCTCGACCGTGTATTGTAAAATCTGACAAGTTACAAAATACCCTGTTACAGTAGAATTTTATAGAAATATTACTCAAAATGTTTTTAAATTATTATTAATTAAAAAATTATAATATAATATAGATTTACACTGTATAAAATATTATAATAAATTATTTATATATTTAAATGAAAGTGCCCGCCCGATTTAATAGAGCTATCGACTAGAAAAATGCATGGGATCAGGTAGTAAATTAAAAAGGAAAATATGTATATAACTGTAGTTTAATTTGAAATTAATTATTAATCATAAGTTTGGTAGTAGACATATTTTATTACTTGCATTATGGGCATTATAATTTGTAGACGATATTCAATATTTATAAAGTTACCTATATATGTTACAGTAAATTATGTTAAATATCAAAATAACGTTATTTTCTAGTAAATAACAATAATTACCTAACAAACTAGTGATTATCGTGGTTTATTAATTTTTTGGTTTGATTATCGATAATTTCTACACACGATAGAAAATGTTGTTATATAAATGTTATCTTAATGGTATTAGATACTAGATAGGTAGTATATTACAGCCGCAGTAGTAGAACTTCGGACTAAGATATAGGTACTATAATATATAAATAAAGCATAAATAAGCTTAGTGGGGCTTACTAGTGTAGGAATATTTTATTGTAAATATAATAACTATTATAGATAATATTTTGTCAGTCTTTCACGGTATGCATCAGATCGACATCGCCATTATATCGTCATATTATTTTTGTATGTTAAAACATTGTGTTAATTTTCTTTGAGCTGTATTAAAATTCAATATGGATGAACTTGAAATGGAAAACAAATTTAACAACATTATACCTGATGTAGTTAAAAAAAAACGTAGCGATAATAACTCATTTCTAACCATTATTGATGAGTACAATATTCGTATTGAACAATTAAATCATTCAAAATTTGTGTTGAAAACGCCAGTAGAAAAAAAGTCTATGAAAGTTTATCGAATGGCACGTAAATATGATATTTTAACAATAAATAATAAAAAGCGTCTTATTAAACCTGTAAATGACGATACTATACTCTATTACGTTCCAATTGACGAGTTGTTCAATATTTTGCATTCGACTCATTCTACTATTGGCCATGGCTGAAGATGTAGAATGGATTCTGAATTAAAATCAAAATATTGCAATATCACGAACGAAACTATTATGGCATATTTAAAGTCAAAAAAAGTCGTCAAATCCTAAAAGAGGCTTGGTTTCAAAACCTATTTTACATTCCACTTTCAATTCAAGAGCTCAAATCGATTTAATTGATATGCAATCCCAAAATATTAATGGATTTCGCTCAATTTTAAATCATCAAGACCATCTTACGAAATTCGTGTTACTTAGAGCTTTATCGAGTAAACGTGCGAAAGACATCGCACACAATTTGTTGGATATTTATACAACTTTCGGGGCGCCAGCCATTCTACATTCTGACAATGGCCGATAATTTGTTAGTTAAATAATTATTGAGCTTCATTCCATGTGGCCAGATGTAAAAATAGTACATGGCAAACCTAGACACAGCCAAAGCCTAGGGTCTGTAGAGAGAGCTAACCGCGACGTCGAAGACATGCTAGCAACATGGATGACACAAAATAAAATCAAAGATTGGCCTTCGGGGTTAAAGTTTATACAATTTCAAAAAAATCGTGCATTGCATTCAGGTATAAATACCATGATTAACTAATATTGTTTGGTATTAACGTAAATCCTTAGTAATTAACGTTATAAACCTTGTAAAACATTCATTATTATCTATTAACGTTAATTGCTAATTAATAACGTTAATATAAATTTAACATCTTTTACTGTAACATATATATATATATATTATACAGTAGACCAAAAAAAATTAGGCAGTAAAAAATATGAATTTAAAACCTTATTATTTAACCCTACATACAGTTTGTCATATCCTTTAGCTACCAATAGAAAAAATACGTAAAACAGGTCTAATGTAACCCTATCTTATAATATCTACGATTTAAAAAGATTTTACTATTTCGGAGCAGGCTGTATGAAATAGACTATGATCTACCTAGTTTGTAATGTTTAGAGAGGCGTGCTTCCAACCAGGATGCCATGAACTTGACTTAAGGGTGCCATGAAACTATTTCTAATAATTATACATATACTTGACAATTAAGGGGACGTTATACCGGGCATTTGTTGTCTTCATCTTTCAAGTGCATAACATAGCAAATTAACTCTCAGCAGATATCTTCGTTAGTTTAAAAATTAGATTGAATCAACTTATTATAAAACTTGATAGTAAGAACATTACATGTGTTTTTATATAGGTTTTTTTTACGATACTTTAATTTTTCAGCAAGTTTCACGTGTATATAATATAGCGTAAAATAAAATTTTCATAACTCACTTAAAACGAAATTATCGTACAAACCCACATAAAAACATGGACAATGTTCTTACGATCAAGTTTCATATTATAAGAGGTCACTCTCATTTTCAAACTAACGAGACTAAACGTGATCTGCTAAGCGTAAATTTGGTATATTAAGCACTTGTAATATAGAGACAACAACTGTCTGTGTAGCGTCGTCTAAAAAAAAAAATATTTTATGAAAGATTTAGCATGTTTACACAGATAATAATATAAAACCAATTGTGTTTATACCTAGCTAAAGAAAACTGAAGTTATAAAATATAAATATAAATACACGATATTATACCTATTACACTTATGGTGTGCCTACGGATTTTTAGAAAAATGTTTAAGGTGCCGCAAGTCTTGAAAGGTTTGGAACTTTAGACTTAGAGGCTGGGCTTACATCGAGCCGATGAGCTACCGAGAAAGTCTCGATGGGCCGCTCAAAATATGGGCTGGCCATGAGCACTTGGCTGTAATTTTATATTCATACTATGATAATGAAACTTCGGTACAAACATTAGTAGAAAATAATATAACTAATAAAACTATTAAACTGTATAGTAATTGTAGCTGAACTAAAACTTTCGAAATCCTGAAACTCAGTGGGCTGAGTGGACCTTGCCTATCCCGTGCTACAGTTAGTTATGCAACTTATCTATTACCTACGTCATTGTTTTTAATGTTATTTTTCACTCCAGACTTTTGAACCATTTAAATCCAATAATTATATCCGCCCTTGGCTCTGATAATATCTCAGGTAATCTTTTGAGATGTCTGAAGATATAAAATGGTACAGATAATATTTAATAAATCATTTAAAATATTAATATATTATAGTTATTACAACATAATATTTTATATAATATCAAATAAAATAAAGTTAAAAATAGTTTTAACTTTTCATCCACGTTCATTTTTTAATCACGATGTATTTTGAAGTTTAAGCCCGTAACACGATGTATATAATATAACTATTATTGTCATAAAATAAATTTTATTATTTGACTTTATTTTATGTTTTTAAATTTGTTTTAGTTTAAAAGAATTTATTTGATACCTACATTTTATATAACTCAATAAAATATTAAAAAATGAAAAATCACGAAACTGCAGTGCTATTATTAGTAGCAACTGAATATTGTGGTAAATGCTGACGGTGATAAAAAATTATAAGATATTATTTGATAATATTTGAGGTCCGTACACTAATCATACTCACAACCAAACCAGAATTGATTAGAGGTATCTATATATCGAAATCATTACATTTTTTTCATAATAATTTCTCATTGTGAAAATTTAGTACTTATAGTTACCTATATTCTATATATTATATATATTATACTCGTTTCGGCCAAATGCTTGGACTTTTCTTCGTATAAATGAGAAATTATAGTACACTCGGGATTAAATTCAAACAATGCACTGTTCGACTGCACACACAAGCAAACTTCGAACCGATTACTTAAAATAAAAAAACTTTCACTACAATTCTCTGAGTTGTTTTTCGTTTAGGTACTTTTACAAAAACGAACACATATCTGTATGTATCTAGAACTATACTAGAAGGATTGCGAAAAGGAATAAAATTCATTTTACTAAAAGTAAAAGTTATTTACAAAGTTTTCGTTCATAGTTTTCTTCGCGGTTCATAATATTAAATGAAAATATATTATTATTATTATTATTATTATATTTTTAGTTTATAATAAATGATTGTTATTTTCTGTGTACATAGGTTATCGAATAATATTATATATTGTTGCATAAGGTTATTAATTTTATGGTGTATGTTGCATCGGAAATTTGTGATAAAGTCACAAATTAAATTTATATTTATATATAATACTACGTATAGGTATATATTTATTTTATATGATAACGTACTGGGTACCTTCTATTCACTAGTATAGATATTGACTGTTGAATATTTTTTAAGAGTTATGAAATCTAAAGAAATTTTAAAGAAACGAAATTAATAAACTGAAGTATGATGAAATGTTTACGTTTCAAAATTCGGGAACGTCTAATTTAAAGTTGGTAATTTTTTTGGACATATTTTGAGGATTTCATTGCAAAAAATTGAACTTTAACTTTTAGTTGAAAATAAATTAACTATGAGGGAAGTAGTGAATCAATATGTTTAATACTCATCTATATCTAATTTGCTATTAACTAAATTTGATTTTTTATGTATTAAAATTCTCAAAAAAATAGTCCGATCGACATTATAAAATTATAAGTGTATTCTTTAATTTAAAAAAGTAAACATTCATAACGTTATAAATCTATTATATTTGTGGTTACTTCAAATTATGTAAATAAATGTTTATAATTTTTGAGAGAATGAGTGTTTTCCGTTAAATTAATTATCTTGTGTGTACGTAACTACAAAACAAAGTGTATATAATTGTTAATAGGATAATGTAGCGCACTATTTGTTTCCACTCTCTGACCTACATTTTGTGTTATTAGCTTTAACATTAGAGTGGATTTACTCATTACCTATTACACTTAATGTTAAGAATATTGTTTTAGTTAGTACGAGTACGTTAAATGTTTTCAATATTTACCATGATATATTATGAGAATTTTTAAATTTAAATATTTTATACAGGTAGTTACAACTCAAATAAAGTTTAAATCATCGTATAAAACGCAACATACAAAAAAATAATATAATTTTATATTAAATGTATCTTTGATAATAATATTATGTTAGTTCGCTGTATCATTAAATAAGGTATGAACACTGTGCACCTAATAATTATTTCTGACGACCAAAAATTGGTGTGTTGAGGGTATGTGAGAGAGGAATCATTCAGCTGACATTCTCTTAAGTATTTTTGATACTTACCTGATTATTATTGAGTCCATGGGACGTGGGTATATTGAAAATTAACAAGACGTTAGAACTCAGTATAAAAATAATGCTAATAAATAAAGTCATATTTTAAAATTTTTTTGATTATTTAATTTTTTTCTTCGAACCAAAGAGTGCAGTATAATTTTGTACAATGTGACGCAATAAAAGTTCATGGTGATTTAACAACTATGAAAACATATTATGCATTGCTGAAATATTTTATGAATTGTATAAACACGCGTTGACATCTGTCCGCCGGTTTGGTAAATTGTATGAGTACATGTTTAAATACGTACATTGAAGAACACACGAACCGTGTAATAATATGACACATCGGATATTATACGATGATTATTCAATCAGGTTTTATAAATTGGAAGAAAAAACTTAATATGATCCATCTCGATAAGATACGAGCTTTAGTCAATTATAGATGGCATCCAATGATGTTAAATTATGGAATAAAATAATTAACAATTTCGGATAATAATATTGTGTAATAGGCAACTTAAAAATTTAATTTTTCCTTTTTATTACAACCTAAATTCTATTAATATTCAAAAAATTATAAATATTATTTTATTTTAGCAATAAATGCCATTTTAGTTTAACTTTATTCTTATTTAATCTTTATAAACTTAATAAAACTAAATATTAAATGTTAACAAAAACAATTATCAACGGATTTAGTTATTTTTTTGGAGGTTTTTCCTATTTAGTAGAAATTTGGAAAAATTTCCCAGTCATTTTCCTACTGACATCACTATAATAACGTCGCGTATTAAAACACATATTTTAATTGAACTAGTGAAGCGTGTAAAAATCAATTTCTATAATATTTTTAGCTCGAACATGATTTACACGTACCACTAGATATTTAGGCCAATAAATATGAAATAGAATTATTTGACTTTAAAAAGCAATTTGATGATGTTATTTGTCAAATGTGTCAAGTTTTAAAATTGACTGATCTAAACTAATATCATATCAATATCTTATGACTTATAGGTCGATAAATATAAGTAAAACGACACGGCATACAGGTTCATTTCTTAATTACTTATATTATTTTAGATTTTGAGTGAAGTTAGGAAACGTATTAGTTGAAGAATGATTAACAATAAATAATGATTTTTATTATTTATTTATTGTATTTACCTATGTATTTAACACATCATCTTACTTTTAAAGCAGAGAATATTCTTCAAATTTCTAGTAATATTTTTTTGTAACGTAAAATAGTGGTTCACGTGTCACCGATTTTGTTAAAATTATAATTTTTTTTTTGTAATTCATAAATTGAAGAGATCGTAGTTTATAACATTTATATTATTTTCTTTTTCTAGACATGATATAATTGAAAAAATATCTTGGCTCTTCCTCATAGATTTTTATAGTCATAAATGTTTAAAAGTTTCAGATTTTTTTCGATTCACGATGATGATTGTGAATACATTTTTTTAACTTTCAATATGTACCTATCAGGTACCAAGATTATTTTCTATTTTCTAACTTTCAATTAATTATGACTATTTACTCCCCTCCCCCATATTAAATAATAGAATTCTTTAAACATTTAATAAAATATGAATATAATATAACTATGGTTTAATTAAATCAATATAATATTATTTTGTAGTAACTAAAAAATGTTTCAATATAACATTTTATAATCTTTCAGCAATATATCTTTCTTAGACAGTAAAATATGTGGAATTTAATAGTGAACATTTTTCGAAAATGTACCGATAAAATGCCCGTAAAATTCGGTAAATTGGTTAAATTAACCTAACCTAACCTAACCTATTCCTTAATATGTTCTTGACCACATTAATTAATAGATATGATTTGTGTCTAATTTACATCATTAGCGATAACATTTAGGTTTAACTGATAAGAACACATTAACCATTGTTTAAAACAATTGAATAAGTAAATATTAAATATACTATAAAACTTAAATGATATTATTGAGGACATGTGTTTAATACAGTGTTTACCCTTTGAAAATGTTTGAAAATACTAAATACACTTATGTATAGTCATAACGACTATCAAAATATTACATAAGTACAGCAGTTTTCAAACTTTTTTTTTCGGGAGGTGCCTTTTTTCAAATTCAGCTCAGTGCCCAGCTGTGAATATTACGAGAAACATAAATATTAAAAGAACATTAATTATTTTCTTTGATTATCAATTTTTATAGTTTAATTAAACATAATACAATATATAAGTATTCTAAGCAAACGCAACCAACCTAAAATTAATACGTTTTTATACATATAAAAATTATGAAAAATATTTTAGAACAAAAAAATTATTTTAAACATGAATATTGTAACATTGTAACTAATGAGATGTTAATGGCTGCAATGTTTGCAAAATTTGGATATGTCAGGTTGTATTATTGACAACTGGAATTGGAGGTCAGGGTTCTGCGTATTGAGTCGGTTGCGGTATTTGGTTTTAGTTACGGTGTAAGCCGAAAATTGAGACTCTTATTTTTATTAGATTCAATAACAAAAAATAAGTGCTCGTGGTGCTCTTGGGGCTTAAGAACCACTGCATTAGTAAGCAAATACCTAAATTATTATCGTTATATGGTTTACATTAATTGTAAAAACATTTAAAATGATAGTCACTCATTTAAAAAAAAACGGTACAAACCTCTGTAAAATTTACTTATATTAATTCTTTATCAGTAACATCTCTAGACACTTTCTATGTTTAGTGTTTAATTTTTTTGTTTGTGGACTGGTTGATTGAATTATATTAGGCATTTAATGTATTAACTGTGCAGGAATACGAAATTTGAATAAAAAATATGTAGTGGTAAATAGAGTCAGTTATTGCAGTCAAAGTTATATACTGATAATTATTATTGTGACAAACTACAAAGGAAAAAATGTAACAGTCCTCAAACGGTGAATAAATCAGTACATATTTATAATTTAGTTTGACAAAATTTAATAACGCTATAACACAGGTATACAGATAAATTCTATTAGCGATCAGTGGACATTTTCAAAATTATCATATTAGGTTTGTCATAATATATGAGGCACACTCACTATTGTTCAGTGGCTTAGCCTGGGGGAGATGAAATGTTCAAAGTAACTTTTTTAAATTTAAATCCTGATACAAATAGGTTGGAAATACTATGTCATCAGTGGTTATCAAATAAAAAATATCCCAATCCCATTTATTTTAATATAAATAATATACAACGCATTCACACGAGATAATAATATTCGGCGATAATATTCTGTCAATATAAAGGTTTCATGCGAAATAAAATTCACTATTTTAAACTTTACATCCAAGAAGTACATTATATTTAAATTAGTAAAAATTTTAAAACAATGCGCCAAACATCTGAACCATTAGACATTTGTATGTACTATTAATTTGTTCCATAAAAATGCACTTTTAAATTTTTCAAAATCATACAATTATATGAGTTGACTGTATTATACATATTTTTCTACGACTAATATATTTTAAAAGGTTAATATTTGTACAATAGTGAATACCATAATTGAATAATATGTTATTTTGTGAACCAATGTGTGTTAGACTGAATTGGGATACTTATAATTGGGGCTCAAATACGCAATAGGGCTACATGAATTCGTGCCACAATTATTGACTATTGGACATCTCTATGGAAGGGGCGGGAGATGTTTTGGGTGGTGAAACACTATTTTTGATAAAATTTATTTTCTTATTTTGTTATAATTCAAAAACGAATAACCGTTGATACTTGAAAGTTAAAATTTTCGCCAAATGTTTATTTTATCATATTTTATACTTTAAATTATTTTCAGAATGTTTAGACTTAATTTGCGTTTTTCGAAATTTTCTATTAATTTAGTTTTTTTTTCTACAAATGTCGATAAAACAATTTTTGCTCTGAAAAAAAGCTCGAAAGTTCAAATTTTGATAAATGTAGTCAACATAAGGACAATTATTATCAAATTATTTTGTAGTTAAAACCTTTATCATTCATACCTAAAGGTGCTGCCAAGTGTCAACAGAGAGTGGGCGGCCATGGTGTATGGGTACTCGGATCGCGCCGGGCAGCGGTCAGGTTGTAATATTTAACACAGATCGCTTGGTCAGCCCGCTTTCTATTTGAATTTGTCTTTGGATGTTAAAATATTACAAAAGGTTCCACAAGTGTTACTGCTTACATGTATTATAATAAAAAATTGTGATTTTTAAAGAATGTCTGTAGTTTAAATTTTGATGATATAGATTTTTTGTTGTACCCAATCGAAAAGTATTAATAGTCGAAACTCAAAATATTCCAATGTTTAAATGTTTATGAGGCATTTGAAATTTTCGAAAATCTTTAATATTTTTATTTTAAAGTACATTAAAAAAATATCGTACCTATATTGTAAGCATATTGAAGAATATTTTTTCACATTCATAATGATTGATGAAAAAACTATAATTTTTACATCGGCATTCTCACGCCCTCCCCCCCCCCCATTATCACAAATGGTTTTGTTTAGTGTTAAATTCCCCCATTCCTCAAAAATGAAGATTCTTGTGAACGCCACTGAATTTTCGAATTTAAAACTTCAATCTATATTAGTTGATTTCATAATCTGAATTATAATTTATTTTCTTAAAATATGTTTGTATAAAAATCAAACGTAGAAATATTTATCAAATAAGCAAGAAGTGTATACCATGGCAAATTAGAGATGTTCTTCTGTTCTACTTCTTATTAACTTAACATTCGTATTTATAGACGCTACCTATTCGTTCAGTTTATAATTTTTTTAATTAATCAGAAATGTATTTAGTTTTGAGTAATTAAATTGAAAGCACACTTAAGTTTCTAATGTTTCCATTATTAAAAATAAAATTTGATAATAGCGGTCCAATATTCATCGTCTCTGTTTCCCTGTTTTCCAGTTTGTAAAATAATTTGTTTTTACTACAAATTTATTGAGTCTATAATAATTGAGTGTTCTATTGACGCACGTAAATATTATAAACAGAGATAAACAGAGATAAACATAGATGAACAGTGATAACATATTTAATTAATGTTGGTTATTTGAAAAGTCCAAGACATTGAGTCGCGGAGATTCATTATAATCTTGTATGGGATATGGGAAGGTACCTAAATAGGTTCTTAAATAAAAAAAAATGTATTTTTTATTTATCTTACCTACCTATTGTATTATTGTAATGGATGCAACAAAATTGTGTTCTACAGTTTTCCTTAATGTTAAATATGATTTATATACTTAAAAACTACTGCTGTTTACATATTATGGAGCAAGTATTGTAATATGACCTTCCATTGTTCATCATTTGGCTTATAATTAATTATTATTATTGGTTTCTATATATTATTTTTTTATAATATATCAATTTGATATTGTATTTATATATTTCTTATTGAACTTGATGTTTCGAAATTTCAATGTTTATGCATCCGATACATTTTTGAACGATTAAATCGACATAAAAATATTACCAAACAATATTTGAGTTTGGTGTATACAACATTTGTTATTATAATATTTATTAATTTATATAATACGATTGATATTTGTTTTAATTCTCTAAAGAACAAAAAATAAAAGAGTGATATGGGTATCTGATTAATACATTTGTAAATACTTTTTATCACTTCAACATTAGGTGGTTACTATAATATAGTCATCCATGAAACTCGTTTTAGTAATAATATTAGTGACATATTATGTCTAAAGATAAAGTATGTATCGTCGTACTTGGATTTTTAATAGATTTATCAAAAAAATATATTTGAAATTGTATGATATTGATGGCGGCTTACTTACTTCTTAAGCATATTTTTTTTATATAATATTTATTATTCATAGCTATTATCATAATGTCTGTCAGATTTTTTTTGAAAATCTGTAGATATGTATTATTTTTAATTCCATTGTTTTCCTAACTATTCTTAATACCCTATATACTATATAGCATAATTAGAAAATGCTTACGTTAAGTTCAATAAGCAAAAATAATTATTGTAAGCAAATATTTAGTGAATGTGGTTTCCAAATAATTCCAAAATGTCTTCGTTTATTTATAATAACACGTTTTGGGCAGCATTTTAATATTTCGTATTATTAATAATAATTATTATGATATTCGTATACACTCAAAATAATTGACAATTTAATTTTATTCTTATAACTATTGAATTGAAATGATTGGTCGTTGATTTGAACGTCCACCACAGAAATAACGTTTTGTCTATATCTTTATAAATCGTATTTGTTTTTAGGATTTTTTAACAAAACAACAACCATGTGTGAACTTGAATATAAAAATTGATTTTCGCTAAAGCTTTTCTCAGTACCTACATTGCACTACGAAGGTACCGCGTGAAAATATCAAGTCTCTGTTACAATCATATTTTCGGCCGTACGTTTATTAGTCAATCAGAGACTGCCAGGTTTTCTTTTATATATCATACCTCCGATTTGAGACAACATAAAATAATATATATTCGATACAATTACTATGCGTAATTGTTTGTAGGTACAATATTGTATGTATTCTAAAAAAAATCTCCGTAAATCTACGTTTTGACGATGTTTATTGAAAGAAAAACCAAATGACAAGCGTACCACGCACAGTCAATTAATGAATCATAAATATGTATTAATGTGTAACCATAACAAGAATTAAAAAACTTTAGTGCTTAACAATAACGTACAAAGATAGGAAAAGGATCATCAGTCGGATCGGCATTAGGTCAAAAGTCGAGCAAGCTACCGATCATAAAGACACGCACGAGTACCCGGGCATCATGAATTTATTAATTTATTATTCCATTTTTAGTATTGTAATATTCATTAATAATTTTAATTTTTAGTATCTACAATTATAACGTCCATTTGCCTCTGTCTGCAAGACTGTAAAACAAAGCATGTAGTCATTTTTAAATTAAATTATTACGTCCAAAAATGTGTGCCTCTGCAGCTTACAAGACCGTATAATACAAAGTGGGTGGTCAATCTAATATAGACCAATACGTGGGTGGTCCATTTTATGTAAGACACTCAGTATTTAAAAAAGTACTAACATTTTTAAAAAAAAACTGATTACACAGTTTCTGGTCATTACAAAACTATAAATTACATATTTTTTTTAAATACATATATTTTTAATATCTTTTAAACATTTTTTTACTTGTTTGAATGTCAACATACGGTTTTAATTTAATATTCCAAAATATAATTTTTTTCTTAGTTTTTCGAAATAAAAAAAAATTGAATTTAGGACTAGTAGTTTATATGTTATAACATTATAAGCATTTTTAGATGGGCGGAACTGTGGACCAACGATTTCCCGGGTAACCACTTCCACGTAAAACTCTACTCCACTCTCAAATACTTTAAATACTTATAGAATATGAATTATAGCTCATAATAGCTACTCATCCAAAATTTAATTGTATGTATAAAATACTCAGAAAAATATTCTATTTTTTAATATGAAATTCAAACTGTAATAATATATTGTCATTAAAACTTTAAAAAATGCTAAGTTAAAAACATCTGTATTTAAAAAAAAACATTGTGTTTTGTGACGACTTAAATTTATGATAACAATTTTTTCTTATGTTTTATGTTTATGTTTTTATAGTTTTTGCAATAATGAGTGTCTTACGTATTACAATAATATAGTACCTTCTGGTATTAGGTATTATATATTTATTTAAATTACACATCGCAGTCGTTATCAAAAATACTCGGACCATCGTTTATACTACATAATAAAAATTGTCTGTAGGTTTCGACGTCAACCCGGGTGTAATTTTCCTATTCTTTCACTTAAATAAAAAAATACGATATATCTCGTAATAATAATATTCACTGCAGTTTTTACGGTTTAGATATGAATTACATTGAATTAGTAATTCAATTGTACTGTGTGAAAAACTAATAACTTAACACTTTGATTGTAGATATTATGTTACATAAAGTTTTTAACGATAATAGTCTACCGATGTGGAAGATCGATTCAGCCAAACCAGTTTTTATTAGGGAACAGCCAAAAGTGCATAAAATTCGCAACATAGGTAGTACCACAGCAGTACCTACCATCGATTCCGCTAATTTGATGTTGTAAAGTTGTACCTAAGTTTAAATATAACTTGATGATTTCAGGTTGAGTTACTATTTTCATGACAACAAAAATTGAACACTAGTCGAAAAAATAAACTTCCCAAAATAAATTACAAACTGAAAACAAAAAATTTTTGAATACAAAATAAAATGATTATATTGATTATAATATTTAGATCTTATAATTTTAAAAAACCCTAAATAAAATTTAAAAATGTATTATATTATTGTTGATTAGTAAAATATATAATTTTTTAAACTAATATACATATCATGCATCTATATTAATTATATTATAGTAACTATTACATTTTGTTTAAACCATGTATATTTGAACTAATTGAGTGATTATTTTCAGAAATATAAAACTATCTATATACAAGGTAATTCATATTTACGTCACTAGTCGTATGCAACGAGTTTAGGTAGAAATAGGCAATCATTAGTGACCAGGATGACCTCAAGCAGACATTTGAAAGTGCCGGAAACGATAATATATTGCTTTAGAAATTATAACTGCATGTACTGGAAGAATCGATAGAATGTTCGCTTTCTGTCACTACTAATAACTTTTTTTCTTTGTTTTAATTTTTGCTGATACCTAAGTGTTGCAAAATATTATTTTCTAATATAAATTACCTGGTGAATTTCCAAACCAAGTTTTAATTTTGTGTTATTTAGAAACATACAAGTGCATCAAAGGGCTCTGAAAACTCTCACTGAATTATTTAAATATAACAGGTTTCCCAAATTCGTTACAATTGTAAACATTTGACATTTTCACCGAATGTTTATATTAAAATTTTATATTTATGGTAAAATTATAAACATATTTATGACTAGTTTTGAGCTTTTATAGACATTTCAGTTTTCAATTTTTGATAAAAGTTGTTCACTGGTTCAAAATGTATAAAATGTTCAATTTGTATAGCCAAGGTTTATATTGTATCCAAAAAATCTAAAATATATATAAACACGTTTTTTACAGATATTTTAAGTTTAAATATGTACGAAATTAAATATTTAAACGAAGAATAATAATTTTAGTTATTTTTTGGTAATTTAAAAATATTGATTTTATATAGGTTGACCGGCCGTTCTGACACCTACACAATTTACTAGAGCAGAGCGGTACACACTTGCCCCCTTTTAAAATCGAAGATAAAAATTGGTTTAACTTATCAATTGAATTACGTAATTATAGTAGTCATATTATAATATTATGTGTAAATAATTTTGAATAATTTCTAATGCACTTTTATCAACACTCTATTAATAATAGTCACAGAAATGCAGTAGAATATAATATAAATTTAGGTTGGATTTAAAGCGAATACCTACTGAATTTATACACTATTTCCATTTTCGTAGAAAATATTGTTAGGTAATAAAAAGATAACTTATAGTACCTATATTATAATAATTGCAATACGAAAAAAAAAAATGATAAAATATATCAATGTAATAACTTGGTAGCGGAGTTGGTTTGGATTCGTTGTTTAATCGTTTACGTGTGTACCTTACTTTGGAACACATTCAATTATATTGAGATTTAAAAATGTTTAATTAAACGGTGCTTCTGAAAATAATGTCTGAACACCGATAAGAAAATTACTGAGGATGTTTCCCATACCTTGTACTGGGAAATGGATCAGTAAATATTATAGACCGTAGTAATTACTGTATTAATCGTATTATCATCATAAATGTCAGAAGCCAAAATGCATTATATTTTTTTTTTTATGAAATTTTTAAAGACTGTATTCTAAGCAAAAATCTACAAATAATGTACCTACGACGAAACAATATTATTACATCAGCGCAGACGTATAGCGGAATAGGTGTTAGACGGTATATATAAGATAATAATATGGATAAAATAAATAAAATGTGTTCATCGGAATTTAATTTAATTGTAAATCATAGAATGATTTTATAATTAGTAACTATGCGCCATATTAAAAAACAGAACAAACGTTAGTTAAATTTTTTAAATTGGGAGTACAAATAATTTAGTGATATCTGAAAATAAAAAAAAAAAAATTTATTACGGCTTCTGGTTTTTGCATAATTTGTCGTTATTTTATATAAATGCATATTAAAGCATATTACAAAAATAAGAACATAGGTATTTTGAAAAAGTGTAAAATGCTGATATTTGACAATTTTAGAGCATATTATAATTTTATGTACACACTTGGAAAATTGAATGTTTAAAAATATAATAGTACTTCACTAATCGTAGCATATCGGTCAACTATCTAACAGATAACACTGCGATGCATGTAGCAGCTAGCAGGTAGTGTTAATATTACTATTTTTTTTTTAGTTTTTATAAAGTAAATAATCAAAATATCTTTTTAAATTTTTGTTTTTATATAAATTGTATAATTTAAGTACCAAAAGTTATATTATACATTTTTTAGTGCATATTTGTTGTTTTTTTTAGTGTAAAAGTGTTCATATATTCAGGTTTATAAGTACTAGAAGTCTTCAGTCCTAGTGACTATTATTTAACACCTTAAAAAACAGAATTTTTTTATAAATATACTGACCTTAATATACGTCCTATCGTATCGCTGAATGAAAAAATACTCGTAATTAAAAATGTTTTACTAATGAAAATAATTAATAATTTTAACCTTTCTGTAATGGGACCCACTGTTATATACTATGCCCATTAAATGACGCTATAATATGTTAATTGGATTTAAAATTATTTTTAGTGATGATATAGATAAAATATTCACTAAATATCCCTAGTTATACCTACCTATTGTGTTAACGGAAAACTATTACTATGAGTTGTATAGATAGTTACATGGCGTGTAAACATGGGTAGACTTGACCAAAATTTAAAATTTAAAATTTGCCCAAATGTTGGACTAATAATAAAAGCCAAAAATAGTATTTTTGGTTTAACACTTTGTGTCTTTATTTGTACTTTTCTCTTTTTCTAAAATTACTAAACACTAATACATATAGGTATTTTCATTAGTTCCACCAACATTTATTCAAGCATCCCACATTTTCAACAGCCCAGACCGGGATCGTACACCCACCACCTTAGCTAATCTAGCCCTGCGTTTAAACCATATTGTTATAACTTTATAATTTTCTCATGTCTGTAAAAACATAAAAAAACACATAAAGTTTTTTTTATTTTGGGCAATATTGTTGCAAAAACGGTGGAGATCCCTATTCGTTTTCTGTGCATATCTTTAAGTCTACACCATCCTATCGAAAATAGATAGGTTGTTAATGTATGTTAATCTAATTTATTTATTTTGATAAAAATATTTGATATAAAATCTATATAATTTTTTTTTTTATGCCTAGGATATCAGTTTTATTATGGTATTACTGCATTCAGATAAAGTTAATCGATATTATTATAACAAGGTTATACTTATTTTCTTTGGCATTAAACGATTCAACGATTAAGCAATTCACTTATGTTTTACATATTAATAATTAATATTTAATACATACAGGTATATAATACACAGGAGCTATATATATTTTTCTATTTAATTTGAATAGTATATATAAATAATATATTGATCATTGTTTGGTTTGGCCTTGAGAGATTGATAACAATATATGGTATACCTACAAAATAAACGATTTGCACACCGTTATATTTGTTTTGTATAACTATCTAAATTAGCCAATCGTCGATTAATTATAGATAAAAAGAGTGTTTGAACTCCTATAACAGGTCTTCTATGAATATTATTTGTACTTTTTTCAATGTTACAGCGAACTGATAAGAGAGTATATTATTATATAGGCAGTAGTATGTGAAATTAATGTAGAAACAGTTCGCTTTGCCCTCCAAGAGTTAAACGTTTTCTACTTTTTAGGATATTTTTGGATATTCTTAAAACGATCTACGTGGATAACTGATTTAAAAACACTAACACTTTTTATAAAAAATATAATACTAAGCAGGCAATTTGACTTCATTAAAAAGTATGTGAAAATTGAATCTACGAATTTATTATGTTAATATAAATACGAATGAGTGGACAAATATTGGACAGTTATTTGTATTATTATTGAGTCATATAGGTTAGGTACAAAGTAGATATTGTGTTGATCTATATGTACATATTATTTGATTTGACCAATCAGCAAATCGAGCAATCCCTTCGGGCTAATGTTATGGGTTTGGTTACATACATATTACTGCATATACCTACTTTTATATCATATATTTAAATTTTGTTATCTATAAATGAGTGATAACAGTAAAACGCAATTTGATATTAAAATACATTATTTATTTTTATTACTATTTTACAGGAGCAACTCATATTGCCATATTATTGTTGTTTATTTTTATATAAATAGTACTTTATTAATTTTTGCAAGGTCATTATGTCATTTAATTTTAATTTTAATTCCTTGAAAAATTAAATGAATATAATTAATTTCTTTAGAGCATCATAATTGTTATAATATATTAATATAATATATAATAATGTCGTTATTTATAACACCTCAAATGTTCATTTAACAAAATGAATTATGATATTTTGATCAAAAATTCTTTAAATAACATAATCAACGTGTCCAACTATATTATAAATACAATTGTGCCTAGATGAAATTTTTTTATCTAAAATCCATGTCAATGTAATCCGCGTGATACAATTTATTAAAAAATATGTCATTACATTTTTTCATGTTGAAAATGAAATACTAACTAATATGTTATAACTTATAACATATTATAACGTATTTAAGTGTATTCGTTTAGACATTTAGTACTATTTCATCATAATAATGCTGATATACCTGTCCATTTTTTTCATACTACACTTAGACTATGCTCCTCTGTAGTCAAGTTTAAACTATAATATTATTATGATTGTAATTATTGATAATTACTACGGTTTTTGATCGTTCGCACAAAATGATTAACATTAACCCACCAGTATTCTGTATAATATGTTTAAAAACAATAAAATAACTATGTAGTTATGTTTATAAAAACGACAACGTTTCAAATTAATAAACTGAATTATTTGTACTTCAAACGAATAATGTCAGTTATAATATTATTATTATATATCATGAAAAAAATCATAATAATATACATTACAATATTTTATCACCAAATATGACTTTTACTTAACCTAACCTAACCTATCGAAAGAGTTGCATTGTTACTTCTATAGTTCTATGACGTGGTATCCATCACGTAAAACAAAACCATTATAAGATTAACCTCAGGTAATTTCCAATAAATTTGTATTTTTATACGAAAAAAACAACATCGAACCGTACGCATTTTTGAAGAATCATGAATTTTTTTGATGCCTGCACAACAAGTAAATCACAAGAAATGAATTACAATATTCTACGTATTTTATTATCAATAATTTAATAATAATAATAATATCTTCACCACGGTTATGAACTATCTGCACAAATAACATTTTTGTGCTGTTTTCGTTTGGTCTGACTCAATAAAATTATGCGGAATAACATTTTAATGAATAATAATAATATGATACAGAAATTTATATATTTTTATCTTAGAGCCGATTGTTAAAAATCTGAAGTTATCATCATCGCTAAACTAGAAGGTATAAAATTCGTTTCGTATTAATCTATTTACGAACGAACTTTTTTCTACAACCGTTGCAAATAAACAATAGGTACTGGTCTGGATCGACGCACGAACAAATTAAATATAATGTTTGTTAATATTATTATTAAATATAATGTTTGATAATATTATTATAATAACAGTTCTGCTTGGTACAGGTTACTCTCACTCGGTATAATAATTTATATAGGTACCCATAGAGTAGGTATCAGGTAAGGTATGTCCACATTTCTTTTTTTTTCTGACCATTAAAATACAGAATTTAACGATTGAAACGTATGTTTTGTTGTACCAGTCGTAGAGATAGGTAGGCACTGAGTTTAAAATAACTTTTACAGATTCTTATCAACACGAGCTGTATACAAAGCGTAACGATGATTCGGATCTTTAAGTTTTTATACGACTATGGGGTTTTCTTTCGCATGTTTTTTTTTCTGTAAACACTCTGTTGATGGGTTTCCGTACACAAACCCTTTTATAAAGTCATATACGTCAAAAGATCCCGAAGTTTTTTTTGAGATGACACATTTCGATAGTCAAAAACGTTTTTCTAAAAGAAAACACTAACGATAAATTAAAAATGCTTAAACGTCGTTAAAAATGAAATGAACCTATTTGTGATGTTTGCTTTTGTTTACGAAATGTACAGTATTTAAATTTAATTACGATAAAAGGGACAAGGGAAACATGAAAGTTATATATTCATAAGTGTTTGTGCTTTACGCAAAATGCCCCGTCCGGGACTTTGCCGACTCGCCTCCGTTTCGTACGATCTGGTTGATTGTTTTATTTTTTTTTAATGGGATTTCAAAATAGAATTTTGTATTAGTGTTTGCCTTTATGGTTTTCATTTTCCACGTAAAACGATTAAAAACCTGGACGAATCCACTGTACATAAATCACACTGCTGCTGCTATATACCTAGCTAGTTACCTACTTTGTAAAATGTATAAAATATAGTAATAAGTAAATGTACGGATACCGGGGAAACTTAGAATTATTTACTGCATGCAACAGTCATAATCTCGGACCTTACTGAATTTAGTTTTTGTAAATTCTAAGATATAGGTTTGACAAATTAATTCCGCCAAACCCAATTAATGATAATATTGTAGTTCTGGTTTTTACGAACCAGCAAAATGTTAAGTCTGTGGATAAGTAATTGAGCATGGTAAAATTCCAAAATGTAAAAAAAAATGTGTGTGATAAAATTGAAATTAATATTTGAAATTTTTTCTATATTATATTTAATTTATAAATATAAATGTATTAAAAAAAAAACCCGAAATCTGGTTACTGCTTTGCTGTTCTGTACCTATATGTGTTGAGCGTTAGTGAATCGCTAGTGAAATGGATGCTATAAAATTTGAATTCAATAAAATTCCTATTTATTATGATATACCTACGCTTCAGAGCGGAGACGGTCTGACAGAGCCTAGGATATTTTATATTCATATTATTGATAGTTAAATATTAAATTTTATTTTGTATAATGAAGGTACCTAGGTTGATTTAATTTTAGCCAAAAACATTTAATTTATTATACTTAATATTAAATAATACTTGTTATAATATATTAATGTTACCTAAGAACATATTTTGAGTCAATTTACCGTCTTATCGATAAAAATGGATGAGTAGTCTGTTCATACGTAAAAAAGTAAATTATTAAGTTCCCTTGAATAATATTTTTGAATAATTAAAACAAAATAATTGAAATTGTTAATCTTTGTTTAATTAATATGCAATTACGTCTAAATTTGTACTTCAAACTTCTACAACAACAAAATTGTGTTTGATTTTTTATATTTTTTCATTCTAGTATGAAGTTCTTATGAGAAATCTTGTATTAAATTTTAAAGAATTTGACCGATCGTAAAATTGTACATTTGTATTTATAGAAATAAAACTAAAAGAAGTCAAACATTTCGAATGTCTTGAAATAGCTCAAAAGACTCAAAATATTTTGAAGATTATACCATGAATAGAAGGACAAACTCGTGTTGGGTCCAGGATTCCAAAAACAGCATGAGTCCCGGTATATTTTATGGAGTACATGAGTTGGGTCCCGGGATATTGTATGGAGTACCTACATGAGTATACTAGCCAATTTGCGTCAACCAGGAGACACCACATGGAGGTTGGCTAGAATGTCTCCAAAAATTTTGTTTTTCGTTACGTTAAGGTAACGGTCTGATGTAAAAATTATTATATAGGTTTTGTATTATAATAAACATAAGCTAGGGAATAAATTTAAATGACATTTCTTTTACAAAATTTAACCGGGTCAAATCTCCATTAGTAAAAGAAATCATCTTTTCTCTTAAAAATGTTTCTTTTTCTGCAGTTTTTTTGATTGGCTGTATGGCTGAGCTCCGAAGTGATACGTACATTTCACTCTATATACCAAGTAATATTTCTATTAAAACAAAAATGTTAGGGTGAGCTGCACTGATACTAGCATTTAATTTGGCATGATAACTTTCACAACTATTTGTGGTGCGATTTGTGGTTGCTGCAAACTCGGCCCAAATATCAGGTGGAAATAATGCATCTTGCTCTATGTATGTTTTTAGAAGATAATCACAAAATGTATCAACAGTTGTATTTACTGATTTGATAGTCATTAAGTCATCAATAAAACAATCAAACGCCTCTTCTGGTTTTAAAAATGGTTAACCAAAAACACACTTAAGATAGTAACTTATATCATTATCGGAACTTTTATACGTTTTTGATAGCCCAAGCTGTTGAATTTTTCGCCACCTACTTTGGGCTAAGTGAAATCTACAACCCCTAATAATAGCATTTGGCTAAACGCACTTGACAGACGTATGAATTGCCACCTCAAAATCGACAAAAATTTCGGCAGGTTGAAAATTCAGTTTAAGAGAAGTGCAATAATTCACGATATACTGGAAAGCTTTAGTGCACGTTTCTAATGTTTTGTTGGGTAATACAAAGAAAACCAATAGTACATACAATCCATTTCCAACGTTGTACATCATTCTTCAACATTTTGTGGAAGCGAAATTGAAATTCGTCTTCAATAATAATTTGTTTACCTTTTTCGCTTGTCATGAAATCCATGGTTAATTTAACACTACAAAATACTATACTTATTTTATTTTATATTTTATTAGATCGACACTTCTAGCGTTGATAAGTGCTGGTATACTGGCAAGTTACAATATGTTATCCGGTGACAACTGTCCGGTTACGTATATATATATTATTAGATGGACAATTCTAACCTTGACATCTGTCGGTTACGTCGTGTTATACGTCTTATTAAAATAATGTAAAATATTAATCGATTATTATCAAATATTACCGTGGACCCAATTCGAGTGCTTTCAAATATTGCCGCGGACCCAATTCGAGTACTATCGAATAACACTGTGGACCCAACTCGTGTTTTTTTTAAGGGATCAAATATCTCGGGACCCAACTCGTGTTTTCCCGAATAGAAAATGTAATTTTATAATATAGTAGTAAGCATTTTTATTTAATATTTATTATTCAACTAAAATAAGAACTTATTTCACTTTGACGAATTTGATTTTAACATGTTATTATTTATAAATTTATTTTACACTTAAACTATAGTAAATGATTTACTTCCCTAAGATTTACCATTTTTCATTAATTGTAAAAGCCAGAATAATAATAACCGTTTGTGGTTTGACTGAATTAATTTGTATATCTTAGAATATTTACCTAGAATCTAGATCAATCGGTAAAAGTTCAAAACTCTGAAATTTACCGGTAGTTGAAGTCGGTAAATACTAAATAATAATTCTTCATTATTATATAAACTACCTACTAACAGTGAAACTTCCATTTGGATAGAACGAATATCCATTTAACACAATTTTCAGTTTAATGAAATATTTTTGAGAACCCAAACCAAATTTATTTCATTTTATGTAACGAAATTCTCTGTATTAATACAAATTTATTTTTGGTGTCTTTGAGACTTCATAAAATGTAAGTTTCAATGTATTATACGATAGTAACATATCGTTTTATCGCGTCATTATTAAAACAACGATAGCTGTAAATACGTTACTTCGGAAGACGCGAATATAATATTACATCAATGTTATAATTATAATTAGTCTTGAATAATCGCACAGGATCAGAACATTATAATCTACCCTATATTTAATAGACATATTATGGCTGTATCCATCATTTATTTTTGTGGGGAGTTTCATTTTATCATATGAAACTATAACATAATTTTTAAAAATTTGAATTAAATATAACCATATCGTTGTTTTAGGTTAGGTACCAATACCAAAACAAATTTACTTTATTATTCAAAATACATCAATTTTTTTTATACTGTAATTATTTAACAAAAAAAAAATTATGAAATCTACAACAAATCAGAGTTTGATTTTAAAACAACATAATTTTCTTCGACTGTTTGCAAACCGATTTAGACCTCTTCTGGATCAGCATTTATTTCCCTGTGAATTGACGTTAATGCTAATCCGTTGAGACAAGTTTCACCAGTCAAGTTCCTAAGATATGTTTTCAATCTTTTTAAAGAAGAAAATGTTCTTTCTGGTGTCGCCGTTGACATAGGTATGTTAGGTATATTTTTGTTTTATATATCTTTGGTATATTGTATTGACATGGTTGCTAAGACTTGTAAAAGTTTCCATATATTTGGAAATAAAAGGTTGTTACAATTGTCAAGCCCTGAAATTGCTGTATTAGGACGCGACTCTTCTTTAAACCATTTTGATTTTCATATTGAAAATTCAGCTTTGAAAACAGTAGGTTCTGTCAATATCTGCGAATAAAACTATACGTAGTCGTTTATTTCTTCACTAGTTACACATTTCCCGGAATAATTTGTTGTAATGAACTTATTAAAGATTTGTGTTTTTGAAATCTATCAGAAAGCTGTATTCTTATATGGCCAAGAAATGGTAAAACAGTATTAAGTTTGTAATACTCTTCAGAGCTATTAGCGAGCACAATATTATTACGATGTTTGTCTATTAGCAAAACGAGGAAAATTAATTTCTTCTTTATTTTTATTCAGCATAGTCGCAGCAATAAAAAACATTTCTGAAAAATGTTTATTATTATTTTCTCTCATTTCGTCCAACATTACTAACACATTATCTACATGATTACATGGTTCAACTAAATCAGCATTAATTGTCTGTAACTGTTTACACAACTTCAACGTATAGTAAAAAATATTTTCAATTATTATGCTTTGGAATCAATATGTTTTTTGACAAGTTTCTTGTACAACGATGTCGGGAGTCCAAATGAAGAAATAATACGCCCGTCTACCAGAGTTAGAATTAAACATTATCGACGTCTTCTGATAAGGTACCTATACACTAACGAAATACGAAGAATACTAAAAATAACGAAATTAAACTTGTCATGTTGTCACGAAACATTCATTCATTGTCACGTCTATAAACCATGGTTGGCAATATAACGATAACGTCACAAATATATTATAATTGTATTATGTTTTTGGCTTTAAAATTAAAAAAAAATCTAGATAAATATATATTTTTTTATATTTTACAACTTTTAGAATTATCAAGGGAAGTCAATAAAAATATTTTTCGATGAAATTTCGGACCCCCCCCCCCCTGAATACGGCCATGAGACATATAACCTTCGTTATAATGCGCCAAAGACATGTTCGCGAGCGCAAGACCGACGGATATATTATATTAGGTACCTATTATTATTATTATTATTCTTATTATTTATTTATATCATTATTCGACCCTCGGTATCATAGCTATTGGAAGTTTAGTGTTTGTTTTTTTTTCAACAGAACAACGTTTTTGACTGGTACCTACGGATATTTTATTTTGCTAACCGATTTTGAAAAATAGACGTTCTTTTTGTCATGGTTACTTATTAACAAAAACATATTTATGATTTACAGGTTTTCCTTGTAAAGGAAAAAATAAATATCGAGTGGCGTGCTAAGGTATTTTTTATAATTATTTTACAATATTGAGGTGGGTGATTTTTTTATATATACATATACAACAAAAATAATACTATAAATCATTACATTATATAAATATTATAAGTTGTATTGATAATGTTAGTGACAACTGAAAATATAGGGCTAATGTACCTATAAAGAAAGTTATTATACAGAAATACAGATAATGCTATAAGTAAACGTATAATAGTTAAACGACAATTTAGTACAAGTGTGGCCTGAGCTGTGTGGCCCGAGGATTTAATATTATCTATATTCTATCGTATCTCTGAGTATAATATTATGATTTGGAGTGAAGTTTGGCGCTTTCAACACTGATTATCAATTTAAGAGTGAAATTTCTGGTTAAAAATTCCAAATTTTATATTAAAAATTATTACACATTAGTTACTTTTTTTCTAAAAAATAAATACAAAATTCCACTTTCGAGGTGTCAGGCTGACAGACCTTTTTAGAGTGTATGTTTGGGCTCACAAGAAGTCTTATGACTTGGTACATAGAATTATTGGGATATATTTCAAGAATAGTGATAGAATATATGGTACCGAGGAGTTGAGGGACGTCCAGTTAGTATCTATACTGAGAATAACAAACTCAAGTCTGTCTTATCGCTGCAAGAGGCAATAGTGTACGAATATTTAGGTCCTGTATACAGATATCACGGAATAATCGGGGAATAATAATATGTTCCCGCGCTGAGAAGGGCAACGGATCGGAGTTGTGGATCCTCGTGGATGGACGAGTGGCAGTCAGACTGCGAAAATGGTAAAAAAAAAAAAAAAGTAAATAAATAAATAAAAACGACGAACGATATACCTACCTGAACGAAAACTCTGTGTATAATATATAATAAACATCCTTTGAGAGCAGAGATCCTTTCACCGAATCGGCGGCGGCGAGGGAGGAATAAGTACCAATGGACGTTAATGTCTGCGGGATGAGATATGGACACGCGGGACCGCCGCCGTCGAAAGGTAAAACGACGGCGAAAAAGGACGCTACTCGGCCACTCGCTCGCACACACTTAAGAAGCTCACACACACACACACACACACACACACACACACACACACACACACACACCTTCACCGATGTATATACATACCAGCATGTACCTACGCGTTGGTCGACCGTATAATGGCCCCAAAAGTACATAATATAGTAAACCGAAAGCTCTCGTGTGTGATACAAGTGCAGTGTACAAGTGCGGTAGTGTGTGTGGGCCCCATTTCGTTTTGCTCGTGGGAAAACGGACACGTGAACAGCAGAACACAACGTTTCCGGTGTTGCGAGCCGACCGTCCGTCGAAATACGCCACTTCCTTCGTCCTTTTATATTACACTCGAACCATATACTTAGGCGAGCACACACGGGTACCTATCGTGTATCCGGACGACACACGGACGCAGACGAATACACATGATATTATATATATATATATATATATATGTATGTATGCGAATGTGTTGAACGAGCGTGGCGATATTTCCTTCAATTAACATCGATCAATCTCACCGCCAAACACGCACATTTTATGCGCCCGTATATATATATATACGTCGCGTATATCCACCACCACTATATATACCTAACACCTATCTACTTGCTCTGCACACTCGATCGAACTGTGACGGAGTTTCACTATTGGCGGTTGTTCCGGACGGTTTCCCTCGGTGGAAATTCATCGGACGATTATAAAATTATCTACTCGCGCGCGGCAGAGGACTGATGCAGAATCATCAGAGCTGGTCAATCGACCGAGACATGACTGCACGTCCCCCGCGGGACAGACAGAGGTGTATATAACAACGCACTGTATCCGGAAAATTAACCCATTCTGCCGACGACGTCGATATATGATTCGCTGTAACGAGTGTAACTCGTATAGTATAATACCTACCGGTTATAATATTATAGGTGTGTGTAGGTTCCTATATTGTAGGATGACACGCCGAGGAGTCGTCACCCATTTTTATCCTTTGGTTATTCTATTCCTTGGAGTTCATTACAATTTTAATCTTTTGGAGTCTAGCTTGCGTTTCTTTTGTGTGGTACAATCTTCTTTTGTCATAAATATTAACCTCTTTTTTACTGCAGTGCAATTTTTGAATTGAACGAATGATTATTTAGATAACTTTGGTTACCTATGTGTGACCTATGTACCTCAAATGGTGTCAATATGATTCGTTCTAACTTTTAGTAGTAACCCAAGTATATCCACATATTATTATGTGTATAGGTACTGCATGATGATCATTTTATCGTTTTACCATTTTATTTTATTGAATTCATTGGAACTTCTAATTCATCAAATTTTATACCCATATTATATATGAGCAGATTTTCAAATACATTGATTTTTAAGGTATCACGAACGGTTAGGTTAAGTTAACTCAGTGGTTACCAACCTCTTCTATTCTACGCCCCCTTTGAAGATTTTCAAAAATCTCACGCCCCCTCCCCAACGTATAAATTGAAAAAATGTATCACACTTTTTTTGTGTACTTTACAAATAAACTATACTATACAAACTATACTACTTTTTTACTAACGATAATATAATAGTAAACAAGGTTAGATTATTGATACCCGATTACGGATAAAGAGAACTTGTCAATTAATTTTTTTCTCTAGGTTTTAAAATAATAATAATTTAATCAATAAAAATTGTATTTTGTAATAACTGTTTGCTCCTCCACAGCAATGTTTACATGCCCCCTAGTTTGGGAACCAGTGAGTTAACTGATGTGTCCTGTAGTGGTATGGCTCAGAATAATATGCATTTGTATTTATTTCGTAGGAGATCTAAAAAAAACAAATTATTTCCAGAATTAAAAACCAAGTAAGTAGGTATATTATATTATAATGTAGAAACCCAGGTTATTAAAAACGAAATAGCGGGCTTTTTCAAACATAATAATAATATATTAAATTTGTATTATTTGTATGATTTGAGATCTAACAGATGTAACAAGATTATTATAATCTATCTAAATATTGCAATAAAGAGAGAGAGTACTAGATAACAAATAATTAATATTAATAGGGACCTATATTATTTTAAAATGTATTGTAGATAATTTTTATTTTTATTTAGATCCAATATTTACATTAAGTAGGTAGGTAATATAATTATAGATAAACATAGGATGAAGTATTATATAACTTATGTATAACTAATCAAATGAATCTCCCAAGCTAAATAATCGTAATGTTCATTTCATACAACTGTAATTTATCTAAATAAACAATTAATTTTTTATTAATTTGGATACCGGGACAAAATGATATAAAAGACAATGACAAAGCGAACCAAGAAGCCAATAAAACATTAGAAGTCTTAGAACAGACTACTAATACTCCTTCAGATGAGCCAGAGGAGAAGTAAAGATCACCGCGGTTCCTCCTCTTGATGGCAGGAAAAAAAAAGATTACATAGTTTATTTTGGGACAGGTGATCACGGCAGCTATGATGATCTCATTGTATAATATATTGGTGATTATTTGTAACCAAAAAACGGTTCACCCCCATATGACTATACCACAAAAAAAAAGTAAAAAAAAAAGAAAGTTGATTGAGTAAAAAAATTAAAATATTAAGTGTATTCGTCTGTATATTGTACGTCATTAAAAAAACATACTGAAATACTATACAGAATGCGTGGAATCATGTCTAACTCAAAAATACGACTGTATCGTAGGTATAAATTATAAATTATTGTACTTACGATCGTATGGATTTAAAAATAAAACTCATAACAATAAATATAAACACTAATTATTTATCACATTATGTCATTATACTTCCATTTATATATAAGTCAAATACATTTCGTAAAATTAATCGTGAGATAAAATATAATTTTATATATTATTTGCATTTATCAAAGTTTTAAGTAAAAAGTTTATATTTAAACATAATAAATATGATACGCAGTGAGCATACCTACATTATGCGCATACTTATATTTTTTTATTCTACGGGTTATCGACGTTTAGTCGTTTGGTGGACCCTAATTGCTGAGGGTTTTTGTGATAATTGTGTTTGGCACAGTGAGTTTTGTATTAATTATCGAATCTTGCTGCGTTTTAATATGACTTAATTATTATGAGTTGAAACTTCTTTGAAAATAATTATTCAACCCACCGCCACGCCGTCTACAATTGGCCAGTATCCAAATGTATAAGAGGGTAAATAATAATAATAATAAAAAAAAACCTGACACTGCAATATCGTTGAAGTATAATTTATATGGCTTTTACTGTTTTATTCTTGAAGGGTGGCAAAACAAAAAAAAAAAACATTTCAATAAAATATTTTTCTCCAAAACGCACGAAATTTCAGCGAATTTCGGTTAAATCCGACCCGCTTCGTACACACAAACGAAACTCATAATATACCAAAACAACTTTCTTTTTGTGTATTTTATATTTTTATTACACGCGGATAAATGTGTAGAATTAAATACCATTGAATTGGAACAGGAATTTTTTTATGCTCATTGTGCTCAACTACCACAATAATAATACATTGTATGCGCGCCAGTCGTGAAATTGTTCAATTCACGACTTTGATGGATTTTTTGTTCGATTCGCGAAACAGACTGGTATGAATTGGTCGTTTCGAGAATTGTTAATTTTTTTTTTTTAAATAAACATTTATTGTCCGTTTCATGAATCGGACGTTTGCGAAACCTATATATAGGTGCTGAGAATAAAAAAAATATTTTAGTAAAATAATTTGCCAACTGGCGTAAAACTTAATAATATAAGTACTGAACTGTTATACAAAATAAACATTTGATCTGCAACGTAAGACATGACGACGTGAAGTACTCAGATATTTTCAATGGGAGAGGTTACATTGAAAAATTATATAGGTATAAATGTATACAGAGTGATTCATCAGGCATGCTCAGCCACCTTTTTTTCTTCAATGATGCAGTTATACAAAGTCTGATTTTTGGAACCTTTAAATATACTTTAAGATCATATTCTCAAATTCTCGAAATTGTTTGTACCACTTAAGGAGTGTCCTGTGGCGTCGTGGAGATAAAAGCTTCAGTTTTTTTTTCAAATGAGATCTCCCTTATCTTTATTCTAAGAATAATAGTTCTACATACAGAACAATATGACCAAAAGAGGTTTTACAAAGGTATAAAACATATATCACGGATCTAGTATTTATTATACTTGGACCATTTTTACAAATTATTAATGTTGATAAATAAATATTAATCGTCAACCTATTTAAATCCCCACAGCCTCCATATCTTTCAAACCCATTATCATGGACATGTAACTTTAGTACACAAAAATATATAACTCAAAAATTACTTGTTTGAATTTTGATTCTGATACGTCAACATTTTAAGAAAAATGATGTGGTAAATAAATTACATCCGAAAAGGGAGATTCTAATCTGTAAAACAGAAGTCTTAGTCGTCACAGGACACTCCTTATAAGTACTACACAAACTATCGAGAATTTGACAAAAAATGGCCTTTAAGTATAATTAGAAATTTCAAAAATCAGAATTTGAATAATTTCATTACTAAAGAAAAAAAGGGGTATGAGTGCTTGGTGAATCACCATACTAATAGTCAAATCACAATGAATTGTTAAAACATTTCGCAAATATGCTGCAGATGTAAATTAAACTTTATTCTAAGTATATAATTTTTATATAATCAATGTTTAACATTATAAATATAATATTTATTGTTTGTTATGTATAAACGATTAGTAACTCCAATTTAAACGATACGAGTAGAGCTCGTTAGTGATGAATCGGGCCAATTTATAATTGAAAATGTATATTACCTATTTTTATATTTATATTGTTGTATTAATATTGCAGAATATGTGATATATTTATCTGTTCTGTTAGCCTATAAATTATTATATGTATTGTAACAGGGTCGAGAGAACGACCAGTTAAATATAAGATATTCAGAGAGAGAGAGAGAGAGAGTCGTAAGACCCTATAGATATAATTACCGTAGCCAGGGGTAGATATATGGGTATCAAAATCTTAAATATATTTAAATAACTAGGTTAGGTTCAGCTATTATTTAGTTTTATTGTTTACTCGACGCCTACAAATAATAATACTCACAAATGACGAATATATAAATTGCGTTCTATCATACCATGTGACATTGTGACTTTATCGTAGCCATACGGAGTTCGGCATTTGTAGTGTGTTGAGGTATACGGTGCACCATAAACTAACTTACTTATGCAATATTATAGTGTGTGTAGACCTTACAATTATATGTGTGTTAATGTTATTTTATAGGTCAGCAGTTGATGGTAAATAATGTATTGAGTTATGAGTTCGTATTATATACAATATACATAGGTGGCATGTAACATATTTATATTAATAATTGTTACACATAATATTATTGGTATTTTTTTTTTGTATATTATTTGCTATGCAAGCGTGCATCAAATCAAATTTTCGCACATTGCCTACCAAGGTGGCTGAGTTGCGCTAACTGCAGCGAGTTACACCCAAAAATAGATGAACAATCACATTTTTTTTAAGAATTATAATTTATTAAAGTGCGTTGGATCAGCTAATTTGTTTTAAATGAAAAATGTGTTTTCATTTTATAAACCATTTTATAAACATCTATTAACAATGTTGCTTGCTTCCAACTAGCTTCATATATATTTGCGGCTCCCAAAATTAAGACTAGTGGCCTCCACTGATCTATATATTATATCAAAATACATTTTTTTTAAATGTTATTAATTTTAATATATCTATTCGCCCCCCTCCCCGTAGGTGTACGCCACTCCGTAAGACCGTATATTGTAATTGTAAATTCCATTTTACGTATTCGTTGTGCTTGTCTCAAAATAATACAGAGTCTTCCGTCTAAACGAAAGCAAGACGCATTTATCATCAATTTAAAAAACAAAACGTCTAAAGCAGGTATAGTTATATAATATTATGTATTTACACAACTATAGTTTATGATAAAATATCGATATAAATTACTATCGCGTACTGGATGCACAATTTTTAACAACTGCAGACAACCGTAAACAATGTTAATACAATCATTACTACAAGTTACAACTATCGGAGAATTCAAAAGATAAAAACAACTAGCTATATAACGTTTTGGTATAAGAATAAACTCGAACCCGAGATATTATGGCCAATATTAACGATGGCGGTGGTGGTGGCAGCGGGAGGGGTGGGTTTTGGAGATTAGGGTCATCACAAAACAGATTAATGTCTGAGTATTTCAACAGATGTTTGCCCGCGGACGATGGGTTGCAGGGGGGGTGGTGGAGGAGAGAAATAGTGAAAACTACTACAGACACCTATAGCCTATAGCCCACACGAACTGCTAATCCATCTTGAACTTTTCCCATTCCGCGTTGCACATCCAGAAATTGTTACCTTAGCATTAACTAAAACAGAGGGGGGAAAGAAGAAGAAGAAAAAAAAAAAAAGAAAATACCTAAAATAACTCTACCGCGGGTCATTTGTGAAAAGACGAAGTGGGATTTATTTCAATCTATTACCACTGATGGCAACTACACTTTGGTAGTTTGAGTTTTTTTTCCCCTGTGGGAACGATTTATCATTTGCCAACGGCGTTAATCTCGTATAAATTAATATTACTGTCATTTTAAAATAATTTGAGAAAAAAAAGACTAATACCGCGGAGAAAGTGTGCTTAAAGGACGCGTAAAGCTTCTTATTATATATAGGTACGCGGTGACTGTTGAGGAAACATTTTAAAGCTTGAGGATTAATATAAGATACAGCGGACACTATGTATAAATAATATTATCAACAAACAAGTCTACGAACGTCGTAGGTACCATCATGGTATTATAATACAAAGTAATAATAGGTGTATGACGCATGGCGGTGGAATTATACATTTGATTCTTGTATAAATACGGTATGCATAGGTTCATGGAAGCGGGGTGGATAGCGTTATAAAATATCCTATTAAGCCAATAGTAAAAAAATAAATTATATTTAATCTAAGTATCTATAAGCAAATTTGCCATCCACCAAAAAAAACAACAAATTTTTTTCAAGTACCTATCATGGCTGTTAGGGTGCCACATCTAAGCATGTAATACAAGGGGAGCTTGGATTTATTAGCAAAATAATTTGTTAAAAAAGCCTTAATAATTGCCAAAACAGGTGAAATACTAATTTGTATAATTTATTCTTAAAGAAAAACTCTGTGTCAAGTACCTACCCACTTTTCTGTACAGTAGGTACTGTCGAATGCAGTAACTCGTCATTGACTAAAATGGATGATTTAATTAAATATATTCGATTAAAATTGTTTCTTATCGAAGACTGTGTAACTTTTTGGTAACCACGGTTAAAAAACAATTGTTTTAAAAATTATAAAATAATTTTTAAAAAATGTACAAATGTTTTTGGTTTCAACGATTTTAAAAATAATTGGACAATTTCTACTTTTGTCTTCCTCCCCCCCCCCCCTCTTCTCTCTTAGTGAAAATACAAACTAGGTATAATATTTGCTATCAGAAACCTCCCTCAAAATTGATGATCAGAGCATTTTTTATATTAGTGTCTTCAGATACAAAAAAAAAAAAAAAAACACTCATTGTTGTAAAACTTGCAATACATTAATGTTCGGATCAGAATCTTTTACCGTAGAAGTCGTTCTGCTGTATGGTAGCGATTGAATGTGCCTTGTCATTGAGTAGGTCACTGTTATGGAAAATGGATGTGCTAAATTCAAACCGAATGATAAATCATGGTACCCAATATCCATACGAAAAACGATATTGAGCGGAGACCAAAGCTAGAGTTACCATACATTTGTAAGGACTTTTTTATTTTATTATATGATATTATATACATATATTGCTGTAGTTGTAATTCATTTTTTTTTTAGTAATGCCCTAGATTGAACTAATTTTTGACAAAAATATTATGATTATTATTATTATTTTTATTATTTATTATATTATTTCACACAATAAAACTTGACGTTAATAACATGTATAAGTCAATAACGGCTTAGCGTAGTAATGTGAATCAGTCCAAATATTAAAAATATATCAATGTGGAATCTGTAGTTATATCAACTATAGTTGATAATCATATGCATAATCATAATAACTTAAAACAAAATATTATGTATAGTATATATTTTTAATGAGTTTGAAAATAATACTTATTTTGTACCCATCTTATGAAAAAAGAACCACCAAGAACATGCAGCTATCCAGTATCAGTAAAATATATTTTTACGGAATGTAGAGCTAGTAGGTAGAGACTTACAAGATAATCGGCAAAAATTTTACATACCAGTTCAGCTTCTCGATGCACTTGGCTAAAACCCTATTAAAAAACAATGTTATTTATGAATCAAATTAAATTATAAAATTTAGTTTAATCTTAATTTAGGCAAGTAATATACAAGCTAATGGATTAGTTATCTAGGTTTAGCGTTAACAAAAACAAAACAAAAAAGAATAATAATATTTTTTAAATTAGATCATTGTGTCAAAAATGTAATATAATATATTATTGTGCCCATGTGAAATCGGTTCTATTTTTGAAATATTACATTTTTTTAATCAAAATTGTACGCTTTCTTTGTTAATGAGTGAAACAATGGAATTATTTTCATAATATTATATCATTTGATTGAACGAATACAATTAATTTTCTTGATAATAGGTTATCTACCTATGAAATATTAGTAACACAAATTTAAATATTATACTAACGTAATTTTGGGATACTATAATATAACTGCCGAGTTGACGGAAATACACCCGAAATTGATCAAATAAAGTCTCAAGTCTTATAACATTTCAGTCGTTTACTTTATTTTTCTTTTTTTATCATTTTTCATTACTAATTATTAGTGAACAATCACATAATATGCTTATTTTTGTCGTGTTATTGAGGTATAGGGATAACTTGATTTTATGTAATAATAATATATTATAGTAAACTAGGTACCTCCATATTAATTATTAGTTGGTAATTACTATTATTATAATAGTATATGCTATAGTATTATTGTAACTATAATAATAGGTACATAAAGTTTTGATTGTCACCATTTGAAAATAAGTAAAATAACATTCCTTGAGTGTGTTAGGATTCCAGCTTCTTAAAATAAAATAGTGTATTTTTAATCTTTATATCATTGAAATGTATAATTATGAATAAACCTAATCTATGAAATAAATAATATCTAATATATTAGTATTGTATAATATAATATTATAATAGTCATAGTTATGAGTTATGATATAGGTACTTAATATGACTTATAGTTGGGGACCTACATCATAATTTTTTTTCGGTAAGCGTCCGCGTAATTAATTCTGTAAATAATATACCTACATGACAAAAATTGAGTTGTATTAAATTATTCTGGTCGTATATTCTATAACATACTATATGAGTATATAATATAATATTATATGAATTATTATATTATTACTATGTTAGTAATTCACTAGATATTAAATCAATTTTACAATGGGTAGGTAACAATATGACAAATAATAATAACTTAGACTTCTCAGGTTGCACCATTGGGAGCCATCCTATTCTTAAAATAAATGTCATTGTCAAAGTTGCCATCAGATTTAATTATTGTGATGATGTATTGAATAAAACTACAGTTTATGTTTAGTCAATTCATTTACATGTTTCCATATAAATTGTAAATATATATCATTTTAAAAAATAAAATTAAAAAATAGTTATGAATCACAAATATTAAATTCTACTCTAAACTTGTCTATGTTCACTATTCCTTGATATTCAATGTATTTAAATGTCGATTTAAAAAATTAGATTCAAAATTTAAATTTGTTTTATTGGTTTGCCTTTAATACTAAGATAAACTCTTGACTATAATATGTTATGATAAGTATTGCCCTCTAGTTATAAAATGTGATATGACTCAATGAATCTATTCGTTGAATAACATGGAATACAAATAAAGCATAAGTACCTATAGTAACAAACGTATTTGTAAAAAAAAAAAAATCCAATGTATCAAAATAAATCAAATATTAGTACAAATATAAACAGTTTAAAAATATTGATATAGGTATCCACGGCAACGGATTGTAAGGATAGAGGTTCAGACGGAAACGCGGAGATATAATAATTTTCTACTCTAGAATTTTCTTAACCACCAAAGACCTAAAAACTAGATACATAGTATGGTAAAAACTTTAATTAATAAACAATTGAAAAAAAAATCCAGCACTAATCATTATTTATTATTATTATTATTATTATTTCTATTATTGATGTATTATACTTTTATAGGTACTTTGGAGTTGTGACTGTAAAACTATTATTTATATAACTACTTAGGTATATATTGTATTATTATTATTAAATTATATACGATATTATATAACTTTAAGGTGCGTCGCTAACAAGTTCCAATTTGACTTTTCTGTACAGCAGTTAGTTTCGAGAGCCACGCTCGAACGGACGTTTTTAATAGAGCTTATTTTCGTTTGTTTTAAAATCAATTCCATGATGTCAACCCTCAATTTGGACATTTTTACTAGTTTTTATTATTGTGAATTTCTTGTAATTCCGTAATCTTCACAGAGTGGTCCACGTGCACTTTCCAGTTGAATACGTACTGAATATTACGACGACACGCATTTACAGTCTAAAATAAAGTCTAACTCTGAGAGCATATTGTTTACTGCCATACACGCGTTTGGAAAAAAACCGTACGCGCAGCACTGCTGAAGGACAGACAGCTGATACACTCCGATTGGAATCTAATAAAAGAATAACACTTTCAATTTAAACGAGATTTTCAAATTATTTTAAGTGACTCGACATGATCATAGGACGTATAGCAAGCATAGGACATATACTACAGTGTATCGATGTTCAGTGAAAATGCACGCATTGGTCAATGATGGCACTGCATAGTGCATATGTATGTCTTCTGAACTTATAATTTAAAAGGCCAATGCCTGTGTGTGTGTGTGACTCAAAAACTACTATTCTGATTTTTGACAACGATGGTGGGGTGGCGTCGAACAAATTTTTATTTCAATATATTGATTTTGATTTTATGTCATAAATATATTTACAATAATAATGAATATAAAAAGTATCATATTATTATTAATTTATAATAACATTTTTCATTTTTTCCCGAGTGAAGTCAGATAGTACCTACTACTATTATTATTATTTTAAAATACATATTTTTACTGTGGTTAAATAATTTAGTTTGGGCAAGTTATAAATTTGTTTCAATTGATTTGTAATAAAATGAGCCATATTTGATATTACATAATGTCTTAACTATTTCATCATGAAAACATATTTTTACATATTTTTCAATAATTGCATTTTTTCCTACGTATTTACAACAACTTTGATTATATAGGTACGATTGTATTTGTCAACTGTATAAACTTATCGTAATCCACAAAATATAATCAAATTGCAACAGAATATAATATAATATTAATATGTAGGTACTTTAAATAATTGAGACTAGTAATTAAGACAATGTAACGAATGGCCATTGCTGCCAAGTTGTAATAAAGATCAATAAAAAAAAATAAAAACTTATCTTAATAATTATGTGATGATTTCGTGTTTCCAAAAGTACGTTTACAAATTAAAACTATACCTATTACCTAGTCATGAAATCTAATTTGTGGTTGATTTACTATTGAGTTTTACGACCCAAATAAACAACTGTCAATGATATATAATTATACAAAATGAACAGTATATTAAATAAAAAGCTTAGTTTAAATAACCTAAAATTAGTAGGAGATGTCCATTGCGGAATAAATGGGATACCATACTACCTATTACATCTATTAAAGTCGGTAAAAATATGTGTAAAATCCGTAAAGTATTTACCTTTTATAATTTGAGAATGTATATGTATTATGTAGTATTTCATTCCAATCAAATTCAGAACATTTTATTTTTTATATATAAATGTAATTTTCTTATTACGTTCATGGCAATTTTTATTACATATATATTTAAATACTATGGTTTTTTTTTTAATACATATATAAGCTCTATACTTAAAATAAATAATCTAATGTTTCAGCAATCTTATTTATAACCATAAAATGTGAACTAATTAAAATATTTCGTAAAAAACCAAGTTTCTGATAATTGCGTACAACATTAAGGGACTTAATACAAAATTCAGTAATGATAAGTATCTCTGAGATTTATACAACCGAACCTGCTGGCTTTTGAATATACCACTTGACCGGTGAACGTAAATGTACTAAATATATATGTTTTTTAAAAATTGTTTTCCGTCACAAATTGCAGTCAACAATGGCTAGGCAGGTGTTATTGTGTTAATAATATAGGGGTATTATGAGTATGATAAGGGGGTCCCACCATTGAAAGCAAGCAGTCAGCAATTTCTTGACTAGAAATTGTTCACATATATTTATTAGTTTAATCACGGGACAATGTTATTAAAAAAATTTATCAAAATTGAGATTTTGACAAATATTATTTTGTACTTGTCGTCGTTTATTATATTACCGAATAAGCAAACAATTTGATTTGATTAATTCATATCTGTTATAAAAATAGATTAAATATAATTTAATTTTTATTTACGAATAATAAAGATACATTTAAAAAAATTGAAATTAAATTATTTAGCACAAGTATATAGGCTGTGTACGACCTAAGTTTGATGGAATAGTAAAAGAGAATCCAGAAGAAATGGTAAAAGACAGAGGACGACGGGAAGAAGTGGTAGTTGTGGCAAAGAGCCTAATGTCCTGTAATAAGCAACAAAAAAATTAATATGAATATATAGGTGGTGTGTGCTGAGTGGGTCACCCTGTGAATATTATTTTAATTATGAATTTGTTAAGGCATAAACTAACAAAAAAGGAAAAATTGATATTGAAAATGCTTGTGTTTTTAGTTGGCAATTTATGACATTATAATATTATTACTGTGTATATAAAAAATGTTTTCTAATATTTTAATATGTTTTAACAAGTGTACTATGTCCAGAGTGTCCGCATAAACTGAATAGTAATAATACCTATATTACAAAAAACTAAACGAAAAAAAGTGAACCTTCGCAGGGCACCCGGCAGATGTCAAACATCGAAATTATTTTGTATAGAAAATATGCATGAACATTGAAAGGATGGTTTATTAAAGGAACTAGACATGGAATAATCAAAATGTAAATATTTAGATGTGCTTAAGTAAAATTATTCCTTATTTTAAAGGCGCATATTAGACGCTTAACGCGTGTAGGCACGACAACAGTTGGTTTTACTTGCGCATGAGATGTTTCACAACAAAAATACAACGTTGAATTTGTTATTCGGGAGTTTGAGACCCACCTATAAAGTGGAACAGGACAACGTGCTGAGGTTCAAGATTAGGTTACTCGGTACACCAGCCTTTGTGCGTTCATGATTGGGTGATGGAGAGGCATTATTGACTTGCGTTGCACCCACATGGCTTATTATTATTATTTATTATTGTATGCGTACGCATGTAAAGGATACGCGCCGAGATAACAAGGGTGCCAGTGACACATATTTGATATGGCTGGTCGACGGATATAGATCCACCGTGCTCTGGTAATCAGTCCTTGTGGATTTTATTTTTGAGTAATATTTTACGCTCTTATACTCGCTGTACCTGCATAATCGTCGAACTAACATTAAATAAAAATATGATCGTGCTGAAAAAATAAAATAAAATTCAAGATTCGTCCGTTAACGACATGAGCGTGAAGGCTGCATCTGCTCCCTATCGAGAAGAGTAAACAAATATTATAATCATCCGTCCGAAGTCGAGCAACGGTTACGCCTAGGGCTGCCACCTAGGTACCAGTAGATACACAAGTATTACATAACATAAAACTATGGGCAACGAGACCAGTGAACGGTTCGTTGTAAAATTAGCACTTTACGTAAACGATAAACTATTTTTTTGCATTTCATTGCATGTCTATAATCACCTCGTAAACTCATACCTCATAAGTTATAACAATGGTGTTAGGTGAGTTAGTGTGTAGGCACGGTAGTGTCTAGTCTACGGCCTTCAGAGATATTCTGTTTCGGTGACGACTTTTTTTTTGCTCATCGGGCTTGTCACGGAGTCCGCCATCTTTCAAAAGTGGTAGCCTTAGAATTATACCGGCGAATTACATTGTGGCTATCGCGGCGGAGATGCAGCTGCAGTCTAGAAGAGATAAAACTCGATGTAATCCGCTGGCGTAATTCTAGGGCTGCCATACTTTTGAGAGACGGCACACTCGGAGGTAAGGCCGTTGAGCAAAACAACATTGTGTTGTCTGAGGATAATACAAATGTTATTGGTTTTTAGGTAAATATTATACAATAAGTATATCCGGTGCAATCGGATTCATGCCGACGTTTGAAACGTATTTGTCGATTGCCGTCGTCATTTTTTATCGCAGACAGAAATACCTCTCCAACCCCTGAGGCCTGCACAACCACATTTAGGTCATTGCGAATTACATGTGGTCAGACGAAAGTATTCAATGCCAGTGGACGCAACTACCGAACTATTAGTAATTCTTATCAACAATCGTACAGGACGCAAGTAACATTTTTTAATATGTTTTGTTATGATCCGGTTTGACAATAGGGCAAATTGAATATCAGTAAGGCTCCTCACACATTATTACAATAGCAGTTTAAAAATATTAAAAATATATACGCATGATTTTCGGCAACCTATTTAATAAAACATAGATATTTTGGTTTAAATTTTATATTTTATTACATTATGTTCCAACGTGGTTGGGGGAGCAGGGAAACTTGTTACAATATTAGTTATCCAGAGAAGGTTTTCTATTAATTATTAGTGTTGAGACTTATCTGGATAAAAAATTACTCATCTATTATCTTATCTAGGTAACTATTGTGATAATTTTCTATTGGTTACCTTAGATGACTCATTTACTTATTTAGATACATTTTATTTAAACCATATTTATTTTTCATGAATAATATTTAATTTTTTTTTTTTACTAAATTTGTTCAATCAGAATACTATCCAATTAGTACATAATATTACCATATTAACTATTATTATTTACTTTATGTGAACGTAGGTAAAGAAGTAAATTTGTTATTTTAATGTAATAAAAATTTGTTTTATCTACCATGTTATCTTTGTCTAATCTAGATAAATGTAAAATATATCTATCTTTATCTGTATCAAGATATATAATTAAAAGTGGCTAAACGGTATCGGTCATATTTTATTCAATAGTATTATACAACTACAATTTGATTTATTTAACTAAAATAATTTACAATAATTCATATAGCAAATAAGAAATTGATTTAAAATGTTGCATTGAACATAATATTATTACATAATACAAAAGGACAATTAGTACTGATCGTAGAAAATGTTTGAATTGTATGTTCTCAAAATTTTAGTTAAAAGTAACTTAATCATTCTTTGTATTTCCTATGATACTGTCTGGTTTAAGATAATCCCTGACTATCCCTAAAGTGTGCATTATAAGATATACACAGGTACACATTGATCATTGGCTAGCTACTCATTATTATTATTATTATTATTATTATTGAAAGATTTTTGAATATATTAATATATTCAGTTTTCAATTTTCAAATAAATACGGTGAATTAACTGTTAAGGAGTTTTAAATGTTATGTATGAATATAAATCAAAATAACATATAATCTTTTAAAAAATTCAAATTATACATATTTTATAATTTATTTACATAATTAATAAATTATTATTATTCAAATAAAAACAATTGTGAAGTCAATTGAAATCAATATAAGTAGTAAGTACACTCTAATATAACATAATACGGAGAATTCAATATAAAAGTGTAATTAATTATAAATTAACACCTTAGTATCGCGCAGCCTCTATTTTTTAGTGAACCCTCACACAAAATGTGTAGTCCGAAATTGGAAGTGTGTACTACGGATTTGATAAGTGTGTACTAATAAATAAGTCTATAAAAATAAATAGATTATAATTTATAGATAGTAATGTACAATGTAGTATAAATATAGTAGGTACTATAAATACTATACATACAATTAAAAAATTATTTTTAAAAATGAAAATCTTTTATGATGGGTACCAAAAATAAATTGTTTTCAGTTATTTTACCAAATTGATATTTACTTCTCTACTTTGAATCGTGAATTTTGAACACGCCGGCGGTTATAGATATACCCAGGCACCCCATACATCAAGTTTTGGGTCCCCGTACTAAATGTTTTTGTCGGCACTATACCTACAAATTTTCCAATAAAATATTTTAACTTAATCCGAAGAAAAAAAAGGAAAAAAAATTGATTAAAAATATTCACTGTAAAGTATCATCGCTGGGTGGCTTCTTTTATCAAGTATTCTTATCATTTATTTTATCTAATACTCTTATTGTACCTATAGCAATGACTCTCAGGAAAAAGTAACAATCAAGCCTTAACGCAGAAGGATTAACAAGCTCAAAATCAGAAATACTCAGTAAAACTTTTAGTGACGTCGACGTACTAGCCCTACAGGAGACTCATATCCCAGGCGGAGAAAGAAGGCTCTTGAAAATTCCTGGGTTCAGGCTAATCAACTCCATTGGGCATTAAATGCATGGTCTGGTTTATATTTTAACCAAAAGGTGGAATATAGTCTTACCAACCCAGTTACTTATAACGAACATACAGTTGGTATCCGTTTGAATAACCACATCATCTACAATTTATATAAGCCTCCTTCAATCAACTGGTCCCACTATATGCTTCCAAAACATCAATGCTCAACAGTATTGGAGACTTCAATTCACATAACACCACCTGAGACTATACAACTGATGGCTACTCAATGATACCAAAAAAGGTGGCATCTTTGTTCCTGGAAAATGGGGCACAGCAACAATCCCTGAACTTTGTTTTGTAACAATCAACTGCCACGATAAACCCATAAGAGCTTCCCGCACTATTCTACATAACTTTCCCAGAATACAACACAAACCAGTAGCAATAGACATTGGTTAACACTTACTAAGAATTAACAAAACTTTAATGCAACCTATGCAAGGCAAAGTGGGAAAACTACACAAGTTAAATAGAAAATAACATCAACCATATACCACCCTTGCTAGAGAATTACCCTAGGTTTGTCAAACTAGTAAAAAATCAGCGGGGACCGCCATTCCAACAGGCAAAATTATATTCTTTGTTAGAATATGTAGTGCGATTCCCTACTGAAGGAATATGAATGGACAGGCAATGAGACCATCATCAACCAGCTAATAAAGCTATTACATAACGAAAGAAGAAACAGATAGATTACGGCAATGAACAATATGGATTTTACCATTTAAGTAGAAAGAGTTTAGAACTCCTAAGAAAACTGGAGGCCGCCCAACCTTCAAGAAAAAGTGGCAATGTCACGGCAAACGTCATATTAAGACGTCCAATATTAAGCTGAATAAACTCAAAAAATCATAGGTTAAGAGGAAACTCAAGGAGGCACTTGAGTAATGTGAAAATAGAGCAGAGTTGGTATCAGAGTTTACTCCAGACGAAGTCCAAACTACTTTAAAATTAGTAAAAAATGGAAAAGCAGCAGGGGTGGATAAGATCCTCACTTCTCAAAAACGTTAGTCCCAACTGCGTCAACTGAATTGCAAGACTATCCACTGAGATTGGGAATTCTGGTAAGATACCGAAACTCTGGCTTGAATCTAAAGTAATTGCCATACTGAAACCAAACAAAGACGCTTCCGACCTTAATAACTATAAATCAATATCCTTATTGTATACAATGTATAAACTTTTACTTCTGGCTCGTTCGCAACCAATAGTTGAGAAGTCCTACCGTAGGAACAAGCTAGGTTCAGACAAAATAGAAACTGTTGCAATCAAGTTCTGGCGATTTCAACGCAAGTGGAAAAAGGCTTCCAGCAAAAAACAAAATAGGATGCAGATTATGACACAGTCTAGACTAGAGGTCTCCTTCTTAAAATGGCTAAAATCGTTAGACGTGGAGCTACTTTACTGCAACTAGAGAAAATGATATAAAATCGAAAATTCAGAGTAAGACATGAAGGGCAGGTTTAACAGGTTTTCTAAAATATCTGTTAATACCACGGTTCTTTGTATATTTCAACACCGTAACTGAAATCGAAACCAAAAACTTTAAAACTCCGGTTAAACAACCGTAAATGAAAACTAAAGCCTTAAAAAACCGTTCACTAAACCTAAACAAAAATCACAGAATTGAAAAAACGTTCTCAAAACCGGTTAAAATTCAAAACTAATACTGGTTTCTTCGAATTTCATAAAGTTAATTACCTATATTATTTATATTTCTAGTCTATTGAAGCTAGTATTTTTATGTGAAGAAAATATTATGTTTGAATCCCAATGATATTACTGAGTATTACGAAATATTAATAGGTAATACGTATATTATTCTATTTCAGGCTTAGGAGTTAAATCGAGCACAATGGCCCTGAATCGTATAAGAACTGAGCAAGATAGGTGTAACTATCTATTACACAAATGGGGTAAGACTGATTCCCCGTTGTCCAAGTGCGGTTTAATATAGACTACAAGCCATATCGTTGAGGAAGAACAAGATTTGAAGGAGGGTAGCAATACTGTATGATTGTGGACCAACGGCGATCAAATGGCTAGAAGGACTTGATATTCGACTCTACCAACTATGTTTGAAGAACATATCCTATTAATATTTTAGTTTGTTTTGTTTTATTTTTATCTTATATTCTATACAGCTATTATTTTAGTTTGTTTGTTTTTATTCAATTCCATTTTATCTTATATTCTATACATATGCCATTAATGCTGTTTAATTTAAATTTAAATAATATTTCATGCCAAGTGCCATATGCATAAATACATTTTACTTATTAAGAACAGATTGTGTATACATCAATAAAGGATCCAAAAGTAATTAATTGAGCAATTTTATAAAATTATTATATTAGAAAAAACGGCAACTGTGCAATAAATTTGGGCAGGCGTACACAGACGCAATCGTAATAGTGAAAATGGTCCGTATGCAATCGTAATGCACCCGACGTAAATTGTTCTTAGAAACCACAAGCCTGTGTTCAGCTATTTTTCCACCCTATTGAATTCCTTGCTCTCGTCAAATCGTTGTACTTGCAAGTATTATATTTTCATCCGAACCATATTATATAAATTCAATAAACCGCACCTGTATTTCTTTTGTACGACAACAGTATTCATTGATTTTTTTTTTCGAAAACGCATTAGAACATCAGTTTAAGTTATCCAATATTTGTTTTTAAATTGGACAGTCGTGTTGAGCGAAATACAATAATTTAAAATTTTTGATGTCGCGTAGAAAAGTCGTATTAGAAAAGTCGTTGGTATTGGTAATTATTACGTACAATTATTATTTACGATTATTTACGACTAATCGCCATTATATAATACGGTTTATTAAATAATTATATTTTATACATACTCGTTATATTTTAGCATAATATTATTTATATTGTTTGATTCAAAATATTAAACCATCGCGTTACTTATTATTCAATAATCGAACGAAAAAATTAACAAACATGTGGCCATTTAAATTTTCGGTAACATCAGTATTATTGATGGATGATTATATTATATCACGTATATTATAATACGTGACCAGAAAATTCGAAAAACGTTTTTATTTCATTTTTTTTCTCTCGTTTTGTTTATGAGCTTTGATTAAATAGACGTTCGTATGGTATATTGAATTATCGACCTGCGTCAACACGAGCAGTAAATAAATACATCAACATTTTTATGATAAATCTGATTACGAACCTAATCCTTTTCGGCCTATCAACACCAGCCATCAGGATTCGACCCTCCTCCATAAAATTATGTATCGCCATCGCTATTGATTCCGTTAAAATTAATTTGTTTTCACATTATATATAAGTTTTGTGAACTCATTTATTTAATCTCCCTGTTGCAACCAATCCTCATCACTCATACTCCGTTGCCAATATTTCGAACAGTTTTTTTTATATTTACTGAATATGCGTTGTTGACCAATGCAATTAATTTTTTTTACAAAAATACACATTTATAATGTCATAATAATATTATACAGAACAAAATGTAGGTAAATTATTATAGGTATGTAAAATCAACGCCACGTGATTTGCAGGATAAATGGATTCCTGCAGTATTGAATTAAGGGAAATATATATATATTTTATGTTCATGATTTATTAAGGTTTTATAATATTTTTGTGTGCAAATCGACAATGTTCCATAGTAGACTGTAGACTATAATATAAACCACACAAATGACTGGAAATATGAATATCGATCCAAACTTTTGTGATGAGACGAGATTGAATGTAAGTAGGTATCGGTGATAACTTTTAGGTGTAATAATTTTCATGTTCTAATTGTTTCGATTCCGAGTTATCGGCAACTAATAATAAACAAAAATGTATAGATACCTCATAAATAATGTATTAATAGCAGGCTGGAATGCATTGAATGAATTTGTTTAGTAAAAGTGTTATACAATAATTAAATTCGTAGTATAGTAGTAAACTCAACAAAGAATATTATATTATAGACACACTTGTTGTAGTCTTCCATGATTTTTTTTTATTTACAGTCCTTAGCATATTTTAGAATATCAAAAACAAGTTTAACAGTTCAAGTACAGAAACGCATGCACATGGACTCACGATGAGAATAAAACGAAACATAAGGACAGCGACTGAATTAATAAAATATTTAAGCATGTGTACCTATTATGTCAATACATAAATTACCAAACCACCAAAAAAGTTTCATAATATCATAATAAAATCCCAAACTTGGGGTGCAAGTTGGATGACAATTTGTTAGTTATTTGTATAGTTATATTATCTCTTCAATTTTCAATAGATCACTTTATTGGTAGAGTTTAGAAATACTTCCATCCATTAATTATATTATAAAAAATAAGTTCTAAAAAAATATGCAATTATGTGTTACAATGATAAAAAGAAAATAAGGAAATCAGAACGTAAGATGGATAGTTGTTGCAGTAAAAAACCATGTACATTTGTTTTATATAATAAATATTATAATTTAATATGTAAATTATGCTTAAAACCTGACATTTAATTTTAATTATTTAGATATGTTTAAGTTATATTTATTTAGTTTTATTTAGTTTGGAAGTGTACAATATGTATAAATTTAAATTTGGGTACAATAATATGTTCATTAATATTGTTCAATGTACTACATAACATAGTGCTAATGCATTGTTAACTATTAAGTATATTTATTGTATAACGTATTGTTAAACTTAAAAGTTAAAAGTTTATAAAAATAAATATGTAATGCTATTAACATAACCACTGATGAAATATTACAATTTAACAAATCATCGAGTATAGACTATGATTAATTTCAAATCTAATCGTATTATTCATAAATCATAATATATTTGAACGTTTTATGTTTCTCTTAATAAATACAAATGCAAAACAAAATAAATAATAAATAGGTACTACGGAACAACACATTATTGTTAGAACAATTGATAGGTACATAATATCTAATATAAGAATCCTTTTTTATTATTATGTATTTTACTATTTAACATTTAATGTATTAGACTTACGAAATACATCAAATGAAAAACCCGAAATATTCAATGACCTTTGTAAAAATTCTTTAAGACTTATCAATCTCTATATTAATTTAATGTATTATATAATTCTATAATCACTTATAATTAATTTTTAAGGCGGAGGTCTAACTGGATGTTCACATAGAATGATACGATTAATTCATGTCACTGGTTAAAATTATAATTTACACTCTAATTGGATTTTGGTAGATTTTAACCGATAAAATATTTAAGGCTTTAACAAGGATACTATTTTACACGGATGTTAAAATTAAGATAGATTCTTAAAAAATAAAAACGTTTTATTCCGCCCAATATTTTAATACTTAAAAACAATTTTTATTCACTTTTTAATACCTATTGTCACTATTACCTATTACTCTTATTAGATGAATTAAAAAAAAACGTATTAAATAAGTAAAAATCCTAATGAACTATGGATTTATAAATATAAATAACATTATTTATTAATAGATCATAGTTTATGTACTTTTAAATATTTATAGGATAAAGAAAAATCAATTTTAGACGTAATATTTACAATACTGCACAATCGATTTTAATAAAAACAAGTCATTATTTTGTAAATGTGATATTTCGAATGTTTGTTGGGTACAAATAAATACATGTTTGACAGTAGCGGTTTAAAAACTAATTCAGTGTGATATGTAATAATATATTTATTTTTAATTAATAAACTTTTCCGACCATTGGTTTATGTAGGTACGTGATTTATATTGTATTAAGGATACTAAATAACACTATCGAGTCTCTAAAATATCACGTTCCCTGATCTTAGATACGTGTATACCAGTGTTTCTCAAGTGATTCAAGAGTCACTTATGAATTGAATTTTATCAGTAAGTTTTTATTCCTGTAAAAAAAAATTATATATATACAACAAATAAATAAATATCCATCTTATTAAATTGAATATAATATAGCTAATGATTTCACCTGAAAATGAATTAAAATGAATTAGGTTTCTGACGAGTTGTATACATAATATTTCATATTCAATTTTAGACTAATTGATAATTGTATAGTGCTCCTCTTAATGCAAAGCGAAATGTTATTATTTTTTTATTGCCATTTTTAAAGTGTTTATTTAATATAGGTCAATTGAGGTAGGAACCTCTTATGTTTCGTTTTTGTTAGTAAAAGGCGCTAGAATGAAAGTAATATTTTTACCCTCGGTTACTCCATAATAAAATCAACTGTACCCTTTGTTGACATCACCAAAATGCTCCAAATTTCGTGAAATAAACTCATATGTGGTTAAATACATTGACATCTCATGATTGCTTATTTCTTACGAAATGCGGTGCAGGTCTGATAAAAAAAAAAAAAAAAAAAAAAAACAGAATGAAATTTAATTTAATATTACGTTTTTATGATAATACCTTATGGATTATATCTACAACAGTGTAAATAAAACCACAATTATTAAATTAATTATAAAACGCATATATCATATTGTATACGATTATCATAACGTATATGGATAACACGTAAGTTATTAATAAACAACAATAGCAATTATTGTACTTAAGTCTTAATTAATTATGAAAAATAAATACGACAGTCCGTTGACTTGAACTCGTTTACCACGTCTTATACACTGAAAATACCACTTTGTTTATTGACAAAAACTAGTAAGGATAGTAACCAACATCAATTTTTTTAACCCTTTATAGGGCATAAGGCAGTTTTGCTTTGTTTGGGCCAAAATTTGTTTTCCAGACTCACATACATGTATATTTTAATAAATTTCAAAAAAAAAATTTTATTTTTATAGTTTGGAAGTTATAGGGTGGTAAAATAGTTTACCACTGATCATCTAGGACTTGTAATAACACTATTTGGTTACTAGTAAATTATTTTACCGCTTGAAGCCTTAATAGGAATACAATAAAATAATAGTTAAATATGCATATAAAAATGGTTTTTTACTAACAATATTCAAAGATAATAATATAAACTTTAAATTATCACACATTTTATTAATGACTCTATACTTTTCAGTCTTATAAGTATAAGTTTAATACTTAAGATAAATATAAAATTAAATACATATTATAAAAAAATGAATTATAATATGAATAACATAATATGTTGTACTTATATCAACAAAATAATTATAGAAACAAACAAAAAAACAATTAATAATAATGAGTATACTTGTCAGTCTTTTGTATAAATATATTCATCACAATATAATAAGTCAGACTTATGACTAAAAATAAACTAAAAAACAAACTATTTATGTATTATAGGTATTAGGTAATTATATAAGCAACATATATTAAATAAAATCAAACGGCAAATAATAATAATTAGTAATGACTATACCTTTTAGTCTTTTGCATAAAAATAATAACATATACTTGATCATCTGTTATGTCATTTAACATACTCAATATTTCAGAGTCCTTCATTGTGATATGGCCTATAACAATCTAATAAAATAAAAAAAACAATATTACTTTATGTAGAATAGTGAAAATGATATAGCTCAAATTGTATTTTGCTAAGATTGATAAGAAATTTATTACAAGTGTCAAAATATTTTCCTTGCCGAACCGAAATGTGGAACTTTTTAAATCAAATTTAACTCTAAGCAACATGTACAATTTAAAACATTATTCATATACAAAAATGATGAAACTTAAATTATTTTTAAAAATGATCTAAGTTTATACTGAAAAAATGTATGAAAAAAAAAAAAAAGTTTTTGTACACATATTTAAATTGTTATAAGAAATTAAGTTACGATTATGCACAAATCAAGTCAAATATGTTTTTAACTAAAAATTTACTAACCGTTAGAAGTCTAAAGACTAATATTTTGGGAAATAAGCATATTAAAAATTGTATTAAAAATATTAAAAATATGTCGAAAATTTACATTGTAAGAAAAATTACATACGTTTAAAGTGCAGTGGTATAATAATTTACCACTTTGATATTATGTTAACGCGATTACCGATAACAAAATAACAACAAAAACATTTTGCATACAGGCTTACCACTCGTCTGACATTAAATTACCTATTGTATCAAGTGGTAAAATAATATACCAATAACTGATTGGTAGAAAAATAAAAAACTGTCTGGTAAATATAGCTACCAGATATCTATAAAGGGAGTACAATGGATATTTAACTATTTTTATTAACATACCTAATTGCTTTTAGAAATACATTTTATAGCAAAAACATATTACAATTACCTATAAAGATACGGACAGTGATCAAATAAAAAAATAATTAACAGTTAAATTACAAAGCTAGCCTGGAGACAAAGATTACATCAGCATTATTATATTAGTCTCGTAATCTTGTCGTCATGTTGTAGCCAGTGTTGGTATATTAATATAATACAGTTGAAACTTATATTCCGTCTTACGTCTTACACTCACTATTGACTGACATCGTATATTTATTTTAACAGACTACTATGATCAAATATCCGAAAAAACTGACCTATTGCAGAAGCATAGAACATGATAGAAGCGACTGATATCATTATGCTTGCTGAAAAATATTTCAGTTGATCATGAAAGCTTTAAATTCACTATTATCAATTTTTTCTGTCATATTTGTGACAATGATAACTAATGATGATTAAATCACGTTTCATGTAAGTAATAAGTTTTAATTTTGTTTTTGTTAAATTACTCATTAGTAATTACTACTAAATTACTACATAATACGGTGTATACTTATAGTCTGCTTACAACTAATACTTTAAGATACTTTATTGAAAGAACATATTATAGACAAAAATAGTTATAAAATCATCCCGAGACTCCTCTGCAAATATCATGCCAAGCCTCCAGAATAATGTAAATAAATCGGTCAGCTGTTTGACTGTCACTTCTATTATGTGCAGGGGCGTTTATATCTGAATAGTCTAAATCATATATTTTGTACAATGTTCTTAACTTTATTATTGGATAATAGAATAATACTAAAAATATTTCATATATTTTGTATTGCTATATACTCGTATATGCATTGTAAAATTATAATAATATTATGATGATGATTCATAATTACTGAGAAAACGGACCTGTGACAACGGAGTACCTAAATTGCCTATCAAAAACGCCGTGTTTCCTATAAGAATTTTTATTATTTGATGGAATAATAGTACTATAGTATCATAAATTACTGGAAACTAAACCCAACGATGGTCCTACGTGAAACTGGTACAACAAATGTGACACAATAAGCTAAAACCATTCCAACAAACTCTTCTCGGACTTGTTGAACGTTGTTGGATAGTTGTTGGAATTTGTTGGAAGCTATATTAAAAGTTATTCAATATCAAAGTTTGTAATAGGTACTATCTACATTCCTTACAATTCTAAATTCCAACAATGTTATGAGAGTATGGTTGGAAGATTTGAATGTGTTTTTTTTGTATATGTAGTGCTGGGCATGTAGTTAGCAATATAAACGTTGATATTGAATAACTTTTGATATAGCTTTCAAAAAATTCGAACAATTGTAAAAAAACGTCCAACTAGTCTGAGAAGAGTTTATTGGAATGGTTTTAGCTTATTGTGCCAACTTTGTGGTATCAGTTTCACGGCATTAAAGCTGATATAAAATTTCGGTAATGTATAATGCCATGTAGAAAGCGATCATTGAGTATGTTATTACTCCTGATGGTTGGTTGACTTAGAGTGAAGAACTATGCATTTTAAGAAGAAAAATAATGTACATAATTTTGCAATAAAAATGACTTAAAACTGATTGAAATTCATACTATCAATTCCAAAATGTAGTTAAAAAAGTCGAAACATTATAAGAATTTAAAAATATATTTTTTTTATTAGTCCAAATATAATAGCATCGACATTCAGGGCAATTGGTTACAAATATAATTCATATAGAACATAATATACGTTGTATGTACTTAAATTAAGTTGTATTTAGTTTCCATTAAATATTTATTTGATAGGATATTTGATTGACTATTATTGGACGCCCTGTTATTATACATCTCATAATTATCTTTAGTTATTGTGATGTGACGACGATGTTTGTTTCATACATCTTATAACTGTTGTAGTTCTGTCAAGATGGTATGCTTAAAAATCTAATAAACTCGGCACGGTTCGCATATGGATAAACAGTTTATGGTCATTGTGCGATGCCGTGTTGAGTTCTCAGGACCAAGACTGGTTTGAAATTAATTATCTGCTGTATAGTTCATCTAATCAACACTGTTTCAGATTTAACGATAGGTTTTCAATCGTACAGTCTCCGAGTCCTCAAAGTAATACTTGACACCCACTAAATAGGCCCAATTAAAACATTTAGGGCAAAGGCCGTAAATTCGCCAAGTCAGCTCTGTGTCTGCACTATTCGAAGATGATTTATAATAATTTCGTCCTTTCTTTTTAAGCCTTTAGGTTTTTTTGCCATAAGTTAATATTGTTTTTTATGAACATATTAAAACTGATAAATTTAAATTTGTATATTTTTTACTGCCGTAGACCCGACTCGACAAATTGAACATATTATTATCAATTCCGTTTATGTTAGAACGTATAAAACTCATACAATATTATAGTATTATAATAACGACTTTATAAAATATGCTCAATTTTTGCTTCCCCAATCATATTTTATCGCATTCAGTCGTGCCTGTATGAGTTTAGTGATATTCACTGTCGAAACTTGAATCTATAGCCACAACGTCAAAAATGTTTGACCAATAATATGCGTGTGTAACATTAAAAAAATAGTGTTTACACATTCGTTGTATTATACTATTCATAATTCATATTATGCGTATATGATTATGATTCACGAAATAAATACTGTCTGTTGTATATGGTTAGAATAAAATAAAATATTAATCAACATAATATCATGTTTGTATTTTTAACTTCAATGGCTTTTGAGTAACACATCGGTGACGCCTCGGAGCTATATAATACTGTTTATCGCAAAAAATATAACACATTATATCAATGGTGTTTCACTTTAGATTAAATGGTAGTATTAGTTATTTACTTTTTTATGGTGGTATCTACCTATAATACTACAAAGGTGTATGCAAATTGTTTTTTTAATAATAAACATTTACAAACGTTTTTATACTTATTTTATAATATTATATACCTAACTCAATTCACTTGTGTATTTAACCTCATTATTCACGTAACATACCTATATAGTATATAGAAATGGTAAAATATGTAAAGTATTTATGTAAATAATTCCACGAATTAACTATGGACTAATGATAGGTATAACGTTTGAATAATTTAAATATTCATACAATTTGGGTATATTGAAGACTTAAGACAAAATGAATAAAATATTGTACATAAACTATGTACACATATTATATTATATTATATATTATACACTAGATGATACCGGATTACCGTGCGCTTTGTTTCCCTTAAAAAAATTATAATTGTTCAACTACTTTTGTGTGTAACTTTCTGCAGTAAGTGCACCCTGGCAGACGATGTTCGAAAATTTGTTTCGGATAAATTCGTTATTTGACTATTATTATTTTCGTTACGTGATCGTCCGAGTTAACACCATAATTTCGTAACTTATCTGCCCGATTAACCAATGGCAACCAAACAATAAATACAAATTTTCACCAACTATTTCTCCTATAACCAATAGCAATCATTTATAAAAAAAAATTCCAGCGTAAATCTTTAAATTTGAGCACCTCCCGGGTGGTGGTAGGAAGGTGACAAATACTTTACGACCTATTCTCATACAGTTATACTTACCAAATATACAATAAAAGTTTAAAACCGGTCAAGCCGTTACGGAAGAATTCGACCATTAAAACCGTTACACGAGATTTTTATACATTAGATATACATATATATTTATTGGTCTAATTACATATAAAACAAATTGAAGGTGACCATCAATTAATGTATTAAAAGTTTTAAGTGGAAAAAAAGGTTTTTCGAAAAAAAATAAAAAACGTGGTTGAAAGTATTTTATTGAGCGGGATAAACGCAGATACAAACATAGTTAAATACTGAATACATTTTGTCACCTGGCGATTTAACATAATATTATGCACGATTACCTAGATTATAAACCCCTATATGTTTTTACACAGCATGATAATATTGAGTATAATATAGTATGTATATATATATATATATATGAGTAGGTACCTAATGAATAGGTTCACTATCGTCGGTATGAAAAAATTTCATATTTTACTTTAATGATTCAAATGATAATATTATTAACCATAGTATTAGTTAAATAATTAGACAATGCAACACGTCCATTGATAGTTTGTTTGTTAAAACTGTTTCGTGCGAGAAAGAACCATTTGGCCTATAGTCCTATATAATTATGTAATCAAATTGTATACATTGACAACTTTGTCTTATTTTTCATTTTTATAATAAAAATGATGTATCTTAGCTATAGGTTTCTTGATTCTTTCTCGCGTGAAACCGTATTTCTATAATACGATTTCATAATTATCATTACACACCAACCGACAACCATGGTATTCGCGCATACTTTAAATAATTAATATTTAAAATTGTTATTATTTTAATAATATTATCCTTAAAGTGTGATTAAAATTGATTATAGTTATATCAGACTTTTTAAAACTCCGATATTGTAGGGTCCCATTAAGATTAAATATATACAATTGTCATTAGGTAATTTAAATTGATCAAATGACAATATATCATAAAAAATTGATACGCATGTTTGGTAACTATTAAGATTTTTATGGCTACAAAAAATAACTATTTAGAAAATATATATTTTGTGTTGTTAAATAATATTATTATATAATTATATTAACACAAAAGTTATTAGTTTAAACTCTCATTAAAAATAATCTTTGTGTGTAACACCACTTTAGTTGGCTCACTCAAAATGTTGACAAATTAGTTTTCCGACTTAAAATATTATTCTTTGAAAAGTTACTTTTCTTAATTAACGTATAATAATATGACCTTTTAATAAGTAGATACCTGCGGGCTGCGGTTGTGTATACAAAATTCACGAAAAACTTTTTTCAAATAAAACTTTATATTTAACTGAAAAAAAATTAGCGGCAAGACAATGGTAATAAAAGGAAAAGTATTGATGGTATATAAATAAAATATTTAAATATTGCCAAAATATAAATGTCTAAGAAAGTATTTTAAATACAAACATATTGGTAATTACTATAAATTGATATATTATCAAAATAGCTAGCTGGTAAAAAATATATTTAGTAGATTAATTATTAGTGATAAAAAATGGAGAAATAAATCGTTCAGTAAATCGTTGTTATGGATGTGCTAAATTTGAATTCATTGCATCGGCCTCTTTTTCTAAGAAAAGTTTAAATTAGATTATATTAATTATATGATTATTTATTTCTTAATATTCATAGTTTGAATAATTTTCGCCAATAAAAATGTATATTAATCAAGTCCAACGTCAGAATTAGAACTGCAAAGCTAATAGAATACAATTTCGTGCCAATCGATCGATTTTTTGCTATGAAAACAAATTACGAGGAACAATGTTTTACATTTTTTATTATTCGGTGAAACAGATGTAAACTGTATGGATGTTAAATCACAAAATAATCTAAAGAATTGATTGAATTCCCAGTAACTACCATTAAACTTAATGATAGATGCAAATGTTCCTCAAAAACGTGATGATGGACTTTTTAAAAAAATAAATATTTATTAAATGACAACGAGCTACTTATATTTGAAATAGTTACATAAAATAAAACTTTATACTTAACTGAAAAAAAGAAATAATGGCCAAACAATATGAAAATATAAATGTTTAAGAAAGTATTTTGGATACAAAAATATTGTAAATCCTGTAAGTTGAAATATTTTTAAAATGGTTAGCTTTTAAAATAATAATGTGTATCTAGTACTGTAACTAGTGCTGAAAAAAACAGATACCTAACTCGGTACTTGTATAGTAATACAAGATTTTGACTTTCGAATGTACCTCGTATCCCCGACGTTGAGTATAGGCCACTGTTGTAATGGATGTGTTAAATTTGAATTCATTGGATCAGCTTGCAACGATAACCTAATGGGTTGTAGAGAGGTAGACTGAATCTCAGTGAAATCGTTCATTTGAGTCTTACTTTTAGGTATATCCAAGTGCCAACATTAATATTAGGCAATGTACCCTTTAATTAATTAAATTTTAAAATTAAGTACAATAACACTTTTGCAGGAATAGTAGTAAACATTATTATTAATTGAAGTAACTCAATTCATAATTCACATAGAATACAAGCAAAATAATAACAATAATATAGTTATTATAATAATATGTATATTATACTTATTTAGAATAATAAATAATTAATGTACTAAGTATAATAACAAAATAATAAGTAGATAATATATAATAATATATTGAATATAATTATTACAATAATTGTAGTTACATGAATAATTATATAATGATTAAACCTTTACACACTAAGTGCCTCATTTTTATCTGTCATTATATTTTAATAGGTAAATAAATTATAATAGCTAAAATATGATGGTGTCCATAATATATGACCCTTTTACTGACTGTTTTCTTTATGTGGAGTGGTTTTCTAGATATAATTTAAATTATTTATTGTGTATTAGGTACTACCTGTTACCTGATGGTTGAAGTGTTCTTAAAATGTTCATAAAATATTCATAGCACATGGTTGTAACCTGTATTGTTTAGATGTTACTGGTTTATACTTTGTCTGATGACATTGTGCTGTACTTATGTCCCATGACTGCATCAGCTACATGTCGGAGATGTCGGATTAAGGCCTTAATTCAGGTAGACGTATTTTGTCCCGAATATAAGTAACCCGATTGTGTCTAAACACATATGGGTTACAAAATAACGTATACATAATTAATAAAATAGTTATTTATTATCCGTAAAATAAAATTAAAGTTTTATAAACATATATTTTCATTAAAATGCATCATTTAATAAATGGTATATACATATTATGAATAGTCTAATTCATAAATGGCAAAACACGTTTACGATAAAAAAAAATGATATGAAATCATAAATAAACAGAAATAATATTAAAATACACATACAGTCATACCTCAACAAATATGTTACATAACAATAATAACTCATAATAGGATAATAATTTTTATATGGAATAAATTAATAATATATAAATTAGTCAAGTCAAATGGCCAAGTAAAAAAAAAAAATTTAATTTAGTGCCATAGGTAGATTTTTATAACTTATTATTTTCAGAAACTTAAAATTACTTATTTCCTTGTTTTTTAATTTTTCAGTTTAAATTTGTATAATTTACTAAATTAATTAAATATATTTATTTGAAAAATAAAACTTATAATGAATAGCCAATCAGATGCAAGTCTTCTGTAACGCAGTTTTCTTTTTTTTTTGTATATAAATTAACTTAACGGCTAACAAAGAAAATGTGTGCGGGAAAACGCAATAATGAATAACGTTGCTCAGGAAAAAACTAGTAACCAAAAAATATTAAAACAAATATGCCTTAACTCACAAAAACCCCTTGGTAAGGTAGTATCGCTATGACCACTGCCCTCAATGTTAACAAGTACTACAATAGAACATTACATGATGGTTTCCGTTTATAAGAGAAGTTTACAGCAGAGGTTTCCAAACTGTGGGTCACGACCCAAAAGTGGGTCACGATTATAATTTTGGTGGGTCGCGTTATATTTTTAAATAATACATACTTTTCATTGATGTTCTAAGTTTAAATTTAGTTTTATCGTCAATCGTTATATGCGAGTGTGACGATACATGTCTACAGTAACCGTGTCAAAACGACGCAACCTGATTAATAGTTATTGAAAATATAGCAACTGAATTCACTAAAAAAAAGTCATTCATTGATATTGTGGGTCACCAAATTTTAAAAAATTCCCAAAATGGGTCGTACAATAAAAAGTTTGGGAACCTCTGGTTTGCAGTATATTATATATTTTATATGATTATGGTAATTTATCAACCCGGTAGCTTATACATATGTTTGCCGATAATAAAACATATAAGTCAATAACAAAGTCACATTAAAATGTATTTTATTAGTACAGTAATATTATGTGAGCTCTGCTCAAAGAGATATCAATCACTGCGAGTCACCATGTAAATACGCCCGTAGATTGGACCTGTAGGATATTTGTTGTTATAGTTGATCTCATAATTAATCAAACTTTATCGAACTAATTTCGTTGCCGTTTGAAAATTGTCTGCTCATAGCAATTTTTTTTTTTTTATTATTATTTCTGTTTCAAATATCATCTTTGTGAACTGTGAAGTATCGCAAACACATAATAAATCAAACGTGGCAACATATAATATATTATAATATACAACTGGTGGACTGTATTGTAAAGTATTTGATTAAATATATTTACACGTACATAGTATTTTGTATGTTTTTAAATTAAGTATTTTGAAGTTTTTTAAATACCGCGTTGGACGTATTTGCATTTAAAAATCAAATACTTTTAAAAATTCAAAAGAATAATTAGTCACATTTCAGTTTGTTACATTTCATTTATTTATTTTATATTTGATTATAGACCGTTTATTGTTTAATTGATATTAAAGTATTAAATAACTAAAATATAACAATTAATGTATATTTATTTTAATTATTCAATACAAAATTAAGTTTGTTGATAAAGTTCTAATTATGCTTATAATTAATTGTATGTTTATATGACTTATAATATGTCTATGTAAATTTATTATATTCACATTGACAATACATTGAAACCTCCCCTAATGGACACCTCTAAATGGTGAAAACCTCCGAACAGCTTAAAAAATATCGGTGAACCAGAGTATTCGGTATTTAGAAGTTTCACTATATTGTTTTGCTGTTATCGTGACTAATTTACTGAAAAACGTGGTCCTTCATTGCTGACTATTTAGATAAACGTAGAAACTGTTAATTATTTAATAACTCTCACGTTAAACACTATTGAGTTAGGTGATAACACAAAGTATAACATTTTTTTTATCTGTTACTCGATTTTTTAACAAACTCGTAGAAAAATGTACCGTTTCTCGGTAACTGCAAGCAGGTATACTAGCTATACTATGTCACAATATTATTCTACTCCTCGCAACATATTTTGATAGACGTGTAGCCGGTTACTTTAATCCTCGACTGTTTGATCATTCAAGCACTGAACTGCATTGCCTGCAGATTATTGTTACAATTGCAATTATGTATTCAATTCTGGCAACAGTCTAACTACCACTAATTGCCACTGAATTCACGCACATTACACCATATCTGCGTATATGATACATATTATAATATAGGTACGTAAACATTACATAGGAATCATTTAGTAGGACAGCATTACATAGGAATCATTTAATATGACAACATAACATAATAATATTATGTAGATGAAATTTAAATATTTGATTTTACACATTTTAATGGGAAAGTGAACTGGACCGTTAAAATACCTTACAATTGACACGATATTGTCTGCATGTAGTAGATAAATAATCAATTTTGTGGATGGATAATAATTATATAATAATATAATTTTTTTTAATAAAATATTTTGAAAAGTGTGAATTGTAATATTATGTTATGTAATGGTTTATAATAAGATTTCTTTCCTCTCCCCCTGTCATGAACGTATATCTTTGCCTGCTGTTGACGCAAGGGGCTGTTCTGAAATTCAGACCTGAGACCGCAGTGTTATTCTAAATTTCTTTTTTATATATTGTTAAATAAAAAGAAAGTTTTCGTTAAGTCCTATATTTTGTTGTTTTAACGAGTGTTGTAGTTGCCTCCCAGTTAATAGTAAATAGTTAACAGAATAATGCATATTATTGTTAATATATTTTGGTTATACCTACTAACAATTATTATATAATATTATTTGTAATGTTTGAGTATAATAGTACCTAATGAAACTTGCTATTATAATATCGATACATATACATTATTGATATTATTATTAATTAATTCACACTTAAACTCAAAATCTCTAGGGACATATCATTATTTTTTTTTTGAGTATCTGAACTTTTGAACCCCATTAGAAATTTATATACTTGTTGTATCTACCTATATATTGTAACAACTATAAAACGTCTATATTTGATATATTTGAATTTTGAAGGGACTGCAATAAGCGTCACAACAACTCTGTTATGGCCAATCCTCTCGATAAAACTATGAAAATAAATGTTGTCCACTTTCATAATTTTTAACATAATATGTACTTAATTTGACGAATAACGATATTTTATTCTTCTTCGAAAATTGAATATTTTAAAACTGAACCTGTGCCATATTATTATATTATCAGAATTAATTTCTGCCTCATCGTACCATAAGAGTACATCAATAGACAATATTGTATTATTTTAACAAGTCATTAGAATTTTCTCCCGAGTTACATCAGATGATAATAATTTCTTTATCACTTGTAAACATACTGTTTGCCAGTATTGGAATATATTATTATATTTTGTAATAGTTTTCAATATTTTTATTTTTGTGCAGCACAATAATAATTATAGTTCAATATACAACAATTTGATTTAAGTCTACAAACTAGCATATTAAAATTAAAATTCATACCTACTTTATTATGTTCAAATAATTTTTATAATAAACAAAAAATGTAATATTCAATAATGTTGAGTTAATGTTTAACGCGCCACAGTATGATTAAAATATTAAATATAATAAGTCAACTTAACGACGATAAATTGGTCGTAAAAGGTTAAGAAATTTCTATACAGACCTTAATATTTAATTTAATGTTTCTTGTTTAATTACAAAATTGTTTTATACAACAACTCTGCTGTTTACTAATAGGCGGTTGGCGGCTTACATTTATTTATCAAGTAGTCATAATTTATGAAGGTACATTCTGAGAAAATTATACGCATTTAAAGTTTACATTTTCGTGAAATTGTTTATTTTTGTGAATAGCTAGGTATTGTGAATGTATTTTGTAAAAATTCTTTCAGCGTAGGTAGTTTTCTTTATTTTATTTTATTACACTTGGTCAAAACCATTAAAATTAACGTGTAGTTTTTCTTACTGGAAATGTATAAAAATAGTATACTTAGGTTCAACAAAAAAATGAATTTCATATTTAATTTTTTTTATTTTTATCATTATACATTAATACTTATATGTTGTATTTTGAACTAAAATTTCATATAAATATGTCCATGGTATTTTTAGATTTATATGAACCTATTCATGTTAAAATTCAATTTATTATCATCTTAATTTTAGGTTTAGCATTCCAAAGATGAAGCGTATACACTAATAGACTAATAATATGATATTAATTATAGACATGTTATTCTGACGTTATGTTATTTTTTTAAATTTCAAGGTGCATATTTATTTTTTATTTGTAAAGCGATGTATCATTCGTTTATCGTTATTAATGAGAAAAACTTAGTTAAATTGAATCTATTTTCGTATAGATCGAATGATGTCGTGATATTAATTGATTTTTTCCTTTAGCTGACCGTTGATAGTCTCATATTTTTTCCTTTCTCCGTAAGCTCTTTACAGGTTCTGTTGACTTCCCTTCTCTTCTCGCACTAATTAACTTGAGGGTCCTTGTTCGACGAACTTTCAATACTCTACATTTTTCATTCTCCATTGCAAAATGCATTATTTTAAAAACGAGCTTTTTACCCGTATGACGAGGTTAGTCAATGACGATCCGTAATTTCATCTTTATTATTTAAAATTTCATCCATTATTGTACTATATAATATTATGATGTTATTTTGTTATAATATTACCATACCATTTTTGTAAATTGGGCTTACGCCCGATTTGTATTTAATAAATAAACAATAATTATATAAAAAATGAATATCAGATCGGGAAACGAAAACGCAAAGACGTACTATAATATTATATCCTCTGCAGAGCAGCAGATAATTTTGTATCAAAAATAATGAAGTACAGTTGACTCTGCAGACCTATAGTGATTATAATAATTATTGTAATTAGTCGACTAGTCGTCGGTTAGCGATAAAAAATACAACAACGTCGAGTCCGCAAATTATGGATGTAAAGTTTGGCGGTAAAGTTGGCGGTCGGTATATCTATACACGAGGGCAATATTCAACGCGGGGCGGACGCGTGTGTTGCCGAGGTGGTTTTAGAGACGCGAACGGAAAAGAGTTTTACCCAATTTTAGTATTTTAATTCCCCCAGAGAATCGACACAATTGCACAAGTCTTCTAACCCCGACGCTCATGTGTGTGGTGATGCCACACCACGCGCGCCGCTCTACCGATACGGTCGGCCGGATTCGACGCCACCGAAGATTGATACAAAACCTCATTGGAACCGCGATTTAACCTTAACAAACAGAAAAAAAAACCATTTCCCCAGACACGCGTTGTCGGGTTTAGTATTTTTTTTTTTATACTTTTTTCATTTTTCTTTACTATTTGTTATAAATTAACTATAACCGTCGAAAAAATCAATCTTAAACAAAAGACGTTTTACTCACCTGCCTACCCGTGTTTATATGTTGGTAGTGTGACGGGATCTAGGACTCTCAGAACTTATTAGAACTTTTTAATGTGTTATTTATCACAATAAACGTCAATGCTTAAACACCCCATGGTTTTGCCAAAAACAACAACGTCTCATGTTGTTGTATCATAATAATATTAGGAATCACGATTAGATATTATAATATAATAATATGTATATAATAGTGTTGAAGGATTCATTTAGAAGTATTAATTTGCTTAGAATTAGTGAATTGTTAAGCAATTACAATAAGGGGGTTGCAAAAGTGTAATAAAAGTTTGAGTATACATACATGAATATTTATATGTCTTATTGAGTATGGACTGTAGGATATAATTAGAAGGGTTACACATAATTTTACGTACATTACCCCGGCCCCCCCCATTTTGACTTTTGCAATTTTTTTTTGCGCCAATAATTAGTACTCGATTCCTGCCGATTCCTGACCACGTTTTCATAATTCCTGCTCCAACAGTTTTCCCGGAAAATAGAATTTTCCACGGGTGGGGCTGGGGTAACGTTACTCCAGCCCCACCCACGTGCCAAATTTAACTTTTTGCAATTTTTTTTGCGCCAATAATTAGTACTCGATTCCTGCCGATTCCTGACCACGTTTTCATAATTCCTGCTCCAACAGTTTTCCCGGAAAATAGAATTTTCCACGGGTGGGGCTGGGGTAACGTTACTCCAGCCCCACCCACGTGCCAAATTTAACTTTTTGCAATTTTTTTTGCGCCAATAATTAGTACTCGATTCCTGCCGATTCCTGACCACGTTTTCATAATTCCTGCTCCAACAGTTTTCCCGGAAAATAGAATTTTCCACGGGTGGGGCTGGGGTAACGTTACTCTAGCCCCACCCACGTGCCAAATTTAACTTTTTGCAATTTTTTTTACGCCAATAATTAGTACTCGATTCCTGCCAATTCCTTACCACGTTTTCATAATTCCTGCTCTTACATAGTTTTCCCGGAATTTTTTTTTTTTTTTTTTGGTTAAAAAGCTTAAAAATTATTTTGTAGTTAAAAACTTATAAAATATTTAACTTTAATAGCTAAGGGTTTAAAATCAAAAACAAGGTTGCACGTATGTTGCTCATTAGGTAACCAAAAATTATAATTAATATTATATCGTATTTGAGTTATCACGCTCCGTCGTTGATGTCCGCGCTAACAATTCGCACCGACGATTCACTACTGGCTGTAGCGTACTGGTGTGTAATCGTTTTCGTGTAGCTCACATAGCAGGGGTGGCGATCTTACAGCACGCGTGCTCAATATGGGCTATGGCATGTTGTTTAAATTTTAATGGCACGCGAAAAATTAAAATTATAAACAATTATGCTATATATTATAATATATAATATATATAATATTTAGATAACATTTTGGTTATAATAGGATATGTGGGATAACAGCCTTACCTACATACGTGACACGTTTAAACAGACGGACGACGGAAAAGAATTTAATGAATCCGTAACTTTATTTTTAAGCTTATAGAAAATAAAATTTCCTTTGAGCACGTGAACAATTTTCAAAACCTTGATTTGAAAAATTTGGCACTTGACCAAAAAAAGGTTCGTCACCCCTATCATAGAGTAATGGTGTATACTGTATAGGATAAATCAGAACGATGTAACATTTTCAACATCACAATTACAATTATTTTTTATTTATTTTTATTTTTTATACGTGGTAAAAAAAATGCCTATCCATGTGAAAGAACAGACAATTGTGCCAGTCGAATTTTTATTTTATTCAGTTTGAAGAATAACTAGTCTATAGATTTTTTAAAAGCTTTAAAAGTTATATATAAAAATATAAAAATAATTTTTTTTATAATATTACTTATAAAACTGTTTTACAACTATTTACAATATTTAAATAAATTATATTAAACGATATTACCAATGAATTAAACAATATAAAAAAATAGATAAAACAAATGAGATAAACATAACGGTATTAATCTTATGTCTTTTAAGATATGACAATACAGTGGCGCACACGGGATTTTTTTTCGGGGGGGGGAGGGTCAAGGTAAAAATATAACACATATTTACAAATAACCAAATTATGCAAATCCTTTAAATATTTTGACTTAAATTTTATACATAGACTATAAGTTTAAAAGTAAATTATAATATGACATAAATACATAATATACTTTTTAATAATTTTTTTTGATTGTAATTATAAATCTAAAACTAAAAAATATATTTAATTAAAAAATTAAGAATTTAGAAATTTAACTTCAATCTTTTATTTGATGATTTACTCATCTCATTAATTATATCATTCGGATCAACTTCTATAAAGAAACAATTGATCCGTCACGTTTGGCCATTTAAAAAAAAAAACAAATCACAACTTCTCTCAAAATCACAACAAATAATTATAACAACCCCACAGTGAAAATTACAAAAATTGAAAATATGCTAAAAACTCAAAAAAGAAATCAAGTCAATAGTTATATTCTTAGTACAATTGTTTTATCAAAACTATATTATCAAATTTATGTTTATCTATTATCCATGTAAAGGTAGTTTAAAACCACAGTTTATCACAGAACAATGATTATGTATCAGTGGTAATAATCATATTATACCTACCTAACCTAACCTAACCTATAAAGTTAAATTTGGCACGTGGGTGGGGCTGGAGTAACGTTACCATAGCCCCACCCGTGGAAAATTCTATTTTCCGGGAAAACTGTTGGAGCAGGAATTATGAAAACGTGGTCAGGAATCGGCAGGAATCGAGTACTAATTATTGGCGCAAAAAAAATTGCAAAAAGTTAAATTTGGCACGTGGGTGGGGCTGGAGTAACGTTACCCCAGCCCCACCTGTGGAAAATTCTATTTTCCGGGAAAACTGTTGGAGCAGGAATTATGAAAACGTGGTCAGGAATCGGCAGGAATCGAGTACTAATTATTGGCGCAAAAAAAATTGCAAAAGTCAAAATGGGGGGGGCCGGGGTAATGTACGTCATAATTTTTCTTTAAAGATGAGAGGGACTTCGATCCTCTACAACCCCGTCGATTTAAGAACTGTAGTTTGAAATATCCGATATCAATATGACGTATTAAATGTGTGCCTTTCACATAATACATTATGTTATAATTAAAGTGGTACTCAAATTCGAATAATAAATTATAATCTGCCTTTTCACATTTAATAAAACATCAATCACCTAAAAAAACAACAAAAAAGGCTAAATTGTGGGACCTGTGGTCTAGAAAAAGAGGAACGGAACACTACGTGTCTTATAAGAGAATCCTCAGTTAGGCATTTTCAGATGTACCACAGCAGCCATTGAGTCCTGAGCATCTTCACGTCTTGTACAATTACATTAATTAACTCGTGTTTTAATTAATAAACAATATTTTATTTCAACCGATGGAAGTAAATTGTCTAAAGTTGTTTATAACACTTTGCCGTACTACTTTAATATCTTGACTACTGGCATAACATCTAAATGTTCGTTACGATTTTTAACTCAATATAAGACGACACAAAACGAAACGTTGTACATTTAAATGACTTCGGAAATCAGACCAACGATATGGAAAGATCTGGATAAAACGAATGTCTTTTCTTCTGTAATTGAAATGAAAAAAATGTTGACCCTTTTAAAATCAAACATTTAATATTTGTTTCTGAACGCTATGAGAAAAGGTGATATTTATTGGTTTTATAAGACACATGTCTGTGCTGTATACTTGTATGTGTTTTATTTTACACCCACGAACACTTGTTCTGGTTGAAGAAGTGCTCTAAAAGTTTCATTATACGACCTATATTTCATGTATTGATTGTCAATGTGACACAGATGGTTTGCTGAAAGGTGCAAAACATTTCAAGAGAAATATTAAAAAAGAAAATCAAAAACAATCTTAAAAATGTACGCACATTATTTACAGTTAAATTATTATACAGACTTTATTTCAGGTGCAGCGCAGTTAAAATACCAATGATGACCGATAAATACATTATAATAATGTATAATATACATTCGAAGTATGTTAGCTAGAGGCCTGGAATTGGGTGCAAGTATACGGCGTGTACTTCTTTAGTTTTGTTTTAGCGTAAATATACCTCGATACATTTATTGCGATACGTGTATGGTCACGTATACATTTAACTAGTATTTTTAGTAATCAAAATATTCTGTAATGATGTGTAGTTTTTTATTCTCAGGGATGTATTTGCTTGGACCTTTAGTCTTAGATCGTTAAGTGATCAACGGAAAAAATATTTTTAGATCCAATGACCAAAATTAAGAAGCAATGATCTATTTATTTTTACCCGTTTAATAAGTATAATACATCATAATATGCTATCATTATCAAATGTTCATCAATGCTCAATGCTTGTATAAAAAAAGTTAGAAAAGTTCAAGTCTTTGTGTTTAATATTTTTTGAATTACAATAAAATAATTAAAATTGTTTGAAGAAAAATTGTTATTCGTTGTTTAATTTTCTAATTTGGTAGACATATCATTTTGGGCTTCAAAAACTTTCTATACCTACAAATAACTATAGTTGCTAGCTTAAGATCTAATGAAAATTGTTGTCAAAACAATGCTTTAATAATTATATTAAGTAGTATAATATTATTATAATGAGTATTGTAATCTTACAAGCAATCCCACTAATTTTTGGAGATATGTTCAAAATAAAAACTTTCCAAATCTTTACCAAATAATATGCATTTAAATGGGCGTTATTCTAACAACATGGAAATTATTACTAATAATTTTAAATCCACATTTGTATGTATTTATTCGTCCTCAACCTTAGTAAGTTTACTAACTTACATGCTACCCATTGCTAGTGATTAAGTTGATTTATCTTCCTGCAACATATCTATATCTGAAGTATTCGAGGGACTCTCTTTACTTAAACCCGACATAAAGAGTGGTCCAGATTTAATCCCATCTATTCTTTTCTTAAACTGTAAATACGTTCTTACCAGTCCAATACATTTCTTTTTTCTTTTATCTTTGCCTATGGGTAAATTTCCAATTGGTTGGAAAATTGCCGGGACCTCTCCACTGTGAGTAATAACCCAAACATGTTTTTGTGCATATTTACTAAAATATTTATTCATTAATATTTAATATTTATGACTTATGTACATCTCTGAAATGTATTGTTAAAGATCATTGATCGTTATAATAAAAAAGCCTTCGGGTGGTTTAAAAAAAAAAAAATGTTGGAAAATATAATATATAATATACCCAATTTTTAAATTTAAAAGATGGTATTCAAAATTATTGATCAATCTCTAGACTAAAGGTGTGATCTAAACTATTTGAGAAATTGCTTAAACCCAAAATTACATCTTCACTAAATATTGTACTCTCTAACATGCAACAAAGTTTTTGTAAAGTTAAATCAATAATTACTTACTTGTTAATCTTTTACACCAATGGAGTATCCACAGTACACGAAAAAAGGCAAATAGATGCTGTATACACAAATTTTGGAATGTATTAAATACCTAGTGTAAATAATTGTATATTAATATTGAAACTTGCAAAGCTGGCGGTAACTGATCCAATGTTATCATGGTTTAAGTCTTATCTCATAGAAAGAAAACAACAAGTTAAAATAAATAATTCTATATTTAACATGATTGATGTCACTTTAGGAGTACCTCAAGGCAGCCATTTATCCCCAGTCTTATTTAATATATTTATTAATGATCTTCAGTACATGTACATATTTCCCAATTGTAAAAGTCTGTTATTTGTGGATTATTTAAAATTATATTCATCTATTAATTTTATCGATGATTGTAAAAAATTACAAAACGACTTACTGACATTTGAAAATTGGTGTTTAATAAATTCATTACATATTAATGTTTCAAAATGTTCTCAAATAACCTTTATAAAACGTAAAACCAGTGTGGTTTTTAATTATTTTATTAAAAACAAAAGGCTAAATATCAGGACACATATAAAATACCTTAGTATTATTTTATCTAGTCACTTAATGGTTAATGAACATATCACACTCATTTGTCATAAAACAACACGTATACATTTCATATTAAATAATATAAAACTTTTATATTAAAACTGAATTGTAGAGAATTTAAAGAGCCAACTTGTTCAAAAACATTATAATATTGTTTATTAATTCGTTCGTTAGTTAAATATGATTCAATTATATGAAGTCCTTACCAAACTGGTCTTATTACTAAAATTGAAATTATACAAAACCGCTTTCTCCATAACATGATGAGCTACAAACTTAGAAAAACGAACACCACATTAATTGATTTAGCTAAAAACTTAATATTCAATCCCTAGGGGAAAGGTGGTTTAATAATGATACTTTTTTCCTTTAGGTATAAATTGTTAACTAAATTAATTGATTGTCCCGAGCTTTTAGAAAAAATTCCACTAAATGAACCACTCCACACTCTCCGCTTTACAAATACCTTTTATGTACAACCCAAAAAAATTACAGTCGTTGTGCTTCCATAAATAGAATTGTATTAAATGGTAATTCCATTAAAAACTTTGATTTTTTATATCCACCAAGTAAGTTAAACATTTTTCGAAGTAATCACTTCTAATTTTTTACTTATTCTAGTATGTGTTATTAATACTTATATTTGAATGTGTTTCAATTTAATATGTATTTAATTGAGATTATTATTCAAATTTCTTATTTTATGTTATTTGTATTTCCTCTATATGTATATGTACTCTTTGCGCTAAAGGGCGTTATTGTTTTCTTGCAATTTTCCTGTTTACAATTAATCATTGTTATTATAATTATATATTTTTAAATTGCTTGAAAAGAGCTGAAATATTTAAGTTATATTACGCTTAGAAAAATGCTAATAAAAGTTGGTTAAATTTCAAAAGACTGTGCTGTTAGTCCTTTTTGAATTCCAAAAAAAAAAAATGATTTTGTCAAAAACCGTGATGATAATATGCATATAAAATAAAACTATCATACGCATTATTGTAAAACCAATTTATTCCTAGCTCTACTCTCTACTTGGAATCAAAAATAATGACACAAACTCTTAACAGTAAACGTAGATGACTTTGATCAAGCTTTTCAATTATGATAGGTATTCTAATATTTAACTTAGAATACAATACCACAAAAATAAACGTAATAATATTGGTAGGTACTGCATTTTTTACACACTTATATTTTTATGAATAGGTTATTTTTTAAATTTAAGTACACGTAGGTAATAATATTATTATGATGCATGACGAATTTTTAATATGTACCTACGTATAAATATTTCTAGGAAATAAAATGTATTTTATTAACATTGGAATAGGTATCAAAAAGATAAATTGTTCAGGAAAATAAGTTTATCAATGTATATGCAATAATTAAACAATTTAATAAAACAGCACTATAATCTACCATAAACTTATGAAATGATGCATACTATGCATTATAATAATTAGTAATATTTTACAAACAATGCAAAATATATAATTATTATGCTCGTCATAAACACGCACTTTGAGGAAACAAAACATTTTTTTTTTTTTTTTTAAATTGTTTGAATACCTATATGAAAGGTAAAAGCTAATTTAAAGTATTTTCCTTTAATCATTTCAACTCACATATAGTAAGGTGTATCATAGTCATACTTACATAATATAGTTTTAATATAATGTTCATACCTACTTAAGTTAAAATGTTCAAACAGATATTCATATGATGAAAGAACATTCACGGTAGGTAATGTTAATAATTATTATGACTGGTATTGTAGCCAATCAATGTTATTAGATGAGAGTTCAGCTATATTAGTTTTTGTGGACCCTAAGCGCCCCTAGCCCCCCAACCCAAGCGCCGTGTTCCTGGACCTAGGTTGTTACAACAGAGAAGGCGTTAGAGTTAAATTTAATGCCAAAGCTACCTACATATCATAAGTATATGATCCATTTACTCCCATATTATAAAAATAAAAGTTTTTGTTTTTGTTTAAATCTTTTTTTGTGTACAAGGTACACAGTAAATTGTCATAAAATGTGAAATTCAAAGGTGATTATACCTAAGTAACATATTCATTTTTACTTAGATTAAAATCTAATTAATATATTTAACATGACATTGAACATAATCATAATTTAAAAAATCTGTTATATCTAGTGTTAATTATAATATATCACATCACTAAATTTAATAATAGCATTTTCAAAAAAACAAAAATATTACATTTTTTAATATGATTCTATGTTATGGATTGTGATCTTGATTATAATCAAGTGCCTGATCTATAAAACAAAAATATTATTCCAATCAAAATTTTAATTGTTGTGATAAAACATTCTTCGGTGTAATTTAAATTGTTCAGAATAAAATTATTTACATATTATTGTTTAATCTGTTAAATCCAAGTTAGTACCTATTTCTTAGATATATTTTTTTAAGCGCTCCGAAGTGAAATATTATCGTACAACTGTGTTTTAAAATAAAAACTTAATATTATATATTATTACTATACATTTATATTATATTGGTTTCATTTGCATCATTATTTATGTATGACCATACGGAGCCACGGATATACGGTTCGGTGTGACTTGAATATTTGATGGGTATCGGTGTAAACACAAAACGATAGAGTAAATGTTTCCTCGGTGGATGTAAAGTGCAGACTTTAACAGAATTCAGTAATTAATTAGCATAACTCAATTTATTTAAAGATGAAATAATACAATTATTTCATAGTGTTAAAGTCGTTTGTTATATTATTTTTAATAATTATCAACGATGACGAATAATCATAATAACAATTCACGGTTGTAAATGTATAATTGTATTTACATTATTTCCCTGACCCGTCGAGAGGGGAGGGGGGACCATGATTGTTCCCTCTCCCCTCCCCTCACACTACGCGAAAGATGAATTGGTTTTAGAATACAATCACGAATAGGACATGACTAATTTTATTGCTATACACGTAGGTAAGTACATTACGTATAAGATATAGGTAAATAATATAATATAATTCCAACATCATTACCCCCGTAAGCAATCCTGGGATAATCTGACCCCTGAAATAATTCACACGAAATGGTAACCAACATTGGCCCGACTGTTGTTTAGTATATTTTGTACTGTTTACGATATGCGGCGTATCTTCATAGATTTACTTTTATGGTGAATTAAAAGTGTTTAAGTTGTTTATGAAAGTATTTTGAATAATTATCAACAATGGTGAATTATAAATGAGAAGCAAGGCACAACGATGGCTATGCCGCATCAAACGATTAATAGGCATAATTAGGAGTAAATAGCTAGCATAGTCTATTATTGTTTTATTATCATGCAGAATATAATGTATCAATAATATTGTATTATATAATGTTGTCATCTAATGCAAAATTAAAAAACAAAGATAGGCCGGTGTTGCATTAAAGCACTCGGTGTCAGTGTAATTTTGTCAAAAAAAATATACTTTACGGGAATAATAACCTGTCGTGTAGAATCATTCAAATTTGATCGTTTTTTCAAACTAATAGAAGGCCGAATCAAACTCTATTTTTCAATATTTTAATCTCAAGCTTTATAATACCTAAATCTTTAAAAATTAGACAATTTAAAATTTTTTTTTACAAATTATTTTATACCATTATTTGAAATAAAATAAAAATTGAGTTCAATTCAATCTGTAAGAAGTCTTCTTCTTTCAGATAAAAAAATAGTTATCAAAATCTGACAATTCTACAAAACCTGAAACTTTTTCTTCTGAAGTCATTTTTATATGAGTTCTACGCCATATATTACACCCCCCCCCTCCGCCGCCTCCACTAAATAGTTATCTGTCAATAAATTAGTGGAAAAGTATTATAATTAATTTGGCAACTAAAATATAAATACAATTTTAAAATTCTATACAGCTGTGGATACTACTGTTTACTGTTATGCTCAACCCCTTAATAACAATAATAATAATAATATTACAACAATTATTTCCCTGATCCTATGAGAGTGGGCCGGTTGACCACCTCCACTCTACGCTCACACCACTGTACAGATGAATGGGTTTTAGAATACAACTACGAATATGGCATAACTAATTAATATGATACATGTATAATTTAGGTGTACATATTATTCCAACCCGTAAGTCGTCCTGCAATGATCTGACCTGCTTCAGTGATCCACCCATAACTGTATAGTGTATACAAAACAATTTCTGAATGTTGTTTAATCTTTGACTGTAATTTATTGTTCTACACATAGTTTGAATGTTTTATATTTTATATCAGCTGCTTATCGACTTTTATGTTTTGCACTGTTTTCGACGATAATACATACATTTTTAATTCCATATTTCAAAGCAGAACAGTTTTCGGTAATTTTCATGCGAAGGCATAATTTCAAACGAGTATAGTAAATTAATTACTAGTTAGGTATAAGTATTTAAAGTTTAGATGAATGGAATGGAAACTGCGGAATGGGGCAAAATAGAATACCCACAAAATGGCCAGTCCATTTACTCCAATCGTGAACATTTTATATTTACTTATAAGTTATTAACTATATATATATGTACTCGATCTAAAACAATTTTTATAATATAATATATTGAAATTCTAAGAAAAATATAGGTACGGCTTCGATATGAATTTAACAAATGTATGTTATTTAAAAAATTATAAAAATCTTAAGAACAGTGTAAAGGTTAGATATTATAGTATATTATGCGTCTTTGTTTTATCATTATTTTATAAAAAATATTTACTGAGTGCGTAGTTACGCGTAGGTATAATGTACCTTTTATTCTATTCAGCATTTCAGCTGCAAGTGTATATTTTTTACATTTGCTATTATTATGTTTAAATAATGTTTTAAAATTAGTGTTTTTAAAAATGTTCTTCTAGGCTTATTTTTTAGTCCAACCTCTGTGCGGTTTTAAATTTTGTTAACTTTGTATTTGTTAAGTACTAGAAAATAAATACACCTTTCTTTGCATCAAATGAATGCATTTGAATTAATTTATACTTGCTCGGTTCTCCGCATTACATTGTACCTATCTATTGTACTTTGTTTTAAAAACGAAAATTGTGGCGTTCACATAGGTACCTACATGTTGTCGATAACACTGGAAATTTAATTAATTTTACTCTGATGTTAAAAAATACATACATAATATATAATAAAAACATTTTTTATTGCCTAAAACACAATTTTTTTTTTAAAACACGCCATAAAAAATTATTTTTTTTGCCACTTTAACTCTCTATGCTTTTTTATCACACCCCTGCATAAAGTGTAAGTTCTGTGTTGGAATAAGTCATAGTTCGTTAAATACAATTCCAAGTAATACCTTTACACGTTATAATGTGTTAGTTAATTATTATTGTTTGGTAGTATATAATATGAGCTTTGAAAGCGTGAAGAACGAATTGTAAAAATATATAATAATAAATAAAAAAATGTTAATTAAATTTAACTATCTGGTGATTAAAAATGTTATAACTATTTACAATGCATTCATACCTATACAACGATTGCCGCAATTAATGATAATAAACTGTTAAGAGGACGGCACACCCGCATGTGTTGTCTCCATCTTACAAACGCGCAACATTATAATATATTTACGCTCACCAGTTTTTTATGCAAACATTTAGAAAAAATTAGAGATTTGAATCGACCTATTATGACACTTGATTATTAGTTCAAGTTTTATTCCGTTAGCTTAAAAATTAGAGTGAATCGAACTATTATGAAACTTGATTGTAAGAACATTATCTGTGTTTTGTTGGAAGTTTTTTTAACAATAATTCAGTTTTTAAGTGAGTTATTCCATTATAATAAATATAAATTAAAAATGCTCATAACTCACTTAAGTGCTGAAATATCGTAAAAAAACTTCCAACAAAACACAGATAATGTTCTTACAATCAAGTTTCATAATAGTTCGATTCACTCTAATTTTTAAGCTAACGGAATAAAACGTGAACTGCTGAGCGTAAATATGCTATGTTACTCGTTGTAAGACAGAGACAACACATGCAGGTGTGGCGTCCTCTTAACTATCAACGTGTTCTAAAGGAGTAAAATATTTTAAATATTTTAAATCCTAGTCGGATGTATTTCAAATTCAGATGAGCGGAGTAGAGTGACACAAGAATATCCTGTAAGTTAATATTCATGCACACAGTTCTGCTCTTTAAACTTTAAACTTTAAAAATCTACTTAAAAGCTAATTAAATACTCCTCCAAAAATTAAATTTTTACATATCAAATAAATCAGAATATATTCAGTTGTTTTAGAGTATGCGATAAAAAATACATGGCGTCAATAAAAAATTGAAAAACTTAAATCATGGTTAATATTAAAATATTAAAAATATTTTCCTCTAAATATAATAATAATATTATGTTGTTTGTTAGTTGTTACGAATACAAATTATGTAACAAAAATATTCTAAAAAACGTACATACTTTTTGAGACAATTAATGCTTACTATTAAAAAAATAACTCAGTATAGGTATTTGAAAAATCATGGAAGTAAATTATTTGTTTGTTTTAATGTTATATGGTTTGTGATGTGTAGAGACCTAGGCATAATATGCCTTACACAAACAATCTCTGTCGACGCAGAGTAAGAAAATGTAATCAGCAGGGCAAAAGATTTCGTTATCTCCGTCCAATAATATTAATATTATATCAGATAAACATTTTTCGATGTTATTTTAATGTTCTTATTAGTATCTAAGGACCACTGATGCAGTGAGTCATATTATTGCTTATTATTATTATTATTTTAACTAGTGCTAAAAAATGAAGAGGTATAATAACATATTATTTTCAATATTTGGTATTTTTGGATTTGCTATATTATCTGAATAGTTGATTCTTTAAAATTCTCACTTGTTGATTTTATGTTAGTTTGATAACACGCGTACCTACCCTGCTTATCTAGTCGCCGCTACTTCCTATAAAATACGCGTGCAACGTGACAGGTTGTTTTTTATATCGTCTTGTCAAAGCGCAAGACTACGCGGGAAACGGAAAATGTATTGTCAATTGTCATAGCGTATAAAATGTTTAAATATTACGGTAAATTCAATAATATTGTATAAAATGTATAGTTACTAAGTACACACAGAAGTAGTTAATATGACATTGACACATAGTTATCAGAATAATGTTATTAGACATATTAAAATTAAGACGTTTTTAATTATTAGAACAAATACACGATTTGTAAGATGTTAATATTTCATTTTCGACGATAATCTTCGATTTTACGGAACAAACACACATAATATTATATTTTAGTTACTGTGAATACTAATACGAATATTATATTTCAATGTTAGTTTGGATAGGTATTCACAAAAAAAAAAAAATGTAAAGACAACTAATAAATAATTTCTTTACGCGATTTGTAAAATATAAGTCTGACAAAAATACGTTCAATATTGTTTTTAAATGTACAATGTCACACTAATACAAAAAAATACTATTGTTTTAAAATCCGTTGATTTTAAGTTTTTCAAAGTTGGATAACTTTTTTCGTGAACGTGATATTGAAAAAAACAAAAGTCAAAAGCTATATTTTACAGAAGAAGTTTTCCTCCTTTTATGTTGAAATTGTGGTTCGTTCTTTATCTATACGTAACTGTATTTTTCTCTGCAGTGGTTTACCACGCAAAACCATTTTTTCATATAATTTTGTAATATCGCAGGAACTATAAATATTTTATACTACTAAAGTGTAGGCCGCTTATAAGTTCTTCTTCTTGGCTTATTATGAACCATTTAAGTCCATATTTTTGTAACCACCAATCGCTTTCATCTGTCACTTTCATTTGCTAGTTGGTCTCGGTTTTTTATTCCCAACAATACTAAGTTTTTGAAGATTCTATAGATTCTTATCTATCCTATAGATATCCATCGTGGCCTGAGCCGTCATCTTGGCCATTTTGTATTTGGTTTCTATTTTGTGGCCAAACAAATGGGCACTTCTGCCCTCCATGCATGACTGACTCAGTTCAGCTTGCTACTACTCTGGTTGACTTAGACTGGAGAAATATTAGAAAACTCATTTGATCATACATAGTTTATACACAATTTAGTAATACCATTTAATTATGATAAATAAAATAATTTTTTTTTTGAGCCTAAAAGAACCTATTTAATTTAAGAATTCCGGTTCAGTTCTGGTAGGTATACTTTATTAAACAAAATAAAGGTTTCGGTTCCAGTTCTTAATATTTTAAAAGTTCCGGTTCCACAACTGGTTCTTTTAGGTTCAATTTCAGTCCCTGGTGTAAAAGGAGTGCGTATGCATATTTAATCACCCCACATTCCATATGGCATGTCATTATTAATTATCCTGTATTTTTATTTAAGTAGAAATATTATATTTTAGGTAGGTACACAGTCAATCAAATTAAAAAAAAAATCCAAGAATTTGAATTTAAATGATTTAAGCATAAAAACGATGGGGTTATTGTGCTTAAAAAATAATACTGTATTGTATATATAGTTTATACAATTAGTATACATGATGGACCAGGTCCTTAGCCTTGAATAAAAGGGGGAATGCATTTTCCATTTTAAAATTATATAAATAAACTACAATTTATAAAAATAATAGTTTTCAACAATATTATAATATATATTACAATACGTATAGTCATCCTATTAAAGCGTGTCAACTCAATTTTAAAGTAAGAAACAAAACTTACAGTATAAAAAAGCTCAAGAGGTCAGTAAATTGGTGGGGTTGGGAGGGGGGCGACCGCGGCGTCAATCTCATTCAAAAACGCCATCGTGATTTTACCAGAGAAGTATTTAGTGGGGCGTGGAAGTCCTATCGGTACATTATTATTTATTTGAGTTGATAACTTTTTTCGTAATTTCGTTACTAAGTTATTATTTATTATCACTGTGTTTATTATTCAGTTTTCACCGAAGACCGATCACGAAACAACGAACTGACATTTTATATTTATTGAGGAATGATCATGAGGACTGTTGTAGTGATCAGTGATCAATGATTCTCAATAATTATATTATTAAACTTGCGAATATTTTTTATTCAATAATAATAATAAAAATAATAATGTTACCATTTTAAGTTGAACTATTTAATTACCTATAATTTGCACACTTTAATAGTACAGTATAATATTATAAAGTACGCGTGCAATTAATGTGTATTGTCAAAAATTGAGTTTTTTTCCAAACTTAGCGGATATGGTGTTGGTGGAATGGGAAAAAAACAAAGAACAATATTTTTATTTTGTTTTATAAAATATTAACACCAATCATCGGTGGTATTATATTAGTGCTTTTTTAAATTCCACACTGCTCATATTCTGGGTATAATGAGTAACGCTGACAATATTTTAATTTATGAATACAATAAAAAAATAATTATATCTTCGTCGTCTAAGATATTATTATTTTACGCTATGATCGTCTTACTCTCGCGAGAGCGACGTCGTCGTCACGCGACGAGCGGTAGTCGCGGTCGTAACCGGCGACGGCCGCTGGCTCGCGGGTACGACTGAGGGACGGGCGGCCGGGAAATCCCCGTCGAACGCCGACGAGACAGCGACGGCGGCGGCGGCGGCGGCGACGAACCGCGTGGCGGCGGAGACCGCGTGCGCGCGCGACCGGCGGCGGCGTACTGTTGTCTATTATTATTATTATTATTATTATTATTATTGTGACGGTCGTCGGCGCGCCGGCGGCGGCGGTCGAGGCTGTCGCGGAGTCGTGGGCGGGGGGCGCGGCGTGTCCGGCGAGCGCGTGTTGTAGTCGCACGGCGTCCGCCGCGTCACTCAATCGGCCCTTGCGCTCCGACACGCGCGCGACGCCGCCGCTGACGAACACACCGACACGACGACCACGACAAGAGAGTCGTTATCCGCCCGGCGCTTACGGGGCTACCCCGTCGTCGTAGACTTTTATAATAGAAGTGTCTCGCAGAGACGGACATTTTTTTTCTTGTAATTCGCTCTCACCCACACACACACACACACACACGCGCACACACGCACACGAGCGAAAAAGTATTTAACGCGCGCGCCAAGTCGCCGCCGACGACGTCGTCGCGGGGCCCGCAACCTTTGTATATTCGTGAGTATATAATAATAATAATAATAATAATAATAATAATAATAATACTTATAATGATAATGATACAATATATCATAAAAAATACATTATAAAAAATTATTCCACCGGTAGACGAGATCTACAGGTCGTCGTCGCCCGTTGGCGCATTGTAGCAATTTTCGTCGATTGTAACAAAGCGTACCTATAATAACGATAATAAAAATATATCGTAATATGATTATTACAATGACGACAAAAACAATAACATTATGTAGACGGTTTTATTCTCGTCGGATCTAGATGGGTCAATATTCGCATTTTGAAAAGTATCCATAATACTACGTATTATTTAATTCAGTAAAAAAATCATTTGATTAGAAACATGGAAATGATGTACAGAAACTTTAAAAAAAAGTATTTTTTATGGATACTATATTATATTACGTGCATATTATACTTACATTTTTTTTTTTTTACCTTATGATGTTTAAATCAACTTAGTGAACCCAATTTATTTTATTTTTCATGTTTATCATTAATTTTAAACAGCATCTTACGCCGTACATCATTTGATTTCTAAAATATTATATTGATATGTTTTCCTTTTCGAAGTGTTTGAATTTTCGGATGGGTAGGTATAAATTCACATTGAAAAATATATATTTTTATTAAGATCATAATTATATTATTTTCAAATTTATTTTTATTCTTATTACTTACGTGATTGGGTTGACTATCTGATAAATGATAATATGAAATAAATAAGAACTTAAAAAAAAATCTTCTTGATTTTAAATACAGATATTTTTTTAAAAGTATTTAATATAAGTATTTGAGCACTTTAAAAATATTTGAATCATTTTAATCAATTAATTTATAAAACAGTTTGTGTTTAATAATAATGATAATAAAAACGTCCATATCGCATATTCGTATATTTACTTACAAAGTATTATAAATTCATAAATGATGTCGTGATAGAGTCGAAGAGCGCATTTTTAAAAAACTACGTATGTGTTTAAAATGTATTGAGGTTTCGATTTGTAAACGAAAAGACATCAAAGCTAAGAGATTATAAACGCTATTATTTATGTCGTAAATCGCATGTAATGCACTCCTGTAGGGCACGCGCGAGAACTGTGGATTAAGGTACGGGTACCTATATGTTTACCGTTAATTCAGAACTTTTTGGTATGGTATATAATTGTTTTCTCTACCCCATTCTTATAAATGACAAATTTTTACAGTAAAAAATAATATAATTTGACGATTTTAAGAATTAAAATGTTTTCATATAATTTTACGTTTGACGTTGTTTACAATTTTTTCTTTAATGTTATCATAAGATTTGCATTGTTGCACTGCTTTTGCGTTTAATGTTCTGAATTTACAATAATGTATTGCACCTAACGTTATTTAATATTTTCATATTTTTACATCTCAATTACACGAGTAGAACCGAGACACAGTACGTAATTAAATTTATGTATGTGGTTGAGAATATCATTTTAAAGACAACAAATAGTCATTTTTTTATACGAATATTACGCTGAGTAGGTTTATTTTAATAATAATTTTTACTATATTATTATACTAGAATTACATTTTATTATCAATTTTTGAAAATAAAATTACGCTACATGTGTAGGTACATTGTACATTCGTAAATATTTGTATTTATATGTAAAAAACTATTACATACAAATAATATACAAAAATACCTAATTGTTGTCTGTTAAAGTTAAAATTTATGATTTTTATGAATAATATTCCAAATTGTTAATTTTTCAATTTAATTGCGTTTAAAAATTATTACCTTTAGTAGGTAGGTAGTTCAAACTACAGCTCGACGTTCAAATTTTGATTTATATACTTCAGGGTTATAATAATTTTAATAATCTAACTTATTTTGTGTATTCACATATTATACAGTCTTATCATTTGATATTGAATTATTAAAATTCCGTAATTTTATTATTGTTTAGATAAATGCGTATTGAGTAGTTGAAAAACAAGTGACATTATAATTTTACTACATAATAGTTGTTTACAGACACAAGTTTCAAAGGTAAATTATATTATTCTCTGAATGAATTTCTTCAAAGACACTATTTTTTGATTTTGCTTCATTTTTGTAATATGCTAGGAGGTAGGAAGTATGGATCAAAAACAAGATTAAAAACTCTTACTACACACGCCTGACATACCGTGTTGCAAGGTTGTATATTTTGGGTGACTTACATTACTCGAAGGTAAAAAATACGCATTGAACCTGAAATGAAAATGTATAATTGAGGCTGAAAATTTGAAATATTATATCAATTGTATTCATTAAAACAGGTATTTCGGAATTATGAATAACTTGAAAACATGCAATTGATTATACTGTAATGGTATAGTTTAAAAAAAAAAATTTCTGTTATAAAAAATATAAATTTATTATAATATTTAAATATATTACATTAATATAAATCTATTTAAGTTAGTGAAATATATTATTAAAAACTATTATTATATTTATTACAAATTACAATATGACGTGTGCATGTGCGTAAATGTGTAATCGAAAGCTTATCGAAAATCACGTAGGAATTATAATAGGCGTTATAAATACATTTTATTCGTTAGCAATTTATTAACTTTATCGCCGTTTTTATCATTGTCAAAATGTCTAGTAGGTTTATAAAAGGTGAATTGTTTTTCCACTCTGAAACACGAAAAACAATTATCAGCTTCACGGACCGCATATTTTGTAAACAGTTATATACCTATTATTCGTGGATAATTTACTGGATGACCGAATATTTGGTACATACCTATCTAATACTATGGGTTTGATTTATTATTTTATTTAATATAAATTTGCATAAAGTCGTATTGAACTAGCTAATAGTTTGACAATTCATGACATTATATATTATATATAGGACGTTTTAAAAATTATAAAGTTTTGATGGTTTTTGACAAACAAATATAATATTTTTACGGTCAAATTCATAAGTTATTAAGCAATTCAATACTTGAAAAATATTTTTTTCAACTTTTTATATAGACTTTTAAGTAGGTACTTGAAGAACACAGGTAGTAAGGTTTGAAATTCAACTGAAGAATGAGGTTTTCAAATAATCTCGAAAAATCTCGGTAGGTAATCCCGCACCGTTTTTTTTTTTTTTCTAAAGTTTTAAACTTTTCAACGAAAATATAATTTATATTCGCCAGTAAATCGGCTTCACATAGGTATTTTTTTTCTAAATCCGATAATATTGTAATATATCGTTGTCAAATTAAAAAATCATGGTAATCATATTTTTTATACCCTGTGGATTATTAACTTAAACTACTGTAATTTATTTTGAAGCACCTATTTAATTTAGAATACGTCATTTATGTTTTATATGTTTACAGTAATTTCATCATCTATTTTAATCCGTTTTAGACTCTTATCAGTAAACATATATATTTCGGAAATAATTAAAGCAAATTCTTAATTTACTAAAAGTGCTGTAGATAGCTATAGCCTATAATAATTATTTGATGATAAATAATATTGAAGAGCTATTTTCGTATATAATCGTGTGTATAATTATCATAAAATGACAAGACTGCCTGTATACACACACTAATTTATTCATGTAGTGACAATAAAACCGTAATTATTTTTTAACCGTTTAAATACGTTTACTTTGTTAATAAGAAATGTCTACAACCAATTCATTGTTGTTTGTGTTAAAATTAATGATCTGCAGCATTGGTAGGTATATTTATTTATTTATAAATACAATAAACGTCTTAGCAGGATTAAAGACTAGAGATTACTCTGTGCTAACAGTAATAATATATTATGCATATACCTACTATTAACAGTTAAATAATTATTTAACGTTTTTATTTGAAAATACTTTAGTTCATAGTAAAAACAAATTCAAAATATATTATATTATTCTGTTATAAACATATCATAAGTACTAAACATAAATTCATTTCAGTTTTTGCAAGATTAACAAAATATTCTATCACGACTTTTAATCAAAGCCGAATTTCAAAACAAATGTATACTATTGATAATAAATCATGAAAGAGATTAATCAATTAAATTAGATAATTTAATATTAAGTTAATTAAATTCTAAATTCGTAGGTATTGATCATATTTTTTAAATTTTTAAGATCAACGTAGGTACTACCCAGTCATGTTAATATTCTATACAACGTATGTAATATGTAAATTAATTTGTCAAATCTACTCCTTGCTAGTTGGTTTTTACAGGAATGATCGATCTTATTAAACATTAATTATATTAATATCGCTCATAATTTTTAACACGTTTTTACTTTTTACGGTTCATATGCAAAACAAAGTTTTTTTTAAAATTATTATTAGCTTTAAGACTTAAACGATTGAGGTCATTAGCCTGTTAGGTTAGTAGGGTTGGGGACGGTTGGTACGGTCGGTTAGGAACAAGTGGATGTGTGACAAGGATTTATTGCTAAAAATCTCTGGTGGTCACCCATCCGGGAGCTAGCAACACCAGCTGATACGTACGTTCAGTGAGTTCCCGCAGAGTACGCACCACGCCACACTGCGCCACAAAAAAGTATTTATTAGCAAAGAAAAAAATACCTTTTTTTAAATAATAAAGTAACCATATTATTATGCTTATTTATGCTGCATGTAATGATATAAATAATAAACCTACCTACGACCTACATTAATAATGGTCGATCGTCAGATACTTAACATTTTTAATGAAACTCACTTGATAGAAAAGGCTGGTGACCCCTGACTTAGAAAATGTATTTGAATTTGATATATTTCATCTAAGCATAATTTATTACATTGTTGATGAAAGAAAATTGTGATATTAATTTCTTTTCTTAAATAACATATATATTATATATATTTTTTTATGAATATATTCATATCTTAAGTGAGGAATTTATGTTGATAAAAATTTTAAAAACTCAATGATTTGTTTGAAATATTATAATTTTTTGGGGGAATGCCAATGATCATTACGCGAATAATATAAACAAAACTCAATAAATCTTTGAATACAAAATATAATTAATAATAGATATTAAATTCGCTTAATACTGTCAGACGTAATTGTTTGCTTTCAAATTAAACCCTTATAATTAATACTTGAATTTATTACGATTTTAGACGAGACAGTGTAAGAGGTATTTGAGTGATTAAAAACATAAACGTGTAATTTATTAAAGGAGAGATGATATAAACTCATGAAATATTTACAGTTCTCATTCGTATCAATTCACTGATTGAATATAATGTTTTTTGTTTTTTTTTATATACATATTTAAAACAAATTGTTTTACTCAAAAAGAATAAAACTTTTTGAAGACATGGTTTATAATTAATTTTTTGTTCCAAAAATAAACTTACATCTCGGCAGACAGGATACGACGTGTCTTGACGACCGAAATTAAAGTAACGCATCGCACATTTATACTGTAGGCCGGTATAGTGTTATCTAGAGTTTTATACCATCACTGCATTGTTCTCCCAAGTCTGAATAATTCAGTCATGAAAAACGCATTACATCGAAGACATCAAAATAGTTAAATCACTCTTGGGCCTGACTATACTAGATTCTAAATTCTAAGGAACATATTTTTATAGACAACTTTATGTACGTTTGGCCGTCGGACATATTATTATTATTGTCGTTGTGTTATGAAAATGATCAACAGTGCGAGTATAATACGAAAAAATGTTTGTCACTCGAGTGGATGATTTGAATTCTAATAGTATCACAATTATTCACAACCCACAACGCACAATATATTAGGACTTATATAGTTTGAATAAAATACTCTTATAATAATCAATAATGTAATTTAGTAGAATATTATATATATTTGTATGTTATTGTAATTGTTGAAACTAATGGTTTTCACCAAGTTTCTTAATAAAAAAAAATAAAATAAAATAATAATCAATAATAATTAACGATTGAACTAATAAAATCAACAAAAAAAACTAATAAAAACTCGTATGGCCAAATATAACTCAAAAAGAGTCAAAATATTTAAAAAATGTAATGGTGTATAATAGTCGTATAGAAAATTGTAATATAAACAACTGGTGAAATTTCAAAGTATTTACAGTCATTTTCATTTGAATTACAACAAAAAAACTAAATCGATTTGGTCAAATGCTGGTTTTGCGTATAAATCCCAGTTTTTTCTTTATTTTTATTCCCACGCTTTTCAAAACCCTTTCGAATTTTTCATTTTGACCTCTCTGAGCACTAATACTAACTTTACTTTCCCACCATATAATATCCGACTAGGTGTTTACCGTGTATTAATAGTTTAAAATATTAAATATTACCTAATACAAAAACTAAGAGACTTATCATTGTAAAATCAATAGGTAGGTTAGGTACCTACACCTTCATTGCTCCGCTCAAAATCTAAAAATAAATAATATAAGAGTTGTGTCTTATAGCCTTGCTTGTATTGTATGACCAAAAATATAAACATTGAAGTCAAAAGAAATTTTTGTAGATAAATCATTAAGCGCTACTCCACATAGTCAACATAATATTATTGTCTATTTTTGTTTCACATCTTGTTTCGTTTGTTGTATTTTTACCGATAAACTGAAGTTTTACTCGGTCTTTGCAGAATATAAATATATATTTGAACAGATTGAATAGGCTAAAAATGAAAAATCGTTTGTATACTATTAGTACAAAATACACTAGCACTAACAAAAAAGTGATCGACACTTTGATGCTGATATCTATGCAAATAACTTTTCTTTCCACGTGGAAAAAAAAATAATACACCTACACAAAAAAAAATGTTTTCATGGTCCCATTTATAATATTATGACATATATCAAAATTGGTGGATATAATATTTGTCAACTTATTCAAAGACTTCTTGACATCGGCATTACAAATATCAATGCAAGTTGCTATGTGTGACGTAGGTATTTTCAATTTTTAAAAATAAGAATACATTCTCATGTGTACTCTTTTAGGTGTGTAAATATTTTATATTCATATATATTTTACGATTAGTAAAATGTTGTCTGATACATCTTAAGAAAGTTTTACGCACCTTATAAAACTAGGTACCTAAATACAACAAGAAATACACGATTACAATATTTAATAAATTGTTTTATTTTTTCAGTTGTAATAACTCGTGATAACTCGCAATCGATTGTAAAAATATGTCTCTTTAAATTTAAAAAAAAAATATATTCCTTGAAATATTATGTTTACATTATTGTTGTTGTTTTTTTTTTTTTTGTGCAATATAAACTCTATTCTACGAGTTATAAATTATAACATTAGTAGGCACATACAGAATCATAATGTGTTATCACTTATCAATATTCAACAAAGCAAAGAATAGCCGTTGATTTAATTTTAAATCACGTAGTTATTTTATACTTTAATCCGATGTTATTTACAGCCACTGTTACAGAATACTCTATAGATTGGACCGTAATTTTGACAAATCTCATGATTCTTCATAAATGGATATTATTAGTAAAATGTTTGTTACTATTGACTGAAATTGTGAAATAAAAGTGAACTATTATCATAATAGTTCTTTGAAAAAATTTGAACGACAAAAAGTACCTACATTAAAATTGTTAGTAATCATTTATTAAGTTATGAGTTATGACTATAATTCAATTAAAAAGTGTACGGCTGTTAGAGTTAATAATTAAGTAAATAATAATAATGAACATTGGAGTTTAATCATTTTAATCATTCTTTGTAGGTACTTTAATTTTTAAACAAAACTTAAACACAATAAATAAATGTACTTAGGTAATTATTTCTACACCAATTTGAATGTATAATAATAGTTGTTAGTATTATACAATTACTAAACCGTATCGTCACCAATTGGTTTTAGTTTCTCAGCTGAGCAAAGAACATGTATTGGTATTAAGATCAAAAATCAAAATTATTTCAACCAACAATGTAACAACAGTTCAATTTACACGTCCCATTAGATTATAAAGTTATGTCTCTGTTCAACTGTGACAATTATAAGTAGGAGATATTTACTGTGCGTAATTGTACATAACTGAATAGTATTATTATTATACAACCGTAATGGTGTAATGTATATTTAAAAGTGTGTTTAAAACGTTGGCACCCATTAGCAGAAAAATTATTTTTTGTATTTCTTTACTCAATCTTATTAATTTTTTAAACTGCACATAATACTTATATTATAATATTATTATAAAATAAAGAAGACAGATTGAGTTAATTGTGTACATGCATAGGTAGGTACTAGTTTAAAATAAATATAATATTGCTGTAGGTATAACCTATACTTATAAATTAAGAAAATAAATATATTTCGAATAAATGAAAGCAATTTGCCAGGTGTAAAGCTTTATGTACATCCTATCAATATTATCATGGATTTTCTCTTAAATTTATACCATTATTTTCGACGGTAAAATCTTATTAAAAAAAGATGACCTCAAAGCTGCCAGGTAGAAATACAGATGATAAAAGATTTACTTATGAAACGCATTTTACAAATCAATCTTGACCTATGTTAAATAATTTCCGCGCTTCTACTTACTCCTCTTTTCGAGGAGTAATTTTTGCGGTATCAACTGTTGTTCTCGAACACCGCAAGTATACACTGGTCGCATTTTATCGGGGAACAAAAATGCAAGGAAACGTGTCAAAAACACGGCGGGCTATCGTCTCGCATTGCACTTACACGCAGACACTTTATAATTGATTGACAAGATGGGGTGGGGCAGTTCTGACGTGGTACGAGTGAAACGGCTCTCTCTCTCTCTCTCTCTCTCTTTCTCTCTCCGACCAGGAGACCGCCGATGTTATAGCTGGATACGTGGCGATAGTCACTCGTGCACGTCGCGACCGGTCTCGGGTGAAAGTCATGGTGCGTGGTCGGCCATCCGGCGTGAACGCGTTCGCCGTCTTCGTGTTCGACTTTAGACGGTAAAAATCGCAAAAATTTAAACGCGGGCCTGTCCGGGATTTGAACCCGGGACCTCTCGCACCCGAAGCGAAAATCATACCCCTAGACCAACAGGCCGGTTGACTTTACCGGTACAAGTCTAATGGTTTAGACGAAACAAAAAAAAAAAAATCTGTGCGCGCAAATCGTGTGAGTCACTGTCGCCGTACGCATAGTGTTATGTCTTCGCGATGCTTGTGCAGAGCGAGTGAGAGTATGCGTTTTTCCTGTCCGAAGAGCCATGAGCCGCGGGAGACTTGATGCTGTGAGGCCGTGTGGCCGACGAGAGGACGCCACCGACTAAGTCCGCGCAATCACGTGGAAACTCTAGACGACAAAAAATATATTTTTAGTACAGATCGGAATTTTTGAGGGGAAAATAAATCAGTGACCGCCGTTTGTTCGAATCTGAGTGGTGACCATGGTTATTAATTTATTATTCAAAACGATTGTATGCGATCACAATAGATATTTGATAATTATTTCACGATTGTAAGTTTTTGTCAATACTCCTGGATAACAATCCTTTAATATCCTACGTTTGAGTGTTAGGTATTAGGTATATATTTTTTCTTATTATATAGTCGATACTCAGTCCGTTTAAATTAAACATTTTACTATGATTATTATGACAAGATATTAATATTTCATTATACATATTAAGTTAATATTGTATCGTATACCTTTACAAAAAAGTTAAATAGGTTCTAGGGATATATATTATTAGATTGAAGTTGTTAAAATATGCTATTTTATTTGTGTATTGTATTATACATGGTCTAAAACCATGTACCAAGGTACATCTAGCTAGTATTTTATAACTGTCAACAATTGAACACAGGTGACAGCGGTTATACGACTAATTATAAATTTTAAAAAGTCTTAATAATTACGTATACAAATGTCAATACGTGACAAGAAAACAACATATTGCGATATAAAACGTTAATAAATAATAATAATTTTGATACTAAACATAATAAGTAGGTACCACGGTGTAGATAACCGTGGTAGGTACCTATACCTAATAACTAATTATTTTATTTTTCATACCACCTATCTGTATAAACTATAAAGTAATTTTATTCCATGTGTATAATACCTCGTATAGTCGTATAATACTATTTTATATACACATAATGTACCTATAATATGTAACCACTCTCATCTCTAGTTATTAGGTTTGACTATTATGGATACTATTGAAGAAAGAATTTTAACGCCAAATACGACGCCAAGTAGGTACTTAAGTAGAGAAAGTTAATACAATATAAAATTGTATCAAAAAGTACCTATTCATTTTCATTTTCATTTCATTTTTCATTAATTGTAATATGTGTGTGTGTGTTTTATATTTCAACTATAAAACAAAATTATGAAACCAAATTACCAAAATGATGTAGATTATAATATTATATACTACCTATATACCGCATTAGTGCATTTGGAAAAATATCAAACTGTTACGTACGAAAATGTTTATATAATATTATGTGACATGTATCATTTATACTTTATGGCATATAACCTAACCTAAGTAGTAACTAACCAGTAGATACTCGCAGTGCCGTAGCCAGAACATTTTTTTTTTTTTGGTGGGGGGGGGGCACTTAATTTTTTTCTCAAATTTTTGCAATGCTAGAATACCTGATTATCACCTATTACTTTATGTCCCCTTTGTTTATAAAGTGTTTACTACAGGCCTATTATTTTTATGACTACCATTATATGCTAACAACTATGGTACCCATTTATTTAACATAACAAAGTATTATTAGTATTTCTTTAATAATATTTTTAAAAATTAAAAAATAAAAAAATAACAAAGTATTAATATTATGTTAAACCATATATTGATAGATTAATTTATTAATTAATATAGCTATATTAATAACATTATATCAATATTATCAATATGTGTTGTAAACACATTAACTATAATTGTAGAACAATAATTAACCGCAAATAATATACCATGTCACCATTAACTATATACCACTTGGCACTTGAGCACAAAACATATTATAATATAATATGATACTTATAATCAAACTATAACCGTGTTCACAACAAAAATGGAATGCACTAATTGTATTTCTTATCTAAAGTCTGTGCTTATCTTTACTATTTTACATTTATGAATACAATTTATAAAATTAATAATTTATTGTTATTCGTTATCATAGATTTATCTTGAATTATATAAATTTAAAAATTTCTGTGCGATGTACTATGGGTCTATGGACAACCAAAAAAAAAAAAAAAGGATTTCGGGGTGGGGACGTGCCCCCCCTGGCTACAGCATTGGGCACTCGTATAATACATAGTATAGTCGGCGCTTGTTGGACTCAATTTGGGATAAGAGTACCTATTATATGAGTCCATTAACCCAACGAATGAATAAAGAAAAATATCTAAGAATTAAATATGTAGGTACATTTGTTATATAACAACATTCTAATAAATACTTGAACCTTGCCATGCAATTTTCATAAAATTCATTATTATGTATTAATTTATGTATTTGTAATGTATGGTGTCATTCATAAACAACAAAAACATGAACAATGTTACGAATCAAAATATAGATAAAATATTTTCGCCAGAATATAATCGAAAAAAAAAAAGGTGGGTAAGTGGATGTACCTTTGCTTTACATTAGGTTACAATTATAGTGTGCCATTGTTTGATGGATATGGTATTAAATTTGAATTGAATGATATTATAATACATTGTATACGAAAAGCGATTCTGAGCTGAGACGGTTTGTGAGTGTGGATATTTTATATCATATTTATATTGATATTTCTTATTATTAATACTGTAGCCAGTAAGTTGAATTAATATTATAAAATTATAAAAAAAATAACTAAAATCTTTATTCTTGGTTATTTAATATGTAAATTCATCAAATGCCATAATAAAATAGCTATAAAAAAATTGTGTGTTTAAATTTTTGAGATATTTTTGGTTTCAGAATAACTTACTTACGTATAACCTTGTTTTAAATATTAAATCCTTATCTATAAAAGTTGAACATTTTATTAATTTTTAACTACAAAATCATTTTTAAATTTTAAATTTGATAAATGTTGTCAAAAAACAAATTTTAAATAGGTACTTATAAGAAAAAAATGTTCTTATGTGTTTTTAATATTTTTCAACTAATATTGTAACAATATATAATGAACCTTGTATTAAGCTTTCAAGCTTTTTGACCAAAACATATAACATTTTATTGATATTTATAGAAAAAAAACTAAAAAAACTGTGAAATAAATATGTCCGTAAACAGCTCAAAAAATTGAAAATTTTATCAAGTATAGAAATTGATAAAATAATCATATAATATAAATTTAAAGGGTTTACAGTTATTCGTTTTTGAACTACCTACAGCATAATGAGAAAATCGCTACATGAGAAATCGAGTGATATCCTATCTTAGAAAAACTTGAACTTCAAACGGTCATAAAAATTTAATTTGATTTTCAAGTAGATATTTTTTTTTTGAAAAAGGTAGGCAAACTTATGAGGAATCTTGAGTTAAGTTTTCAAATTTAAGATTTAAAAAAAAAATTTTATGAATTTCTTTCTCAATATAGTTTGCATACTTTCGGGATTTTTACGTATTTTGTCAAAATTTGAACTTTAAATTGTGACTATGGTTTTTTTTATTATTTTTCAAATGTCATTGCAATAGTATATTGCAAGCTTTGTAAATTGTATTACATTTTCAAGCTTTTTTACCCAACAAATAAAATTTTATAAAATTGTATCATGGATAGAAAATGCTATTATACCTAAGTAACCAGTGAAAATTTCATGAATATACAGGTCATTTGTTTTAGAGTTACGCACCAAAAACCAAAATCGATTTTTCGTAAAAATTCGCTGTTTTTCTTTTTTTGTTATAACATTTCACGTAAAATATTACATTTTTGAACTCTTTAAACATACACTTTCCTTAAACTTTTTTACGTACATCATCTATCTGCATTCTGTTTACATCTATACATAAAATATATATTTTATGTACTATGTCGAGAACCTGGATGAAAACGATGTAAAATTAATACAAAAAAATAAACCTCCAATCAAATTGTTTATCGGTATATTTATAAAAATAATAGGTAGGTATAAGTATACACGAAATATTATGAAGAGTGTTTTTTTTTTTATCAAATTTAAAATATTTAAGCTACCAGACGGTGGTGTGGAATTTGTTTGTTTCATTATAATGCACACTAATTTATAGTATTTAGCGTTCTAATTGGACGGAAGCTAATTTTAAGTTTTTGTTAAGTGTTACACTTTAAAAATCACTTTATTTATTAATGTGTGTGCGATTACCGTTGGACCTTTAACAAGAATGTTCTCAAAGAAATTTAAATATTTTAACTCATATGTAAAAATTAAACATTTATTAACATATCCAGTGGCGTGTATAGTGGGGCTGGTTAGGGAATTCACGGCCCCCCTTATCAAATTGAATCTTTTACACGCCATTGATCATAACTATACTGTTTGTTAGTACGTCTTGTTGTATGATACTGTTATAAATTGGCCTAATTTAATTTTTCTTCGAAATAATATATGCAATAGTGGATAAATGTTTTGATATTGGCATAAAAAAAAATTAATTTTGTGCTTTTCTAATCAATCTGCTCAAAATATTATGTCCATATTGTCTAACCAACATTTTTACACACAATGCGTGTATCCTCATTAAGCACATGATATTATTATAAATAATTATTGATACAAAATGAACAGTAAAGTATAATTATTTCGTAACTGCGTCGTTTGAAATTATTATTGGAAAATATTATTCACAATTGTTTTTTAAATATACTTATTATCGACGTACCTATTGTGTTTGATGAGGTAAATCAACGCTAATCTAAATATAGTAATATTAATAATGATATTCTCAAAATAACTTGATGTCAATACTTAGGTCTTTTATGTTTATACAAATATAAATTGTGTGCATTAAAAATAATATAAATTATTATTAGTGTTATTGAATGGCAATAATGTTTAGTGTGCAATAGCTCTTATTTTATCCTCATCAGTGTTATTGAAACTTGAATAAAAAAATCCTCATAGTTACGACTGTAGCTGTATGTATAACTGTATAAAAACTACCTACAGTAAAATTAATGTATTTTTCTTTTAAGAAATATTCCGTACCTAATTGATTTAGGTAGATTAGCTTTAATTCACTTAGTAAAAATTATTGATTTTTGGGCACTTCTTATTTTTACGTATAATAGTAATAATAAAATCTATTTAAGCCAACGTGGAGGTAACGTAGGTAACGTGTTTATATTATTTTACTATCAATTATATAATTGTCAATCGTATTTTATATCGTTCATTTACAATTATTTGGTGTTGAGTATTTCAATATTTATTTTTGGCTGATTAATTAGATTTAATTTTTTGGCAATAATAGTGACTTCAACATTGACCATCATAAACGTACTGTGTTAATTATAATGTCAAAGTGACAAAATTTAATTACATAGAAATAAATTGAATCATATATGTAGGTACCTACAGTACCTACTGGTACATAATATGTTAAAATTGCATTTTTGTTTTGTTTTTAAAAATTATTTGTACTATAGTTACATTGGTACCTACTTGTTAAACTATTGTATTATTGCTTGAATACTATTGACTAAAATAAGTAGGTACGCAATAAGTGTTAAACACCCGATTTAAAAAAAAATCATTTGAGTACCTACATAATATTTTAATTATATTTTCAAAGTAATATCGGGGTAGGTACCTAAAGGTTTACAAAACATATCACAGCACTTCAGTATAATATGTATAGAATACCTATTAAAAAGTGATTTAAATAATAAACCTTGTGAGACGAATGGCATCATAAGGTGTGATATTTTTTTTTATATTGTCGTTTTATAATATTATTACGTAGGTAGTATGAACTAATAGTTAAAATAAAAAGAGCGAAAAGGCTTCCGAGTATTGTAATAATATACGTGCTAATCACACTTCGTATAATACGAATAACTGAGTTATACGTATATAACCGTTGAAATAATTATTATTCAAAGAAAAATGTCATTTTTTAAATTTATTTTTTCTTTCTACAACGCAAGTCTCGCGGGACTATGAAGTGGACTGACAACCTCCTCTCTCCCTCCCCTTACCGCCAATACCCATACCGCATTTCAAGATGTAGACCAAACACAAAGGTGAGGCAGTACCGCCGCACGTCACATATATAATGCGGAAAACACGTACAAAGTGAATGAAATTCTTGGAATAAGTATACCTACCAAGTATGTGAGTGTGTGTGTGCGTGTGCTTTATATATATGTTATATCATATACTATAGGTGGTTAATGTTAGTGGTGAATTTGAATTACGCAAATCCCCGAGGAGGAGAGAAGAGAAGAAAAAACACACATTTCAACGGAGAAATTACAACGCGTTTGAGAGACAGCAACAGCAGCACTCTCAGCTGCATTACCACAATTTAGAATCGTTTTCCGGCCCAATGTCCAAGAACGCGCGTTTTTCCGGAAATACACGTACGTTCGCATTACAACGCATTCTTCAACAACTTTGTTTTTATTTTTTTGGGGAGGGGGTGGTTTGAAGTAGGTACACGCACTAAAACTCTACTATTTGATGGTATATTATTTTCAATATCAAGTGTGTACGATAAAAATAAGACAAAGCGGCGCCTATATAGCAATTATTTGAGTAGGTAGGTAATATATAAATATTGCACGTGATATATTATTATTCTTTCGCACACCACGTTTACAACAGCAGCCGTAAGTACTTAAGATTTATCGATTTATGGCTGGAAGTAGAAGGAGGTCGTGTTGTACACATAATAATAATAATAATAATATTATTGTTTGTCAGTATTGTTTTTTTTTCTATTAAGAACAAAATATGTATCTGTAGATAGTATTCTAAAATGTGTATTATTTATCGTATAATAGTTATGTTGATATTATATTGAAATATAAACTTATTTCAAGGATTATTCGGCGAATTCGACTCCGGTTAAGTCTTTTTTTATTCCTACACATAAATTTAAAATTTTACAATCTGGACGGATTTATTGATTTTCCAAAACCTTTTGTGTTTTTGACTCTGTCAGAATTTAATATTAATTATGTTAGAATTATACCTATAGGATAAGTATAATGTATCGGAAAAATGTAAATAATAATCATCGTGAAAACTAAATAATATTATGTCATTTAAAGTATAATTAAACTTAATGTAGGTACAAGTCAAAATATGAATTTTTATTTTCATTCTGCAGTTTAGGAACTAAATAGAATAAAAACGATGATCAATAACTGGTCTCGTCAAACCCATAATTTGAAACAGTTTAATATGACTACGGAAATGGTTTTGTTTTTAATTACAATACAAGTCAATGTGTAAGTTTATTATAATTGAAGTCAGAAGTAATTGATCTTTGAAAGAAAATCATTCTGTCCTGTCAAAAATATGACAATAAAAAAAGAATATTTATTTGACTACATGAGTATATTAAAATGACGGATAGGATCGATAATAAATTAAAAATATTTCAAAAATAAATGTGACAAACTCAGGACTCCGAATGGACCAAATGTGCTCTACCTTCCATATGATCATCGACCTTGGCGTTTCGTAAACTAATTGCCATAATTGTATACATAATAATAATTTAAATTTGTATACAATGACTACCCACTAAGTATAATATATTAATGTATCAGCTACTGATTTTTTTATTTTGCTTTTTATTTTTGATTGTATACTCAAAAATAATCGGTTAAGCTCAAGATGTCACATCGTGTAAAGCTCTCACTGGAAATCCAATGCGCCGTTTAAACGTCAATGGTGCAGAAACTGACTTCAAGTACCTATAATAAATACATAACAATAATAATAATTATAAAATTGGGTTCTACCACCGGTAGCATCCCTCCTCGTACCATTAATGTTATAATAATAAATTACTGTACATTAATATTTTCAATCATCATATTTTCGTACAATGCCATATCATAAACATAGATTGTAGTATAATGTTTTAAAAAAAATGCTTTATAATATGTTGGAATCAAAATACGAAGGTAAATATGTTTTGATAATATTGTGATAATATGATATTTTATGATGATATTATTAATACATATTTTAAGAGAGTAGCTTATGTAATACATAAACATACAATAGTACCTATGTAGTAAGTAGTGTATTGTAATTATTTAAAATGTGTAGTATTTATATTATAATATAGACTTCCTCAGGGTGAAATAAGAAAATCTCTGGAGAAGCATAAGAAAAAAATGTTAAGCGTGCCTAGAGATAGATAAATAAGTGACTTAGGATACACATTATGTTTTTTATATACATAGATACAGATTATGAAAGTTATAAATACATTTTATATGAAAAAAAAATTGTGTGAATAAAATAAAAATTAAGTAAAAAATGAGATGTGTTTTTCGATTTGTATTTATAGTTAAATTTAGTAAGATAAATGTTTCATTTAATGATCCATAATAAGTATATAAAAATAAGTTTTTGTGTTATTCAAAATTAGAAACGAATTTTCTGCGATGTGTATACATTTTGACCGAAGAGCAATTGTGAAAACATATTATTTATTAATTAACAACAATACATTAATGTTCTGCGTACTATAATATAATACTATTCTGTTTAACTTTTACCTGTGCAATCAAACAGATTTAGAGTAAACTGCTTATTGTCCCACAAACACAGTTTAAAGTAAATTAATGTTATTAAACTTAAAGCTACGTGAAAATAATTTATATTCTAATTTTGTTAGAACATACTATTACCTATTTAAATATAGTAAAAGATATTTTTGTATTATTAAAAATTAAAAACGAATTTTCTGTGTAAATTTCGAGCGGAGAACTTTTGTAAAATACATATTATTTATTAATTAACAACAATTAATGATCCTCGTACCATACCTATAATAGGTACTACTGTTTAACTTTTACCTGTACAATTAAACAGATTTAGAGAAAGCTTATTGTCGCACAAACACAGTTTAAACACAATTAATGTTATTAAACTTAAAACTATGTGTGACAATAATTTATATTCTAATTTGTTTTGCGTACAACATGAAAACAGCCAACGAGTAAACATATAATACACATTATTGATCAAAAACATATTGTAGATACTCAATTTATTAAAACTGCACACAAACTTTGAATTCGTATAATTGTAAGTTGATAAGTTATTACTTTACTACAATATTATAATATACACAAATAGTTTCAGAAAAAGAGTAGTCACACCACATTTTCTACACCATTACTATTTTTTCTCCTTAATAATTTTATCCAGATAAGTTTGTTATTATTGTCCATCAAATAAATTTGACGAAAATCAGTCCATAAATAATTATTGGTCACTTTCGTAAAAGAATTATCGTCTGCCGAGTTCAATGCTCTGCAGATTGAAAACTAATTTCGATAGTATATAAATTATAATAATCATATACCTACTACGCAGCTGATGATTTCGAGCATAGTTTTGTTAGCAGAGACGATTGAAGTGAATAAAGCACTGAACCATATAATATTAAACAAAATATCACTGTATAATTGTGTATTGTGTAACGTCTTAAAGTTTGAGGTTCAAAAAGCTAAAGTGTTAAAGCTGTTCAACCATTAATTAAATTTCCTCTCCGAGATGATGATAGTAGTTAGTTAAGTTTACCACCTTGCAGGTAAACCTAAGGAAATCTTAATAATCTAAATGTAGGTTTATTTATAAGACTAGAGTAACTTAAACGTCGCGAAACGCATTCAGTTTAATAATATTATAATGTTAGACATTATTAATTCAATTAAATACGAAAGACTTTTAATATATTTTTATATTATATATTATTAACACGACGCATAAAATGCTTTGTAATTAAAAATATACTCAATTTTAATCCCAAAGCAATAATCCACCGTGAGCCGAGCTCTTTTATAATATTGTATAGTGATATTGTTTTGTCAAGCATAATATTTTATTAAATTAATACCTAATAAGCACACTGCAGCGTGTTCGAGGAAGCGGTGTTCAGCTAAATTATATTCACGACATGCTGTACATATTATAGCGACTTTGCCGGAAAACCGAAAACAAACTATAATAATAGTAATATAAATTATATTATATTATATATGTTACAGACATATTATATAGTTGAGATTTGTTTCCAAAGTTCACTTAACAATGTAACCATGATATGGAAAATATTAAATACAAATGACGACACGCGTCTTCGTAAGACAATAATATTGTCCGTGTATTTTCTTTTATCGATAACAATAATATTGTAGCTGTTCTAGCTGATTATAAACGAATGTTACCGAAACGAATATCACTTCTCTGAATAATTATTAATAATACATTCCCTTCGAACTGTTGTACAGTGATTTGAAAACAATTTTCCTGGTCCGAGGCTCGACTTTCATTCTTAGTTAAAAAAAACTGGTATCGACAAGAATGCATAGTAGACAACATACTATGTATTATTATAGCAGAGCAGAGTTCTCCAACCTACAGTCGATCATTATGATATTTTTTGGACGATCGTATTAAAAATTAAACTATACCAATATCGGTTAACCGCGTGCGTAATCATAACCACGCTTTTACGCTTTACAGCCAAAGTAAAGTTTTTATATTTGCGAAGAAAACCATACCATTTTTACCATTTTCCGATGGAGAAATAATAAAAGAATAATATTATTATACAATTTATTATTATGCTGCATGTAACAATATAAATATAAAATATAATATACCTAAATAAATAGTGATCGGTAACCACACGGGTAGGTACTTAAAAATATGTTTATTGTAGCTCAGTCGTTGGAAAATGTTGGTTGATCACGAAGTAGATAGTTTAAGCGTACCGAATAAAAAATATTACAATTACATTTATTTATATATTTAAAATAATTTTATCGTAACGCGGCCGGGGGAATCTTTTTACGATGTTAGTTACATCCGGGAAAGGAATTGTATTTCTTGTACGGATACATTTTCCGTGGGTGAGTGTTTGAGGACTTGTGCAAGAGGTTTATATACAAAGAAAAAGAACATGTGATATTTTATTAATCTAGGGTAATGATTAATGATTGATTTTAATTGGTTCTTTACCATATGCGTACGGCGTACTTATATAGATTATAGGAAGATTGCAGCTAATAATAATATTCTATATTTGATTTGGCTAGTGTTGAATGGTCACTGCGAGGTTGAACTGATGACTGTCAAGTGTCGTTTTAATAATAAATAATAATTTAGACGGACTAGAAAAGTTTTGAATCTGTAAATTTTATGATGTCATTCTGTAGTGTGTGTTAAGTGTATAGTTTATGTATGGAACGCAACAAATACATATCAAAATAATATGTATACGAAGCTCATATAGCTCATATCGTAGTGAATATTTCACATCGTGAAATCGTACGATTTAATCGTGATGAAGCCCATTACGACTAGCGTTGAAAACTGTCATAAAATATCCAGTTGTTTAACACCTACTGATTATAGAGATTCATTTCGGTAGACTCTTTTCAAGTATGGGAATCATGGGCAACCAACCATACCATCTTTAGCCGTGATAATACAATAAACACGAGTATATTATAATATGCCCATGTATTATTGTTATAATAATATGCTGTGAAAAAATGTAAGCTGTAACGTCTATTATTCATCACGCATGCGCAATAGCGTTTTTTAAGCTATGTATGTGTTTAATATTTCGTTTGAGTAACCTGTATACCTAATATCAATTTAAGTCGTGATCATATGCCGTGGGTCCACAAAAACAGGGTGTAAACGGAAAAAGTGAAGTTTTGGCGTACGCTAAAAATATAAGAATCAAAAAATAGTAAGTCATTTAGGGATCCGATAGCTGTCTGCAGTCTCGTGTCTATGCAGAATTCAAAAATATGTATATAGTGTACCGCTGAGTAATATTATATTATTATAATACATAACTGAGTTAAGTGACTGAATGTTTCCTGTTTTTGTGGACACTGCATGGCGTGTAATTATACTGTTTATATCGTATTCGATGGGTATTATTATTATCGTTATTACCGTGAACCCGCGGGTATCGTAAAAGGTTAGCGTGTGTACACTTATATAACGGACTGAAGCTGCCTGAGAAACGGTCGTAGTGGGCCGAGTGCCGTTAATGCAAAGTTAAAAGCTCACATCAATCAATTAGGGGTGTCCGGACTGCCGACGACCCGCCGCGGTCAGAGTCCACGAACCGCCATGCCGCCGCGTCGGACTAGAAAACCGATGGTGGTCGTGGTTTTTCGGCGGCGGCAGCCGATTTCCTCTTGGTGGTGATAAATCAAAAATGTTTTGAAAATTTGAGTCGCGATAACGATGCCATATTATAATGATTATAACATAATATTATATACCATATTATACTATCGTATACCTACTATACCTGCAGTACCCGGTGAGACCGAGCTCGGTTCGGGTTCAGATTCCTAAAGGTTATATTTTATTAATTGTTAGTCGAAAATTAAACTTGTTGTTTGTAGTTATTAAACTAAAATTAGGACGCGAGTATTACATATTTATAGGGTGCCATTGTTCAAAGTATCTATGCTGCAAAATGTTAGATCATAGAGTTGGAAAATAACTCTCAATATGCCCTATAATATCATCATCATGCGGCGATATCGAAGTGAATCTACCTTTGGGAAACAGCCCTAATAACATATTTCAGTTTTTTATTTATACATTTTTTTTCAAAAACAAAGCTGTATTCAAGAAAAATTAAAACAACAGTCGTTTCCAAGTTGACTCTAAGTTACGATATCCTAATTTTGTACATAACTCAAAAACAAATATCTTCTCGGAAACCTTGGGCGACGAATCCCTTTCGTCATAAAGTCCCTATATAGATACTAAATTCTGACGAAATTCTTGGAGCCGTTTTCGATAAAAATAATAATATATAACATATACTATAACACATACGCAAAACTAATTTATTATTTGTCTGTTAATACAATCGTCTATACTAGCATTGTTACAACAATGACACGATGATAGCGTGGTGGCGCGGGTGGTTTATTTTTTTTTTTTTTAAAACTCGTTTCACCTCGCTAAACCACTTTTTAAGGAACGTGATATAATATAATATAGTTCGTGATGTAACGTGCGGGGAAAAGTTTATATTATTGTGGTGGTTACCTAATGGCCGTATATAATACGTACAGGGTGAGTGGGGGGTATAATAGTGACTGACCGACACTCGCACGTATACCTATATCGTATCGACGCCAGTTTGAAATATTAATAACCGTCTGCGATATACTACTATCTACCTACATACTTACCCACTACGACCGTTGTACTGCTGCTAAGGGCCACAATAATCATTATCCATAATATTGTCTACATTATATTATTATGATGGTTACCGCCGGTGAAAACCGCTGCAGCCATGCCATAATAATATACGAACGACGTGGGTCGTACAGTGGGTGATTACGTTTTTTGATCGAGTGCGAGAGAATTTTTTTTTTTAATTCGATGGTCGCGTCAAATCGTTTTGGCTTTCCGTTCGTATCGCCGTACTGATGTTTAGATAGATATGAGCTTGGCTGTAAATTTTACAAAACTTTTTACCAAAAACTGATTTTGCGTAATAGTATTGGTTTTGGTTTTTCTCGACGCTTTTTGAAAACTCGTGAGAATTTCCTATTTTACCCTTTTTAAAGTACCGAGTATAGATTTACTTTCCCACTAGAAAAGATACTGAAGTTGAAAATCGAAGCATTGTTTCGACAATTTATTGTGTATTTTTTTTTTTTTAATTTGGTTGTTTTGTCGAATCGTTTTGGATTTCCGTTTGTGTCACCAGACGAATGTTTAGATAGATAAATTATTTAGGTACTTACTTATGTAATGTTTTGGTAGTATTTAAGACTTACATTCTTCATATAGAAATAGGCACTGTATTTAGTCTTTTTAAACATTATGAAAAGGTAATCGCAATATTAAAACATGTAATCAAATTGTACCTATATTTATTTTACCTGTTTTTAATTTCTTTTATATTTACTTATTCATTTATTTAATATCAATAGGTTATTTTTTTATCGGTTATAATTATCTCTAATGATACAAGTTATAAATTATAACAATTAGTTAATGACGGAATTAATGCTAAAAATGAATAAAAATATTATTTTTAATTTTATTTACAATATATAATTTTATATATTGTTCCTATAGAAAATACTAATAAAAATATTCGGTGAACATTTCAAATATCTATGGTTATTCGTTTTAAGGTACACAATCATAAGCATTATTTTTTTTATTTTTTTTATCGACGTTTTTAAAAACTGCAGAGAATTTTCCATTTTGACTTGTCTAATGTACTAACTATTCCACAAAAAAAGACACTGAAATTGAAAATCGAAGAATTATTTTGACTATTTACTGTGAATACAATGATTACATACGTACAAAAAAACACACACACGTCATATTTATACAATATTGGCACGACAGGTTTGAAATTGATAACTAAAAGTCGTGGTGCTATAACTTCACGTAGGTACGTCCATTTACCTTCTGAATTTTACGTTAATTTACAGAAACATTTTTGCCGATAAATTCTACGTATTATTTATACGATGCAAATATGCAATGTTCAAATAATAATATCGTTTGTCTTGTTGCATAAGCCAAAAAGTACGAAACCAGAATATGTCTTGTCTCTAAATGTCGTTGTATAAAATAATAAATTGATTCGTTAGTTGTAATTCGTTCGTTTGAACATTAAAAGTTTGGATTAATAAAATGGGTCATCATTACGACTAGTTTTGGACGTTGCGGTACATAATTTCCGTTCATTTGAAATTGAAGCTCATTTTTACTATAGCGAGTATTTTTAGTGACATCAATATTTTTTTTTTATTTCTGGTTCCTAGCAATATAAAATCAGTCCGCATACATACAAGATAAAATAAGGAAGTAACTATATATACATAATTAGATGAAATATAGTAGACGGAGGTATGTGAAGCCCGTTACAATAGATTTATCAGATGTGTTACCGAATGAAATTGGTAGAGCTTGGTGATGTTAGAAGGTTCGGGGCTTAGTGATCCCGAAAGGTGATCAGATATTTTCATCCTTCTACTCTCCGAGCTGTATACGCAATCCATGAGTATGTGTTTAACGGTGAGGAGGACCCATACGCAGGTTTGGATTCTTCTTTCTTCATAAGATATGAGTAGGTGAAGCGAGTGTGCTCGATTCTGAGGTGATTTATTGTGGACTCATACTTACGAGGGGTATTTATGGGAAAAGTCCAAGGACATATTGCTATTTTTATTTCATTGAGTTTGGTGTTCATTTTGTGCCATCTGTTCTTCCATAGACGAAGTGTATCCATTTTGATGACATTGTTTATATCAGAATATCAGAATCTTTTTAATGGAGAGGGTGTATGTGCCTATAACATTTTTAGAGGTGTCAATGTTTGTGAGGGGGTCTATGGAAGGTTCTTGATACAACTGAGTTGTTAGTTTGTATTTCTGGGCTGTTGATATCTTTTGACCTAGAAGTCGCCGAAGACGATGATGTAAATGATGGCGGAGTAGGTGAACGAGGGGTGACGGTGGAAGTAGTGGCTATAGACTTTTTATTTGTGCAACAAGATAAAGTGGGTTGTGTGATAGGTGTATTTATGCGTTTGGTAATTTGTGTTAATTAGTTTTATTTGGAAGTTTAGACGATATTGATCTTCTAATGACCAGCGATAATGATAGTTTGCCCGTCTTATTGTCATTACTTATTATGCGATAAGGTGGGTACTTACATAATACAATTATATTACCTGTATATGTGTGTCCAACAGTGATATACTATCAGGAGCTATCAAATGCACACTCGACTGTCAGCTGTCAGACACGTACTAGACATAAATATTATTCGTTTTAATATTGATTGATTTTGTGCCATCACAATAATATACTTTAATCCGATTTATAGTATTGGAGCAGTATAGACGTTATTAAAATTATATTATACTTATTGTTTTTAAGATATTTCTCTTGCTGGTGTCGACTATTTCCACTCAACATAACGATAGTACATTAAACACCTACTGCTCAAATGCACATTTGAATCACTAAATGAAAAAAGACACATGTCCACATTTCATGATTTGTACAAAATAGTCACAGATAACTTAATATTTCTGGAAATAAATTGAAAAATTCCAATTATGAAGACATTTTATAATGTACCTACCTGTAAACTGGACATATACCTTGTTTGTACAGAACGATGTATTTATCGAACCTAATGTGTAAAAATATGATTTTATGAAAATTATGGCATATGCCCTTTTTGAAATATTGAAATTGAATATTTATTAGATTTTAAATCGATGAACATTTTTATAAACACATGGAAATATAGAAATCCAGTGCACTTGATACACTTTGAACACCATTATAATGTCTATTGTGTGTGCATTGTGTACATTATATGTACATCAAATAGTGAAACAACTTTTGTTTACTGAAACCTTTCAATAGCGGACACACTCTTATATATTCCCGTCGAGTGTTATTGTATGGTTACGAGCTGAACCTAAATATATATATATGAGTACGCACACTCGGTTTAATTTTACCTTTTTTGCGGTCTGTGCGTTTTACGATATTTCGTTGAATTTTATTTTCTAAAGTATCTAGTTTGCGACAATGTCATCGTAACGCGTGTACAAGCGTATTAAAGTGTTATTATACTGGGGTGAAAAAAAAGAACTCAGCTTATTACCGCAACCTTCATCAGATTATACAGCCCGGTATCTGGTAACCGTGGTGTTACCAAATTTCGCGGAGGTGTATTATAATACATACATATTACATATATATATATAGTTTCTTCGGCGTTTTAATTGAATGCTTAAAAAATAATCCAACCTTTTCGGTCCACTGCTATGGTGATGTGCTTAATATTCATAAGCTGCTTATCACAACGAATTTCGTTCAAGCCACAATCCATTGTTATTAAGGTGTTGAGGTATTTACATTATTAATTTACTGAGACTATTTACTGCGGTTTCATTTGATATGTTATTATTATTATAATAGGTATGTTGATACGTGCGTTTCGTCCGTCCGTTATACCAGGATCTATAGTGCTGCCATTTAATCGACATGTTTTTACGTGTATAATATTTACGATTAATGATAATACGTGTTAATAGATCATTGTATCGATGTCCAAATAATGCTATATTAAAAAATTACATATTTTTGACACTTTGAATAATGTTAAATTAGTTGTACCCGATAACGTTTAACAATAAACTAGGTATGTAGCTAATTAGGTAGTATCAGAATTTTCTTTTGGTCTCTGCTCGTTCTTCTACAGATCAGATTTTCCTTTTATCGTTGCTTTTTACAACACTAGCTAATTAGTGTAGAAATAATCTAATTTACCGTATCGTTCTTACTCCTTAGCTGATAGGTTAGGTTAGGTTAACCTAATCTGTGTTAGAACTAATCTAGTATTTTCACAAAGGTTTATACATTTATAATGCTTGGTGTTTCAATTCTTACTCTTGCTCTGCTCTCGTAAGTGAACTTTAAAATTCCTTCTCGTTCCACAAGGTCTCGCCTTTACAGGCGTAATTATAGGGCGGTTTATCCGTAGACCCTATCTAGTTCTATTTGTTGTTCCTATGCATAGTACGAACTATGGTAGAAACCAGCCAATCGAGGGTAACAAGGACCCCACCTGTTTTAGTGAATTTTAATTTTTAATATTATAACAAAGTAATTTGTTTTTATAGCATTATGTTATTTTGTATTATGTATTATGTAGTTTAGTTTATGTAATATCTGTTATTATTATTCTAGTTGTCTATGTCTCAATTATATTTATTATTTATTTTATCGTGTAAGTAACTACGGGCCTCCACCCGTTATATGATTATATACATCACATAAACCAAATAATGATGCAATTATAAAATGTGCATTCCACATTGCCTAAGGATTGTATTCAACACAATACATTTGTTTGTCAATTGTGCATAATTATTGTATCCTAGTACCTAGGTAGTCTAATATAGGTTTAATTTTTCTGTAAACAAATATGTGTTTTGTTATGAATTATACTATTTGGCGTCATGCCCGTTTAATAATTATGACTAATAAAACGATCATGCAGAAAAATTAGACAACAAAATCAGTATTAGTAAAAAGTGAAATATTATTATCTGTATATACTTAGATGTACTTACAGAACCGGATAATGCGTTTCGTTGCTAGACATATTTAGATAATAGAACCGATGAACCAATTAATAACATAGTATATTGATATGTTGTAAGAAAGATACTCTTCGTCAAACTTTAATATTATATAGTTGAAGCTGGCCGGCTTATAAAAAAGTACGAAATCCTTCAATCTGGTTTCGACCATAATACATGATATACTTAAAGCTTTATCAGCAGCTGTGCGTATATACCTATTACAGGTACGTTGCATTGTGATTATTTTATTATATTGTTATTATTATATATTGTTGTATTGTTCGGTACTCGCATCGTTCATAATAATAATAATAATATCAGAGACGTAGTATATGTATAGCTCCACAGCCGTGTGGCGTGGTGTGGTGGTAGTCATATATATTGTTGCTTAAACGTCAAACTGCGCGCATGTATGATATGTTGAGATACGTCTCAAACGTTAAACCGTCCGGGGAAAAAAAGATACACGTATCAGATTTGACTTTAAAAAATAGTGTAGAAAATAATAATAATAATAATAAGAAGAATAGTAATAATAATAACAACAACAACGAAAACAAAACAAAAGAACGACGCTGCAGCAGTAATATCATCCGATAGCTGGCAATATGTCATAACGCGGAGACGTGGAGTATAAATTGTTCTTTTCAAGTGTGGTGAAGATATATACATTATTTGATCTCGGCGTGTTTGCTTTCCTCCCTCGGTTTTCGTTACATTGCCCCCCCGGGATTTTGTTATTAGACGGTTGCAATTGCACACACCCACACACCCGCCCACCCACCCACCAATACCCACACACACACACACATACGCGTAATACGCCGTCGTACATATCTAATAATAATAATAATATATATATTGTGTACGTTGTAGGTACCCATATAATATACACGCGTGATAGATTTATCTTGCATAATATGTCGTTCAACGCACATACACGACATGTTTGTATGCGTATTTATTGTAATTTCCAAGATTATAATTTTTTGTGTCGTAGCGGGTTGGCTATACCTATGTATAGGCGGTGGTGCATGACGGGATAAGATAATATGCGCGACTCGTTGCGAGTTTTGTTTTGTTGCTTTTTTTTCCTATATACATGTAAGATACATATTATTATTATAAATTTTTTACGCCGAAAAAACAAAAAATAAATCATAATAAATGACTTTTTTCTTCGACGGTAACGCGATATTATTATCATGATGTAGGTAAGTAGGTAGGTAGGTATAGTTATTATTATTACCGCGGTGCATTATATGTACCTATATAATAATATTATAATAGGAGACAAAGTGGATTTCACCCGATGTGTCGCGCTCTCGAAGGTTGGCAAAACACAAACACCCACCCACACACACACACACAAACACAAATTATAATATTATATCATGCGTGCAATAATAGTAATAATAATTAAAGTGATTACTTACGATTCGGCCCGGGAAAAACGGCGTAGGAAGTACAACCGACGCGCGGTATACCTCGTTCAATATAACAATAATATATTATTATTATATTATATTAATATAAATATGTACCTATTATGTATCTCTCTCTCTCATAATAGTAATAATTATAATAATAATAAAATAATGATAATATCCTATTTGATGTAAATAATATAATAATATAATGTACTCCTACCGTAAATTACGCAAATATTATACACCCCGTCGACCTGCACACCCTGCAGAAATCCAGGGTCGTCGCCCGATCGTCGTGTACTATATATATTATAATGTAAATGCATATGTACCACACGTTAGTGAGTTGTACATGAAAAAAAAAGTTAGACGTCTTATTATTTCCTGCGATACCCACACGGGCGTGCGTTTTTTGTAATATGTCGCGTTTTCAATTTTACGACGTCTTGAGATGCGTGCTTTATTTTTATTTATTTTTTACCGAGAAACTCAAGCCCCCACCCCCTTCCAGGTTAGGTAAGTACCTTGGCCACGTCACTTGGTAAAAGTGGGCTCGGTATACTGTACGTATCTTCATATGCACAGACACAAATATATATGTGCACGTAATGTGTAGGTATATGGTAGATGTGGAGCAAGCCGCAAGGTATATATCAAATATTTCTCGTAAAATATAAACAAATTTTTTATTGAGTGGATAAAAATGACTTACAAACCACGTGTGTGTGTGTATAATATTATTACTTATGTATGTACCAACTTCGTAGAGGATTACATATTAATTTTTTCTAAAACGTCTTATTATGAGACGTTAGTACGTTACCCTGTCTATATGCTGCACGGAAAAACACGCATGACTATGACAAAACCTATATACCTATTAGCACGTGTTATGTTGTGTGTGATGCAAAATTAAAATTAAAAATCATAATAAATGATTAGGTAAAAACCTGGTTGGCACGCTAAAAAGTAAATTTTTTAAGTAAAAATCTTATGAATAAAATTTGTAAAAAACCAGATTTTAGTACTGGATTCCTGAATACCCCGAAAATGCTCTAAAAAAGTTAATAAAAATACGTTAAAAATAGTAAAATAATACCAAATAAAACTTATTATTCTGATTCAAAAGTACACGAATTGTGTAGGTACATATTTTACCTATGTACCTAGTATTATATATTTGTATAATCGTTTTAATCGTTTTACGCTGATAAACTTCTGAAATTCACCGATCTATATTTTTAATATATAATAATTATTATATGATGAAACGTATGTTGACTGCAGACTAATTGATCAACACGTAGAGCCTAAACAATGTTTTTGTTTCAGATATACTCGAATGATTTCATCTGTGGCTATGTTACCATCCATTTTGGCTGTCGGAATTTTTCTACAAACGCTCATACCAGGTAAGACTATGACCATTGTACTAACAATAAACTTGTAGAATTGTTTTTTTTATAAATATTTCAATATCACGGGTGAAAAAATCAACATTAGGTTTATAATGTCACGGTGTAGATTAGAACGAAATACCGAGAAAAATAACTGTTTCGTATCAAGCATATCTTAGATGAAAAAAAATTAAATGAACTCTCATTTTATTAAAATATAGGTAACCATAAATATTATGTTGTTATAAGTAACAACAAACGTTCCGGTTTGTTTCGATACTGTTTGTTTTCAATGTTGTAAATGTCGTGTAAATAAAATGTCAATAATTTATGTGCGAACATTACGTTAAATCTGAATTTACTCCGATTTGCCGTTTCTCTAATCCGTTTTCCGAATCCCTCACGTTTTCCACTATTGTCACGTACGAAAAATCCTTTCCACATCATTATCCTGTTCAAACAATAATACGTTTAATCGTTTAAACTATCCAACTGTCCGTCTAGTCGCCGTGACGAATACTATTATATGTTAATAGATCGAATCAAATAACGAATAGAATTATTTTTGCACTTCACTGCAAGCTGCTTTAGTAGCTGGTATTTACATTACAAAATTTGAGTTTCAACCGATGTAAGCTGTATTGTGTTTCCACCTAAATAGGCTTTAGCGATTTCACTCAATTCAAAATCGTAGATCACGGTTTTTTTTTACAAAAGTACGTCTCAGCGAATATATTTCACTGTTCAATACTATTCTGTCAAGAGTTACTAAATATTGTCATCCCTCGTATTATTATACCCTTTTAGCGTTGGACGATTTTCGGGAACATAACTTGGAAGGAATTCCCTTTAATGCTAGAGAATGACAGCAAATATCGAACATTTAACACTACCCAATCAATCACTATTTATTAATCGTTATGTTCTCTAATGTAATATCTGAAAAAGATTTTGATCAATACGGTCTCGAATCAAACTCGAACCAAACCTTTTAATCGTATGTCGAACCAAACACGGACCTAACAATTCAGTGTGATTTGGAACTCAAACCGAATTTTTTAATTATACTTAAATATTTTGTTCAATATCAAATCACAAACCGAATTTTTTAATTATACTTAAACATTTTGTTCAATATCAAATCACACCTGTACCATATATTTATTATATTGAATTATTGCTCAGAACCCAAACTAAACTTTTGAATTAAATGTCAAATCCAATTTTGTAGTCTTATGTGAAATTAAAATAACTAACGACTATTGAGTAAGGAGTAGGACTATTAACTATTGAATTTCGAACTTTTGTTTGAGTTTGGTTCGGTTCGGTATTTATAAAGCTAAGTATGACTTTCAAACTTGAACTGAACACCTAAGTTTGATTCGATTTTTCAAATTTTGAACAGTTTGACCCACCTCTAATAATTTGGTAACTATTATAAGTGAAAAACAAAATTAATCTTAATTTTCTTTTAGTATCTACCATAATCTTTTATTATAGCCACTGGGCTAAACAATTATCAGCAAGTTCCAATCGACATATTACGTCCACACAATTTATCATTGATAAGGTTTATGGGTCGTAATGAATAGGTTAATAATACAATTATTGGTTTACTTCACCACAAACTTGTTGTAGTAGGTAGGTATTTGCATTATAATATTCGCGACGATTAGCGTTTTAATCGATGTAAACATTATTGTATTACCACCTATAAGAAGCTAAATAGACTAAAGCGAGTTCTCACGATTTAAAATCGTAACTTACTGTGTTTTTGTAAGAAACTCTTCAATGAATATATTTTACTATTCAATATTATTCTGAAAGGAGTTACTAAATTATTATCCTCCATATTAAAGGGTTGAATGATTTCCGGGAACGTAACATGGTCGAAATTTCGAAAATAATGCTCGGGAATCACCGTGAATATCGAAAGTTGAACACAACCTCAATGATAATTTATTAATGTTATCTAAAGACATGCCTCAATAAATTAGATATTCAAATTTTTTGTCATCAATAAGTACATAATTTTACATTGTACGAAATTTGAAATTTTATCTCTCAAAAATACCTATTTTTTACTAAGAACTAGTTTTTACAAAATCGATGATCAGAACATTTTTTTTTCTATAAATGTTATTCAGACACAGAAAATAAAAATTAAAAATACACGTCATTAAAATCGAATTAATACATTATTCGTTCCACTCAGAATCTAAAAATTAATTATAAAAATATTTATTGTTATTGTTTTATATTCCTGGGGACGACCCCGTTCCCGTAAGCCCTTGGAATTCTTGGAAATATTCCCGAGTCCAAAAGTTTTCAGAAGTAACAACCCTAAACCTAGGTTGTCAATATGTCGAATAAAAAATATTGTTTATTTTGGCAAACATCGACGTATAGAACGTAACACTTGACACGATCGTCAAAAATTGTTAAATAATTAATTTTTCTCATTAAATTGTTTAGATTTGTGTATTACGCGTTATGTCACCCATTTTAGAATCGAGGAACAATGTGATAGATTCAATCAAATTAAATATTCAATATTATAATCTAATTTACATAATTTTTAAGTTGAAAAAATTATTTTATTGTCAGCATATGTGCAACTAGCTCAAATATTTTATTTTTTTGGGGTGAGGGAGGGGGGCTGAAGTTTCACAAATAATAACCATACTGGGGGTATTCACTTCACACTCCCCCCTTCTCACATATACCTTATATCATAGTTGCCAGGATTTGAAAATGTTTTTATTGACGAAACTTACTGGGTTTTAGCCTTAACTATTGGCCTTCAACCTAATTTAGTGTAGGGAAACGTAAGAGGGGGACTACCTAAGACCATATTTTAAACTGTCTTCTCGTTTTTTTTTTTTGTATTGGATAATTCTATGACAAGGGAATACTCTTTCTGATTAAATTTATTATCGCCGTCATTGATACGTATTACCACAGCTCCTACCAGGACCAGTACACACATATTGGAAGTAATTGTCGTTTAGTGACCAAGAGTAAATGATGAGGGCTTAACCATAAAATTATTCCCCACTTATATTATTTTGTATTTCCCTAAATGTATTAACTTTTCTGTAGAACCCATGAAGGTTATGTCAATGGGAAAAGAAAACAAAGTAATTAAAAAAAATGTATTTATTGTACCTAATGAAGTTAACGATTTAGTAAAATATATGCCTAATAAGTACCTAATAGGTAACCGAAACTTGTGTTTTGTTACAAATATATTTTTATTTTCAATAATATTTGATAATGTCAAACAAATACATTTCAAAATTCTAAATGCATTAGTACATACTATTGTTTGGTGATTTCATCATTCTTTTCGTTTTGGTGATGTTGATGTCTTTGGTGTCGTTGGCTTTGGGGGTTTTGGTATCCATTTTCTATTTGGTGACGTTTTTTTGTACCTTTTATGTCCCCATATAAAATAACCAATCACCATTCCGGTTATCAGGCCTGCACTAAACTCAGACATTTTCTTGCTGGTAAACTCAATATTATTGTATCGTTCACCAGACGATGTTTAATATTGTTAAAAAAATTTAATTTAAAAGAAGAGAATAGTGTTTTAGACGCTTTGTATTAATTTATTTTTTTGTTTGTTGTTAGATATAACGTTATAATAAACATAAACCATTAACAGGTGGCCAACAAATACTATTTTGTTAACGCTGTTAAAAGTTTAAAATACAAAGTTTAATAATAAACATCACTTAATATACAAAAAATGTATATTAGATTCAGTAGAATTCTTTCAAGATTTGACTCTGACAGAAAATGCATTGTTTAATATGACGAAAAATGATAGACTAGAAATACGGCAAGAAACAGATTATGGTTACCGATAGGGGTCCTGCAACAATCACTTGGACGCGTTTTGTACAATCTACGCCCCGTTGTTTCTCCCTCGTTGATCTGGCTACAATAAATACCAGAATAATAATATATTTTATATTTTCATTAATGGATATTTCAGTAATATTCAAAACAATTTAACAAAAGAAGTACGCAATATTTAATAGTTAAAAAAGGCAAATTTTTTTTTGTTATCTTGGAACGTATAGTTGAGCTCAAAGAATAATAAGCACGAGATATAAATTCGATCCAATTTTTCATCCATTTCCTTCATTGTTCATTGTGGTTTATATTCAAAATCATTGATACAAGTGCTCATGAAGACTTAGTGTTGTTTTTGAATCTTTCTGCCAAACAAACTTCAGATGAAGTGGAAGAATTACGCAGAATCGTAATATTGTAAAATATCGTAAAAGTCTTATATGACTTTCCTGGTACACGCTATTATCGATTCCATAACAAGCCACTCTCAATCTTCCATATATATGGCAATAGACAATCTATGTTGTCTATCACCGGTGTGTCGTGGTAATAAAAGACAAAGTCTAAAGGTGGTTACGGATAGCATTTAATTTTTATTTTTATAGATAAAAGTAGGATATAGAAATTTTGTTTATTTTAGTATTACCTATGCGATTTGAATATTAAATCCGTATTGCTGTATTACTTTATTGAGTCGGTTTAGAGGAATGATAATTGGTATCGTTGGATTTGACCGGTTATTTGCACATTTAAAACTAATTTTACGTACTCTTCATTAGTGTTCCGACCACGATACCTGATACCATGCCTAAAACAAACGCTATACGTAATATAATTTGGCTAGGCATTATATTATAGATTTTTAGTATTGACGTTAATATTGATCAATAAAAATTAAATTATGATTATTAAATCATGTTTTATACGTTTTGTATAAATTATTTGTATATTTCTAGATAAAAATATTATAAACATACATCATAAACAGATGGCCAACATAATACTATTTTGTTAACGTCGCTTAATGTTTAAAATAAAATTTTGAAAATCAATAATGAAAATTAATCGTTTATTATCCCAAAAAAGGATTGACTAATAATACAAATAAGAAACAGAAATTGGTAAGCTGATTAGTGTCAACAATAATTTGACGTATATTCTAGACCCCCTATTTCTTTACCGTTATTTAACCGGCTATAACACTTTACTGTAACAATGCTATTTATTATTTAATTAATGGATACTTCAATAATTTTCAAAAAATTTAACAAAAAAATACAGAAAATTCTACAGTTAAAATTTTTTTTTTAATTCTGCAAAGTAATTAAGTTAAACGTTAATATAATGTATATATGTAGTGCAATAGATATACATTTGATACTATATTTTTTTTCATTTTCTTCAGGAATAATACTTTCTTTTTGTTGTTTCTGTTGCAAAAGTTTTATACAATAGGGCGCATGCAGAACGGTGTTGATTTTGAGTTTGTCTACCAAACAAATTTCTCTTCAGACCAGTTTCAGATGCATTTATAAGTTTTAAACAGCCTCCGAATAACCGTTTTATATCTGATTTTACCAGCACAAATCATTATTGTTCCGATAATTGACCATTTCCTATCACCCGTTGTGCGGCAGCGACCTTCCCGGTTCTGTAAGTGACGCGGGATAGTGCCGTCAACCTATGATTGCCGGATAGATGGTTGAAAAGAAATAGGAAATTTGGTTACAGAAAAATAGAATTGAATCCAGTAGAAAAAATACACAAGTAGTGGACTGTATTGAAAATACTTAACGTACTATTTAACAAAAAACTGTAACGGGGGATACTTAAAAACTATTGGAATCACAATAACAAGACAATATATATAATTTTTTAACAATATGGTATGTTTATAAGTGACATCACCAGATTTGGTCCGGGTCAGATACCCGCGGTGACGGTAGGGTTGTCAGCTGACAGCATTAACAAACATCACTGACGACAACGTACGATTTCGGTGGCAAAGAGGGGCGCACTCATGACACACTTATCCGACGGCAGCGATATTATTATTGTAATCGGAGGTAATCGGTAACGACGAAGGGTGTACACGCGGCTTACAACGAATAATAGAATTTACCGACGATGTCGCATATTGGCGGGGAGACGAAGGTCACGCACACGCAAACGACTCGTAATATGAGGCCGAATGGCGACAACACTAGCGGCACTTTAGTGAATCGGTGACGACGAAAGAATACACGCGGCTTCAAACTTAAGTTTAAGCGTAGTGACAACAAAAAACACTTTTTTAAACACGCATTTTTACTCAGATCGTCAACAACGTGAACAACGATCGGACGCAACCGTCTTTTTTGAAACGGCAACGGCGACAACAACAACAACAACAACAACTAAAACGTGTGTGTGTGTTGTGATATCAGTACGATATGGTAACAACATAACGTAAAAACGTCAGAGGGACTGCGTCGTGGCGGATATCCGACACTGGGAATGGCATGGTGCCAACCGACAATGACAGCAATACAAGCGCAAGGCTACGTTCCTTGTGTCGGCCGTACCACTACCGAACACCCATATAGATGGCTAAGGCGGTTGTCTATCATTAATATGTCGTGAAAAGTGAGAAGGTCACTCACCGAGAACTTACTAAGTTCTGAAGTATTGAATTGGCTGAAAAAAAAATAACTGCTTGACTCTTACGTTAACGCCCCCCCCCCACGTTCTACTGAGGAGTTTGATATACCTCTTTCTAAACATTTTCTGCACTCATTTGAATAATCTGAACGACTCATCGTCTTATAATGACTTAGTGGTAGTCATTGAAGTGTTGCGTCCTCCTCGTCATAAACACATCCGTACTTAAGCCGTTATTGCAGATTAAACGCCCAATTTTAAAAGATAGATCATCTCTAGATTTAAACTAAACTTTTAAAATTCAAAATTGTGTTTTAAGTTAAATGATCTTAAGTTGAATAATCTTGATACAAATGGGTCCCCCATACAAATTTTTTCACTATTATAACCCAGGTACTAGAAGAAACATTTGGCCGTGAAAAAAGCACCACCAACGACATTATCTATATCACTGAGTGATAGCTTCCTATAATATTTTGGAAATTGTATTCCCGCTTCAGAAAAGGTAATAAGTAATAACAAATAAGTCTTGCGAAAGCTTGTGAAGAGTCTACTCAATACGATAAAAATTATATGTGATAAAAAATAAGATGGAATTGCTTAATATTACACTTCAAATTTGAATGGATCTATTTTCCTGGATGATTTTAGAACTATTAAAGACATATCAATTATACAACTGCAACTACTATGGTCATAGTTGGAGCAAAGAAACATTAATGGATAACACTGACTTAGAACTGTGTATGAAAACCACCTTCTCAAAGACACTTCACCTCAATCGAAAACGTGACTCACCAGAGTGCAGTTTGCACGGTACACCCAATTTACCAACCAACCTTGAATATATCATCAGTTGGTATAGAGGCGTACTTAATGGGTTCTATAATACTGGACTTGGATCACCAATTTAATCTGATATGTTTTTGGTCTTAATTATTTGTTTCTGTGTTAATTGAGACACAGTTAAGATTAATTAATTCTTTGAATAATATTATGAAATAGGTTTTTTTACTCCTGTGTTTACAATCCAATCTGGCGTTCCTCCTTAGGGTAACCTGTGACCACCTATCACCACTTTTGTTTTATTCGTTTATAAATAATGTTATTTATGGTATACAGTATACTTAAGGGTATACGCTTTGATGGTGATGTATGCATATTTTATTAAAAATAAATTCGCTTGATTACTATTGATAGTATTTCTATAAAAGAATCATTCGAAATAACATTGCTCTACATAATATTATTGATATTAAATTATCTTAAACCGACCTTCCACATAGGATTATCTGAGATAAGAGACAATGTACACTAAATATCAAACTTTTATCTGCCATGCCTTAACAATATCAGGTAACAATGACGTTAATTGTGTCTACACTGATCACAATTTGTTAACATAATTTTTAAAGTCTTATGACTTCGCGAGAAAGGTAATACGCTGATGAGACTATATTAACATATTTATTTATTTTTTTTAGTTTAATTACCCTAGTAAATGTAAGTACCTACATAGATACTTTAAAAATAATCGACCACACGAATTATTGAAATCCATACAGGCAATCCGACATTTTTAAGCTAATTTATTTTTCAAATGTAAGTGGAAATGTTTTCTTTTAACATTCACATAATTTTATATATTTACATATAAAAATTGTGCATACAACGAACCTACGTACCTACCAAAATGCATGTTGATAGTATTAATAATTATAATAATATGTAAATTAAAATGTATTTTTCATCGTATCTAAAATATTATGCCAGTGCTATTCGTACATAAAATTTAAACTTTAATTCAATTTAAATGATACCCCACACAACATTTAGAATAATAATATTTTGTTGTTCAGCGAAATAAAGGTATTAAAAGATAGACGGACTTCTTGTCGAAACCATATCTTATTGTTTAATGATAATAATTAATAGTTTATGGACAGAGGTACGATATATTTATATCGGAACTTCAATATCTAACAAAACAATACTGAGGACACATTATTGAGAATGTTTAGCACATTTATAATAATAATAATAATAATAATAATACTAATGTAAATTAATTTAAATATTGTAAGTATTAACACAAATATTACACTTGCGGTTCAATTTGAACTCAACGTGTCATTAGTATCAGCTCTGTATATCTAATATTATATAATACACCAACTCGCGATTTTATTTTGCACCATGTAGTAGATACTACCACACTACTACTACAATGAAGCAGTACGCCTGAGGCATAGTTAGTGTTTTAGATTATATGCAGGGGGGAGCAAGTTAATAGTTAAAGGCCCAAGCCTCCCACGCTATATTTGTGACCGTGCAGTGCGCTCTCTGTTTCCATCTTAGAGAAAGACACCCTAAGAAAAAAATGTATATCGCCATAAGGTTTTTGGTTTTATAGACACTTTGCGTTTCATACGTCCCATAGGTGCAGTCCATTTAGACATTATATGCTATAGCTGTATTTGTATGAAAAGTGATGGTTTCGAGAATACAATTATTATTCCGATATTACGATCGAATAGATAATACGCCTAGGGTTGCACAATAATCGAATAAAATATTATCCAGGGCGGAGGGCTCTTCAACCTGTAAACGCAGTATAATGCATAATATAATATTAATATGATAATATTATGTTATAGGTTGGGATTGCGTCTAAAAATAAATGTTAAAGCCGCCTTGCGACGAGTACAACATTGAATATTATATTAATCGTGCACAAAATGAACGAGACTCGGACTTTATAAACCGAATAGATATCGAAACGTCATTGCGACATGTATTATACGTCCAATTGATGTCCAATCGATGAAATACATTTATTATTGGTACATGTGCCATACCTATATAATATGTATAATACGCACATTTCGTGCAACTCGAATCGTATTATTGGTACCGTCGATGAAATAATAGAGGCACGCTAACCGCGGCAAACCAACTGCAGCCCGACTGGGTGAGTACAGCTTACTCTTCAGCTGTTGGCGGCAATACCCTATTGAGCTCAGACGAGATTAATCGAAGTATGCGAGAATCCCCCCCCCTCCAGCCCAAAAAAAAAACAACAAAAATACGACACTGTTGAACACTGCTCAGAAGTACTGCAACGTTGGTACATTACGCGCATACATGAATTGAGAAGAATATTTTTGAAAAAAAAAAAAATCGAATTTCGTGTATTCAATATATCAAATTGTACAAATGTGTTGAACTGTGTCAGAAACGTCGAGTACCTACACGATAACTGGAGACCCTTATTTAGCCGTCCCTGGCTCGGAATATGCATAGACCGGGTTCTATGATAAAATAATATTTACGAGTATTTCATAAGACGCGTAGATACATACGCGACCGGTCACCGTGCCTGGTTGTAGACTTTTGCCACGAAAAAAGAATTTATTTGCTCGATAAAAGGAAAACGTATCGACCGTTTTCAATCGGGCTTCGCCGAGTAGATCAAATTATGACAATTGACGTCATACTTAGAAGTTTAAATATTTATCGTCGAATTCCAACCGAAATGTTACGTCCACCGCAAAAATGTATCAACGATTATGCGGTTTATGGCGCGCAACGAATAAGTGTTGATATTATTTCCCGCGGGGCCGAGTGTTCTAAAATTCATAATATTTTGTAGGGCTCGTCTTGAAAACTCGGGTTACCCATCCGACACTAATTTCTTATCCGGAGCACCTAATTAATTCGAACAGTATTATATTATTAGGTATTATAACTCGTGTTGTATTACAAACACCGCGGTTATCGAGCGTATATTGCGATGACGATTAATGACATAATATTATTTTTTAAATTTTTTTAACGAAATCGTTGCGAGCGTTTTGTATCAGTTGTTTTTTCATCCGTGTACCTACGATACAAAACTGTATAATATACATATTTATACACATTTATAATATCTGTCTAACTGGAAACGAAACTTTTAACAGGTGTTGCTCGTTAATAACTTACTATTGTTAATGGGAAATACATTAAATAAACTTTTTAAATAAAAAAATAAAACAAATATTAATAATAATAATAAATTAATGGTGGCAAAAATTAATAGAAGAAAGTTTTCGTGCACACTATTATAATAACAATGTTTATAAGACTTCGTGTTATTATACTATATAGATACCTAGTTATTATGTATAATAATATATCTTATACCTAGATAATATTGGCGACGGAAATTTCAACGATTACTTATACTTGACCAAATGGTTATTTTTGTGTCATTTCTACCACATCGAAATAATAACTCTCAACGCTATCACAAACTGTAATGTTAGTTATTATCCAATATACAACACAAAGCATTTATCTTAAACACATTTTAAGTACAGACTTTTGACACAATTATTATTATCCATAGTATCAAAAATTAAAAAGATCCACTTATGTTTACGCCACAGTTAATCTTTATATAGGAAAGTGATTTTATTTTAAACTTTGAAATCAAAAATCAAATAACTACCTGCCTATAGTTTTTGAGTCATAAAATTGTATGTTATCAAAATTAAAATAAACTAAATAAATAGCGCGATCTTACTTTGTGAATCATCTCGTGTGTATTTAATGTAGATGTATTAAATAAGATAAATATTTTTATTATATTTAATTCTTTATATTTATAACAACCGTCCACTCTCATATTATTATGGACTTATTACGTATCACATCGTAGAAACGTAAAGTTTACATCGTCCACAATAACTACGCGAAGTTAACACAAAATTTAAAAAAAGGCAATAATTTATCATCAAAATAAAGTTTGAAATGTATGTGCCATGTGCCTAATAAGGTGTATATCGATTCCTTCGTCTGTTAAGAAAAAGTAATTTTAGATTTTAAATACAAGTTTTCCAGGCCAAGTGTATCGTCCAAATCGTTTGAGATCAGTTGTAAGACATTTTTAATTAACGTAACATTCTGTATCACACAATCGTGTGACATTTTAATTAGTACTATTTACAGCCTGTAATATTCTTAAAACCAATTAAAAAACTTAAGGTGAAATTAATAAATTCGTCATTAAGTCAAAATGTAATTTTGCAGAATTCTAACTTCTCGAAAACCGTCAACAGTAACTAAATCAAGTACTTATCTGGTAATTTTTTTTTACCCGCGGAAGCATTTTGCTTGATAAGCAAAAACGTATTTTAACATAAGGTATACATTTAAATACATACAGCTCAGATTCCAATCACCATGAGTCCGTAGGTGATATATATATATATATATATATAATCTTCCGTGATGGTATTTAAATCAAAAATTATTTTTTTGGTTTTCAGATAAGGGTATTGTTAGCCACCATCCGTAATTTATGGTTTTCAAAAATAAAATTAATGTAAATTAAAATAAAATGTACGACATATTATGACATCTATATTATACTTCTTATTGTGTCCCGGAAACTTGACTTTCTTTCTTCCTATTCGTTTATAGTTGTTGTTAGTTGTCACTTATTACGCATATTATTACTAACTATTGTCTAGGTAGTGTTACAATAAAAACGATATTTAGTTTTAACACCACGATTACGAATTTTATCGATTTATGGATACCCGTTTCAGTTCAAAGTAATCCGTTAATTTTCCTCAGACAAATAGTAGGTACCTGTTGCATTTGCATCCTCTTGTATTTCAAACCAGCTGATGAAGTATGTTAAGACTGCTTCTGCTTTTGAATAGAAAGTCGTTGCTATTTGGTAAAGTTCTGTTTCTTCAACGTCATTAAAGTCCAAATTGACTTCGATTATGCATAGTGGGTTAGTACCAATTTTCGAATTGATATTTCATATTATCGCCAATCGTAAAAAATACAATCATAAAATCTTTTACCTACTTAAAATTAGTGTTTCTCTTGAAGTTCCGGTTTTAAAATGAATTTAAAGAAGATTCCGGTCCCCGGTAATTCAAAGGTTCGGGTTAAAAAACCGATTTTTTTCGGTATGGTTCCAGTCCCTGCTGTAAGCTAAGATCCACCCGTTAATTGGAAGCACTGAAAATAGAATCGAACATGTTGTACAATGTACATGTAACCTTTTTTTTATTCGACGACGATGACGGATTACAGTGAGTGACGGGGGTCAAAAGAGTGACGGTGTATCGTATAACTATATATACCGTAGTTGTTGCAGTATCACGTACCTATATAACGGATAATACGCGCCGAGAATTCCAAATAATAATAATAATAATAATAATTATCATGTCGCTATTCACCTATAATATCGTTATAGTAATAATATTATTATAATAAATGATACAGCGTTACTGCAAAATCACGATTAAATCACAAACGTTGTGGGTATACGCGGCTAACCGGCACACTCGTCCTCGTCTGGTCAGTATATTAAAACGAACAGAGTACTAATCAGTTGGGGAGACGAGATTTTCCGTTCGCATGACTACGACGGTCGTATGATGATGTATGCGAAACAATAATATTAATAATAATAGCATACTGGTGCTGCTGCAGTGTTTTGATGGCACGTGTATAAATTATTATTGTTATCTCATATTTCACGCGTACCTATCCGTTTTGAATTTTAGAGGATCTCCAACAACAATAATAGTAATAATAATATCATACAATATACCTACGGTACGCGCGTTTCGATGTGATAATGATATTGTATTGTCACTGGTAAAATAACAGAACACGACTCTATAGACGACGGTCCGGAGGTGCTTTAAAACATCATAATAATGCGGTGCACGGTGTTTCCGAATGAAAATAATCCGCGGCGTTTGCGAGTGTTATTTTTCTAGTTCCGGCCAAGTGTTTTGATGGGTGATCGTAATAATATTGTACACGCATACGTAATTTTAGTATCGTACACGTTCGTTATGTATGGTAGTCATCATAATATATACCTGGATAATCGCGGTTATAATGGGAAACTCACGGTCAACTAAAAATACATTTCGCCGGAGTCCGTCCACGACATTATCTGGCTGGCTTTTCCGGTGCTGGGTAAACAAAGTCCGGAAAAATCGGGGGCAATACTATAATCGATAAATATTTACAAATGTAGCTGATTTTAAATTAAAAACACATTTAACTATAAAAATATATATGTTTAGATATATTGTTAGGTTAGGTTAGGCTGAAAAATCTAACCGAACTCACCTAATTTTAATAATGACGAGCTAGAAAATAAAAATTGTATAATTAATCTGAATTCTGCAGTGGTTCAAATTCTTTAAAAATAAATTGATCACGTTAAACGTACCGACAAAAAGACTACGTTTACTATATTTATTTTAGATTCTGAGCGGAGCTAAATCTGGTGACATCCATTTACCCACTCTTTTTATTTTATATCTTCTCAATTTTTCTGTTTTAAGTATTTTTATACTGTGAATCTACCCGTATTTTATACTTGTTTATTAATTTTATGAAACCGATTTACTAATAGTAGTAAACGGATTTAAGTAAGTGCCTAAGATAACCGATAAGACCAATTAGTTTAAAACTTGACTTCCTAGTAAAAAAATTGGTCATTTCGGATTGACATAAAACTAAAAAGTTTGATTTGACATTTAATATTAAAGATCTCGGTTCTGATGCAGTTCGGTATTATATAAAATGATGTATGATTTGGTTCGACGTCGAATAAAATATGTATTCGATTCAAGTTTGACATCACACTAAATTATTCGCGATCGGTTCGACATACCATTAAAAAGTTCGGTTCGAGACAATATTTTTGAGTTCGATCCACCTCTAATTATATAAATATATACCTACATATTATATATACGGAATTATTCTAGATTATCAATATTTAACACTTCCGTCGACGCAAGTTCGGTACTTACAACCGCTGTACTAGAATATTAAACGTACAAAATATCAGCATGTCGTATATATGTACCTACTTCGTCCTCTAAATTACCAGCCGGTAACCTATGCAGCAGCAGCGAGAGGTACAACTGTATAATAACATCATACATGTTACAGCTAGCGGTAACATAAAAAAAAATTATTTGTTGTAGGTTTATTATTAAGTTTTAGGCACTCGGAATTCCAGCCGTGAAATGATTATTACACCCACGCGTCGTCGGGGCGCGTGCGCTCAGTGCGCGTGTTTAATTTTCTCGCACGTGTTTTTCGAGACTTTACCGTTTTTTTCCGCGGAATTTTCATTATATCGCCAAACTTTCCCTACAGGGTTCATATCATCGCTATGTATAGGTGTACACCTATGTACGGGACACAGTCCCCGGCGTGTGTTTCCAGGCTGGCGTATATAATACATGTACGACCCACCGCTCGCAATATTATGGCCGGAGGCGCAGCACGTAAACATACGAAATTTTTCCGGAAAATTTATCATCGCCTAATGCGAAAACGTCAGAGGCCAAAAACGTTTCCGGCAGACGATGTATATATACCTAAGTATGTGTAAGTACTGTACATTTATATGAAGCGTACACCGGACTGCTTTGCCGGCCGACGAGAGCGTCTCGCGCGTGATGAGCGCACACGACGTCTCCGCCGCAGATCGGATGTGTCGATGATGAATAAATACAACTTTTAACTGATATCGGTACTTTGAGACAATAAATTACCATCGAACGCATTTCGAGCGCAAACAAAATTTATTTACCGACCATCTATATATATTACTTTAGAAGCTGCAGATACCTATTTATATACTACTGTGATCGATTTTATTTTTTTACTCGCAGAATAATTCACTGGCGTACATCGGTCGGAGGGCTGGAGGGGAGTGAAGAGCCCTCCCCAAAAAAGTGATAATTGCCACTCCCCCCCTAAAAAGAAAAAAAAAAAAGATTAGGAAAGTTTTTAGTCCATTCCTCTCCCCAAACATAATTTTTCTAAAATATTTCCGCTTATGAGTCGCTAGGCACAACAATTTTTCCAATAAATTTTACCTTTTGTTTCGTCTTCTAATAACAAATCATTATAATCAACATAATTGGTGGTGCATTTATCAAATCATATACGCATAATATTATTATTGTACACACAAATATATCCGATAATTCTCGGTACCTATGCAATAAATCTTATTAGAACTTAATCCAATAACAACTTCCATACAACTAGAGCTCTGACATGAGATACGTGAGTGTATAATATCCTAATAACGTGTATGACACCATTGCCTCTATACGGCGAAATTTTTGAAATTTTAAATCAACTCCTCGCGAGGAGTTTTAATGTTTGCTATAAATGGTTGATATAAAAATAATAATTAATTAATAAATGTTAAAACTGCTTTCGAAAAACTTTCAAATAAAAACTTAACTTTACAAAAATCCAATTTTATTTGTAATCTCAAACTATATTGTCAACCAAAAATGATAAAATCAAATAATCTGTTGGATATAAAAAATGTATAACACTACCTACCAATCTTTATAATATTATCTTATCACTATATATAGCTAATTTGAGTGGCTCACTCTTGAATTTCTTTTTGACATATAAAAATCAAATAATTTTGTTTTACCTGTACCGACTAGCCATTTCGGTGGTATTTTCCTTTAAATATAAGAAAATAGTATATTTAAATGTATTGTTTGTTATTCAACATATGTAGAACAAAAGCGAGGTAATGTTTGTAGCTTATAAACTCAAAAACTACTCGACTGATTTTGACGAAAGTTTCAGCGATCGTTTTTGGAGATATCAGTAAAGTTTGGAGAGTAGTTTGAACCACGTTTGAAAACATACCAAGTGTGATGACATTTGGCCGAATTAGTTCACAAAGCGATGTACACCGATGCCGATTTGCCCGTGAACTGAGGTGCACTAAAACAAAGCTAAGCCGATATAAATCCGTATTTTATGTTTGTCACTTTTTTTCACGTCCCAAGTCGAGGCATATACAACTAGTATAATAATAATATATCAATAGGTACAAAATACCTCTTTATTTGATCCACGTACTAATCAAAAATGTATATACATTTTTTTCAAACTGATTTAGGTATGTCCAAATTTTTTTCCCTTATAAATTATTTAAACTTTGCGAATTAAATGTATTATTTTCTAACTTACAACTCAAAGATCTAGTGGTTACTTGACTTATTAAAAATTACTCGAGTTAATTGATATTTATTTACATGATAAACATTGAATATATTATTATTTTCCATGTCCTATCCATTTCGTTATCCTATCTATATGATAATTATCGTCGGAGACTCGGAGTTACTTAAAATATAAATAAATAATATATACGCTTCGACTGTCCACAATCCACATTTCTACATATTGCCCAAAAATATAATATTATAAAAGTACTGTACTCCCTTCCTTAAAAATATCCAACAAACGAGTTATAATTAGGTAATACTAGTTGTAATACTTTGTCTATTTATAAATATTATACATCAAACTTATTCTAATAAAATCCATACAAAGGCACGTATTTAATGTTAAAGAAAAAAATAAACGGGAGAGGAGCTGTAAATTGTTCAAGAAATTCTCTTGATTACCTACATGCCAAAAACAATATTTAATGTTTTGGAGAAAGAGGGAAAAATTACTTACCAAGGTAAATTACAAAAATGATCACATTCAAAATTGAAAAAAATAATATAGTATAAATAATATAAAATAGTATAATATAATGTAATATTATGTGTATTAATAGTCGCTGTGGGTTTATAATGTTTATATAATAATAATAATAATAATAATAATAATAATAATAGTAATATGTCCTCACCACTCAATTTTATAACACAATACGTTTGTATCGCAAACGTTATTGCGTATTAGGAACCGGCACAGTATTTGAATCGTTTTATTCTTTGTATTTATTTGAAGAAATCTCATTTCTTTCCTTTCCACCGATCCCCTTGAGTTGAACATCGCAAACCGCCTGTACGACATAATTTCATCCGGACCATTATATATTATATATAATGTAATATAGAAATTGATGGACGGTCTAATATGAGTTTAGCAAAAGTTTTCCTTCTCTGTCGATTCTAAAAAAGCCATCATTACATTGTATATTAATATAATATATATATATATATATATATGTGTGTGTGTGTGTGTGTGCATTATTATTGAGGAATAAAGATTTTATATTTTTTATCTACTTACCTACTTTTAATCGTATATTGGTTGTACATGACCTTAGAAGTCTAATCGACGTAATATAATATTGATGGTTTTCAATTAAAATTGAAATACGTCGATCCCATTGTAATACCGGTAAGGGTGGCACTAAGTTTTTTCCTAACATTTTAACTCGACTAGTCAATGAAAATCCGTCATCATGGACGGTATACATAATGTCTCAGTTTCGTAAATGTTTCCTTCTCTGTCGATTCAGAAAAGAAGAAAACAACCATCATTACATTGTATATTATAATTTAATTATATTTTTTATGTACAATATGTATGTGACATGTGTGCATTGTTATTAAGGAGTTGAGATTTTATTTTTATTTGTAACTACTAACTTTCAATCGTGCATAACGATAGCACATGACCTTACAAATTTAATTGATGCGTCGATCACATTTCAATAAGTAATTGCGCAAAAGTGTGTTTGTATGTGTGTTTTTAGTTGGGAAGAGGGGGGCTAAGTTTTTTTCAAACTCTTTAGCTTTACTAGCTCAAGAAAATCCGTTGTAACGTTTTTTAGATATTTCCAGTTAATATGCAAAATAATACGTTAGTTAAAATCATACTTGTACATGGGTATAAATGTAGGTACTGAAAACTAATTGGTTAATAATTTTTTTGTTTGATTCCCGTTACTATATAATATGATTTTAACATTTAAAATACGTAATATCTCTATTAATATATACAAGTGAATCCCAGTTTTCTGGTCACGACATCACGCGTGAACGGTTGGACCGATTTCGCTAATTCTTTTTTTGTTGTGTTCATAATAATTGTTAGGATGAAATTCTTAGGAAAGAAAATTTTAGAAAAATCCACTAGTAAAGTAGGAAAACTCTGGATGTCCAAAATACAATAGTATCCGCCAATATACTTGTCCAGCAATAAAATAAGCTGGTTATTATTATAATGAATATTTATGTGTATGTGTGTGTATCCTTTATGCATTCCTAAACGGCTGGACTGATCGTTATGCAATTTGGTACAGAGATAGACTAGACATAATATGGAAAGAAGATAGGTTAATTTAAGAAGGGTAAATTCCAACCCGGGGAGATTCTTGAACGGAGATTATGAGATTTACGATAAACATTTTTGTTTGTAAATGGTTGTTATTGGTTTAAATAATAATTATTAAAATTGAAGCGATATGCCTGTTGGCGCAGTGGCATCTATGTATTTTAAGTAGGTATAGAATGTCTGAAGTTTGAACTAGGTATGGTATCGGTAGACCAATTTTTTACATTGTTTTTTTTCTTATTTTTTTCTTAATCTATGTATAGGTACCTACGAATGTTTGGTTTTTTTATTCATCGGATTTTGGTATGGTTAGGTTAGGTTAAGATTTTGTATTAATTGATTGTATTCATCCACTGTAGGTTGAATTAAGTAAAAACGATAAACTTGGTATAACTTTGATACTTTAGACTTAAATCATACACTTATGCACGAACAGCACGGGGTCCGCTATCTACTACAGGACTATTATTACGTCACACTATGGCAATCGATTATATTATTGCGATAGATTCGTTGTTGTTTGATCCGTGTCGATATATTATACAGTAGACGACACATTGGGACCAACACAAAGTGAGTCTTATCACCGATTGAATCTTATAGGCAGAGTGGGGAAAAAACAAACGATGATTTTAATTAATTATAACTATTAATTTAATTTTGCTACTTTTACATTTTAGATAAAAATATTACATATTATTAAATAAATACAATACGCATGCATTAGACTACCAGTAATTGCGATAAATTTGAAATGCAATACAATTTGCTGTAGGTATACATATCATTATAGTTCCTATAATACATATATATATTATGCTATATGGCATGATTAGTAATCAGTAATAAGCAACACAAAAGTTTATTTTCTACGATTTTTCTTACGAAATTTTAATCTTATATAACCGTAGTGGTGATTTAAAGAAATTAAATTAATTTTTTTTTAATGCAGTCTTATATCCGTGAGTCTTCTAAGCTGCATCTACATCATAATATAGGTACTGACGGAACGTATCATTTTCATTAATTAGTCAATTTTGCCTGTATCTAAAGGTGCATTCATAGCTACGTTGTCTGTCGTGTACGGTCGCGTGTGTTGATCAAAACGCTTTGTGATCGGACGTTACTTTATTTTGACATGTAATAACCAAGTTGGGTATAAAAGTAGTTGTCTACAGCTCAACTTGTAAACCAATAATAAGGTTAGTGCTTACGAGGTTAGGTTGTTTACCAGTTGTAACCGCTGCATATATAGTTGCTATGTGCCTCACGCCCTCGCACTATACGTCACACGACGTCTGGCTTAGCTGTAATACATAATTACGATAAAAATAATAATAAAGGAAACGGTTACGAACGTGGTCAACCGACTTTTTATCGTGGTGAACAATTGCATCGATACAATAATGTGATATTCGTACATACCATGAATATGATAGACGCCAAACTACTTCAATCGATTACACTGTTTACACAGACGTGTTTGATCCGTGTCCGTACATATTATGATAATATTATTTAAGTACACCGGTATCTACGTACCTACTTTTTGTGACACGACCGCGACGTGTGTATTATAGGTCTCGATACAGCCGTCCATAATATTATTATATTATATATTATGCGAATGCGTTTACTTTAATATTTCGTCTCGGCGCAATATCCCCGCAGTTGACTGCCACGGGTATGCCCAAGGGTATCGGCGGCCACGTTTTAGCGTGGAAAAAATGTTTTCCCTCTTTAAGAGGCGCTCAGTGGCGATACTAACTTTTGAATTCTAAATGGAAACCGCTATTTTTGACTGCGGTTTATAACTCGCGCTCGTGTTTATGAATCTCCCGGGATTATCGCAATCATATTTTGAACGAGTGACTCTCTCGAGCTATTTCCGTTTAAAGTTTTTGAAGTTGGGCGGAAATGACACGGCGCGAGATAAAGGAATGTTTCTGTTGTACACCGTCCTGTCCGTCCCTCCGCCGGCAAGAACTCGACACTTGCGCGCACCGCAAGTGTTGGAAAATGACATCGCGATGTTCTTTCCGATTATATATATATATATATATATATGCTGCATTACAGTTTGTAGGTACCTACATATCTTTTCGAACAAACTATTTCACTAGCCGCTTGTATTATTATTATTATTATTATTACTATTATTATTACTATTGTTATGAGCATTCGATACCGTGAGTTTATGTCTTTGTCTAACACACAGGCCACATAGGATTTTGTGTGCTTTGCCAAACATACCAATTGATCTAATGAAGTGATAAGAACTCTAAAAAGAGATTTTAATTGGTCGTCAAGTCTGCTTCGTTAACAGAACCCCTTTAATATCGTTTATCAGTCTTAATTTATTATTAGTCTATAACTACCGTTTCAAAACGAATTTTTCTTTTAAAAAACGCTTAAGAAAATACAATTTCCTGCCAACGAGTACTCAACACTTGCGCTGGTCGCATTGTCGGAAAATGACGTCGCGACGTTCTTGCCGATTATAATATGTATATATTGTAGTACGGTTAGTTGGTGCCTACACATATTTTCGAATAAACTATTTCACTAGGCGCTCGTAATATTATTATTATTTTTTATTAAAGATAACCTTCGGGCCATTGGGAGTAAAACATTTTTTTATATATATATATATATAGGTATTACATAATAACAAAAGGGTTATATAACAACAAATTACAGAGTTATATGAGCTTAAACTTTGAAATAGTGTTATTCTGATGCCTAAATAATTAGTTTGTCCAATCCTGTCTCCTGGAGGAATCTTATTATTATTATGTACTACTGTTAACGATACGCGGGTTTTTGATGCATTTTCTCATGTCATAATTGTCTTTAGGTACAAGTTGGTCAAAAAATTTGATAACGCTATACAATTTCCTACTGTTTGCATATGTTCATATCTATAGGTTAGGTTCATACCTATAGGTGTAATGTGTATACACATGGAAATAACGGCTGATAGCACTGTTGCACATTTATTAGGGCAAATATTTAATGGCTATTACTATTATCGCTTATCATTCCTAATTATTAATCTAACTACCGTTTCCAAACTAATTTATTTATAAAAACCGTTTAAAAAAATAGGTACAATTTCCCGCCAGCGAAAACTCGACACTTGCGAACGCCACATGCTTAAAAAATGATATCGTAATGTTTTTTCCGATTATATAATATTTCTATTGTAATAAAGTCTGTAAATACCTCGTACTTACACATATTTTCGAACAAACTATTACACTAGCCTCTCATATCATTATTATTATTATCGTTGACGATACGTGTTGTTGATGAATTTTATCGTGTCAATCGTCTACCTATAGGTAAAATGTGTAAAACAATATTTGGAAATGCTTTTATTACCTACTGTTTGCATATTTTTATATTTATATCTTATATAGCAACACCAAATAGATAACACTGATGCACATTTAATGAGTAAATTATTTAATCTTCTAATTAATTATGACCATCGATTATAATATATTTTAACTAAAGAGTCTAATGACCGCTCTTTCCAAACTTTTTGAACACTCTGTATATGTTATGGTAATATTTCTTTTAAAAACCATTTAAGAAAATACATTTTGACTTATCATCGATATTATAATATATTACAAAAAATATTTAATGATGCAAACGCACACAAGTAATTAAAAGTCTAATAAACGTATTAACGACCAGTTTATTCGCAGTTTATATTATTTAGTCAATAATTAGTCAACGCTTTAAAATAAATGATATTATTTACCTAAATTGTTTATGTACATTTTTACAAGTATACGGATGTATATATTTATAGACTTTTTTAAAGTGGTATAGGGAAAAAGTTTAATAATGATTTTTTTTCTTGAAATACTATTAAGGACACTAAAAGTTTTACAAAGTTTCTCGCAATATAATATATATGTGTGTCTGGGTGTGTGTGTTCGATTGAAAATAGGGCGTATGTTGTACTTTGGTTATATCAAAAGTGCAAAAGTCTCATTATTTTTTGAGAAAACCACGCAGAAACTGCAAAAACGACTTTGCTCCAAATTGTTATTAGAACGATTTGAAAGTCACTTCTAAATACAATATGACAACTTTTACACGCAACTAACACTAGCAAGAGGTTCAGCCAATGAGTGCCACTTTTCTTAATTGGAATTTTATTTTTATCAATATAGGTTAACTATATATTATTATTACTATTAAATTATATAATACTTATAATTTATATAATTGTATTGTTATTGATCAAACGTGGCAACTAAAACTCGTTGAAATAATTCATATAATATTAATATTATACTCATATAATGAAGCATTTTTCTAAGGAAAAGTATTCGCACAAATATTAAACCTATTATTAAATATTGGACTCGAGATGTGACGTCGTATATGGGTGAACTGAGGATAAACATTTAAATTACATTTCTTGGGAAATTTTAAAATAATATTGTTGCATATATTTATATAAATTATTAGGTATCTATGTAATGTTATATGTTATATGTTATGTTATCATATTATGAGCAATACAGATCACTACAATAAGCTCCATTTCACCATTTATATCTTTCAAAGTATGTGCGATTGCAGTGTGGTATAATGCCAAGTAATAGTTCCCACGTTATTCATAATATCACACCTTATTTAACAAAAAATTATTTGGAATCCGTGATCATTCATATGCATAATAAGTATATAAAAATTAAACAAAAAATACGTTATAATATATTTACTATTAAAAAATATTTACTTAAAACAAATGCAATTTATTTAATATTCACAATAGTTTCATATTATTATTAAACTTATTTAAAATTTAACAAAAAATTAAAATAGAAAAGCAAAATCTATTATTTTGTATTAGTAAGTTAAGTTTTAACGTATTTTAAATTTTCATCTATTTATTATTATACCTATATTATTAGTGCAGCGTGCATATATTTTAATGTTTGATAATATTAATTTAAGAAAATATGTATTATAAAATCATTATATATAGCGTGATGATTTATAAAATATATACTTAGCTCCCAATAAATAACTATAACATGTCAAATTAAAAATCAATGTGTCAAAAAAAAACTTACAATTATTTTTAATATTACTACGTAGGTATAGTGGTATAGTACTATAATAACGACTAACGATAATTAATGTCAGTGAATGTTTTTGTCATTGAAATAAAGAATGTATCACTAATGTATCTACAGTGTTGTAGATTTCGTACATATAACAATAATATTATATATTATTATACCTATAACTACGATGTTATGATTTATTTCGCATTATTTACTGCATTATCATATAGGTATTGTATATTTTACAGTAAATTGAATTAAACCAAACAATTAAAAATATAACCACAATTACTACTTTGTCTAACAGAATTAGCACTTACCTACATAGTATATGTACCTATGTATGTGTCAAAAACTTTAAATCGGTTTTTCAAGACCGTGGAGCATCATGATGTTGAAGTTATAATAGGGTTTAAAAACCAGTTTTAAATAACGGTACATACTGATAAAAATCGATATCAAACTAGAAATCAATATCCAAAGAGAAAAAAATATATAAAACCCCAAACGGAAATCCAAAAAATTTAAAACTGAAACTGCTTAAATCAAAAACCAGGAATAAATAATAGAAACCAATATTTATAAGTTCGGTTTCAAACCAGAATTCAACGAACCCTTTCAAAAAACGTGTAGACTGCTTTATATCCCGGGGAAAGTCCTTGGAATTTCAATAAAACAACATTTTTATAATAAATATAAAATAAAATATTATTTATATACAAACAATTCAATAGGTAGGTAATAACTAAAATAGCCTGATCGGACAAACGTGTGTGTTTAACATTCTAATAGCAACGGAAAAATTAATACTAAATATCAATCTCCGACAATAGATATATATATATAGATACTACGATGACACCTTAATATTACGAATCGTCGTCTGATTGATTTGGTAAAAATAACTATGGTATTTTTTGCTATCTAGGGACGACGTGAGTGGATATCCACCTATATTATAATAACGCGACGGTCACTGTAACCACACCGTTGAAGTTTAAACCGACACGAAAACGAGCGAAAACCGTTCGAGATAACGACGTCATAATTTATTTGCGATCGTGTATATAGGTATATGCACATACATTTTAATAGTAATATTATAAACAGCACGTTGTCCTGCAGAGGAACTCTAAACTCGATTTGTATAAAGTCACACAGAAAATAAAGAGACTCGCTATTCCGAAAATATAATACATATTTTGTTTAATTAATGATCCACCGACCTCGCAGGTACACATTTATTTTGTTTAATGACATCCGACAATGTAGCGGCTCGGCGCACTTTTCATTTTTTTCCCTCGCGTATGCAATTCCAATTAAAATGCCATTCATGCAGACGCGTGGTAGGTATACCTAAAACACTACAATACGATACACAATAATAATACACGTGGGTGTATGTGGGTGTGTGCGATACTCGTATTATAGCAGAGTTATGTGCGGTATTATGGGCGAGCGACTTTTCAGCTGGCATTATATTACTATTATATTATTTTAACATGCCAAAGAGCATAGTCGTATTTCGTTTACGCACTTGACGTCGGTTCATACATTCATTTTTTGCCTCAATTATTACTGTGTTTTTTCCCTGTTCATTCCATTAAGTCACCGACGAAGTTTCGGCATCAGCAGCCGATTTCCACGCGGATTTCTTATTTGGCACTGAGATCGTAAATTATTTATTTTTTCTGTCGAATTAAAACGTTCACTTATACAGAAAATATATTTTGTTAAGATAGGTACAAACTATACGTTTGATTTAAATCGTATAAATACATTTTTAACGCACTTTGATTGAAATATTAAACATTCCAGAACTCTGACTTATTTAAATCATTTATTTAACAAACTGTATATGACGTGTTGGTCATCTCCAAAATTATTAATCATCAAACGGGGGGTCTAACTTCCAGTATTTTTTTTATTTTTTTCTGCTAAAAACACGAGTCACACGCTTTTTAAAAAATCTAAACAAAATACTCAGTAATAAGCAGTATGACCTCCAAAAATATTGAATAGTTAGAATTCAAAACCCGATCAAACACCCTGCGACACATAATATAATAATATTGTATTGATGATGCGCGTTCGTCTGCGTGCAGATTACCTATTGTGTCCGACGAATCATGTGCCTCGTTTTCGCACCACGAACGGTTTTAGTGAAAACAGAAATGGAACCGAATCGATAGGCGAAAAAAAGATGGAAAATCCTGTAAAAAAAAAAATTGACGTCGTCACACGAAAAATTACTGCAATATTGCAGTCACACGATAATAATATAATAATATTTCATATCGATCCGATGGATTGGCATATTTTACAACATGGTACGACGAAGGACGAGTCGTCTATGCATTATTCCGACTAAATAATATTAGACTGATGTATAACCTGCTAGGGTCCCTATGCCTAAAAATATATTATAGCATGTTAAATAGTATTAAATATATAGTCGGGTCACTGTGTTTAATGCGATTTGCATGTACGTCTACTTACATCAGGTGTCAGCTCTCGTCAGTGCTATGTGGATAACAATAATAATAACTGAGATAATAATAATAAAGTTATATTAATAACGACAATAATATTGATAATGGAGTGATGAGAAATGCACGAATGCGCCTATAATCGGCTTACGAAATGTATTGATAACCCTGGAGGCCCATGAAAACGTTCAAAAACCAATCGATCGGCTACAAATCCGGGAAAAAGGTAATGGACGTACGCCATTAGTCATTACACTCTGGCCGACGACGTGTTGGACTGCAGATTTCGAGCACACGAATATTATGATAATATGACGTTGATAATTCCAAACAATTTCTGACCTGCAGTAGTACGACTGATCTCGGAAAAACGACAACACTGTCTGGTATCAAATCAATGCCAGGTAAAAACGGTAACGAATAATGTATCAGGTAGGTCGTAGGTATATTATACCGGCTGAGAGTTTAACAAAACACTTTAAAAACGTACATAAAATTAAATACATAGACATGTCCGAAGACACAGATCATCACGATTTACGACCATTCATATCGTTACACGTACACACACAATCCTGTCAGCTTCACTACGGCTGAGGCTGCATGAAGACTTCATCGTCGAGTCAGCGGGCGTATTGTAAAAATACTAATTATTACAATATTTTGTGACCTTAGCCCTTGTTAATATTATCAGTTAGTTTGTTTAAATCTATTTTCCACTCTACAGCCTATACCTAGGTAGGTATTTCGAGATTAGATCAAGAAAATGCACTATTTTCTGGGATTCTGGGAAAAACAGGTGGAAGCCAATTTCAAAAAATCGTTGTAATATGTTGAGGTATTTTAACTATGTGCCATTGCTGGGAAATTATCTATTTTCTAAGGTTCTGGAAAAATAGGAAAGTAACAAATTCTAAAGAATAGAGCAGCTAGATGAAGTAAGTATTTGATACATTTCTAATACCTACCCCATTTCTAATTGTTCGAACAATGTGTCGGTGCTACGTAAAGCAGGCCCTGTCATGCTTGTTTCCGGCATGTTGCGAAAAAAATCGTAGGAATTACATAAATTGTCGTTGAAGACTTATTAAAATCTACCTGATTTGTAGTAAAATATTTATATACGTTTTGAGATTGTTGAATCTTGGGCCTGTGTGAGTATTGATGGACGCATTATATTTAAGCTTACTAATTATAATAATTGAATCATTATAGGTTTACGTGGATTGATGTTTCAACTTTTAAAATAATTATTATTTAAATAATATCTTATTTAATAGTATTCTGTCAAATAATATTTATTTAATTTTTTAATTATTTAAATTGATTTTGAAAAATGTATTTTATTTTGTACGTAGTACGTTGTTTTATAGAACTTCGAATATGTACTATTTGTTTTCATACATTTTATATGTACAAGAATATTATTGACGTGTAAACAACTAAATAATTAGCTGTATGGGTTTTATCTATTTGATTGTGCCATAATATATTGCTCGTTTGATGCACGACATGATATTAATTAAAAATTTAATAATCGTTACTTCATATTTCCTAACTGACATTATTAAATTATTTTTATTAAATCGACTGGTTTTTTAAAGCAATAATAATATAATATCTATAATAGTAATAGGTATAAGATCAAACATTATCCTTAATAATTCTACCTATTATTGTTTTAATGACTGTTTATTAAAAAATCGCATATAGGTACATGGCTAAAAGAAATATTTATTCATACTAAAATAATATAAAATGTGATCAGCTTTTCATTTCACATAACGGAATACACTTCAGAGGAATAAATGCGGGATTCTGACATTCATGCCGAAGCATTCATTCATTTGGAAAATGGTTATTTGTATGGTATATGCGCAGAAATCCTGCGATTCTCAAAATTATCTTTATTACTTATGTTGTGTGACCACATTCAATTTCCTACATCGATTTGCAACTAAACTTTAATTTATCATTATATATATTGTTCGCAATATTTTAATATTCATAAATCATATTTCGATCGATAAAACCATATTAAGAATGTCTGTAGAAAGTGTTCCAATAATAGATGGCACACATAATATTATATTATAATTATTTATAGCAAAGATTTAATTGTTTGGATAAATTAAAAAATGCATGTCGTGCTCCTTTAATACGGTTTAATGGAATTAGTAGTGATAATTTTTTTTACGCAACTCAATACGTCAATATATCATAAAATAATAATATTATTATAAATATTTATGATTAATATACCCATATAGTACTTACACGCCGTTTGAAAAATATTTAAACGCCGATATTTATAGCTGTCGATGATAGCGTTTAATTATTCACCATTATTTTTATCGTAAATACAATTAATTGAATATTATTCGATTTCTTTGTTTTAATTCATATAATATTACAATGTAAACAATCCCATTAATGCTGTGTTAAATACGAGGCTAAGCGTGTTTATACATCAGTGGGTAATAATTTCATACTATTGGAAGATTTTGGTGTGCGTTTGAATAGTGTTTACATTATTTGGAAGTATCCGCATCGGCTCGTGTTTGTCCGCTTCGGCTGCCTCTTTCATTTGAAGATGGTCTTATCGGCTCCGACCCGATGCCAGTGGTGTAGACGTATAGGCTCCCAATCAACAACATTTTCTTTCCTGAGGCTGAGGACTGGCTACGGTGAGAAGAAATTCTCTGTATTCATGGTTAAAAATGTTGTAAGCGTTTAAAATAAAAATTGTGTTGATTTAAAAATTTTTTTTTTTGAGTTTTAAAAATAGTGTTGATTAAGTAAAGTAAAATATTAAAATGTAAAAATTAAAAAACTTGTGGTATGAACTTGAAGGAAACTTTTTTATGTATTCAGCTCTGGTAATTTTTCCTTGTTTAAATTGATCAATAAATGTCTGAATAACAGTACACATCTTTTGCTTGTTGATAGTTTTTTCCTAATATTCATGCTGTGGAGCTTTATATACGTTTAAGCCTGTATCTGCTTCAAAATTTCTAAAAAATTGAAAATGTTAGGATGAGCAGACGTGAACTCAGCATTAAATTTTTCGTGGAAAGATTCACAGCAGTACGTAGTGAGATCGCCTGTACTTGACATATCAGCCCACATTTCCGGGGGAAAGTGTCCGTCATCTAAGTAATTGACTCGAGTGTAGTCAAAAAATTCTATGAGTTGCTTGTTACCTTTTGGTTTTAGAGCAAACAAGTTTTCTACATAACAACACACAACCTGATCAAGCGGAAGCAATGGTAAACCAAAAAACATTTTATAAAAATACTTCTAATTTCTGATGTTTTGTCTTTAAATTCTGGTGACAAACCAAGTGATTGAATTTTACTCCCACTACGATTGGGCTAAGTGAAATCTGCATCCTCTGATTCTCGTCCGTGACGATGATGAAGAGACAGCACTACACTTCGCAATATAACGAGAACTAACATCAGATAATATTTTGTAATTTCATACAACTATATATATGCGATTAGCTAGCTACCAAAAAATTCGTTATCGTAACCGGACGCAATACGGCCATTCAACGGACGTCAACGAATAACGACCCCGAGCCGATACGGACTCATTAACGGCAAGCGGGAGCCGATACCGTCTCATCCCATTATTCAAGCTTTAAAATAATCATTTCGCCTTGAAATATTAATATTATATATATATATATATATATATATATATAGGTAGGTACTTCAAATGGATTGCTAATTGGATTGGTAATTTAGATTTGAAAGGTGTTATTTAAATTACCTACCTTCCGATAATTAGCTCAAATTTTAGAAATTTTGTGTTTTTTATTTTTTATTAGTAAATGAAATAATTTTATTTCGAAATAAAACTATTTACTATTATACCTATCCATTTACGAATTTATCAATTCAACAAATAATTGTATTTATTGTCAATTATAGGTTTGAAATTATAATAGTTTTACTTTAAATCATAGGTACCCATCTAAGATGCGTTAACCATTTGTTATTAACAATTAACTGTTTTTTGTTTTGATAAATGATGGTCGAATTTGTATAATATGGTTAAGCATAGCAATATTGCCATGGACACTGCGTCCAAACGCATCTGGGAAAAATCCAAAAAAAAATCTTATTTGAAATTCACACATTTTATATTTTATTCATATAAAATATTAAAAATATGCGAAAACATTTTCAGAATATACACATATGTGTGTGAAAATAAATAATATTCTGTAAACAAAATAACTTAAAATTAGAGGAAAATATTTTGAAAACGCCATAGTGTACCTAAGAAAATTCAAAATAATAATATAGGTCAAAAAGTTTCAAGTTAAACTTTTATCTATTTTTAATAATAAAGGTATTAAAATTTAAAATTGTACGTATTTCTTCAAAATTGAAAATCAAAATCAGTTTTTCTTTCATATAAAGTTAGGTTTAGACACCCAAAAAAAATTTAAAAAACACAAACACAGACATTATAATTTAAATACCAAAACCATTTGTGCTATAATTTGGCCAAGTTTAAATGTTATTTCAATATGGCGATGATGATTTCTAAAGTTAAGTGATAGATATCTGTTGAAAATATGTGTGTAGGTACCTACAAAACCTCACGTGTTTACTGAAAAGTACTTTTTTGAATTTATTTATATTTATATAAACAAAAATGGTATTTGGAGTATTTGTGATTTTTTTTTTTATTTATCTACAGAAAGCTGAATACAATTAATTATTTTCGTCAGTATTATGGAATCATAGATAAAATATGTACTCGAAAAATAACAAATTGACGTAATAAGATCATAAACCGTTTTCCGTCGTCAAAACCCTTTAAACTTGTCTTTAGAATTGACGTCATTATATTATATATTCTTGGCATTTACCCAATTATTGACACTAACTTTTTAACAAACTTTCTTATGTTACGGTAATTTCATTGCTATAATAATGGTTGATTCGGTCAACAGTTAACTGAACTGGTTATCCCAAACATTTTTTAAAACGTTAGTGAAAATATTTTTTTTGGATACTTTAAATTCAATTTGAAAACAAGTTCAACTGCCAAAAAAAAAAAAAGAAAAACTGTATGAACTGTATTTTTCAATTCTCTTGTCGTTATTCTTTACTTGACATTTTTTTTTTGAATGGCAACATAGATTTTTATTTTCATAATGCCCAAAGTAGCATATTTCCCACTGAGTATTTATTTATGTATAATCGAATTTTTGACTAATAGTTTTTAGTAGTTATAAGTATTTAAAGTTTAGACAAGTGCAGAAATAGTTGACCAACATTTTGCAGTGAATACTGCTAAAAAATACACCTTTAGGTTGCTCGTCCTAATGTACTGAATTGAATTTTACACTAATAATAATTTTTTAAACATATTTTATTTTGTTGTTAAGACCATTTTGGATCCTTTCAGACACATTTATAATTATGTGTTTTTAAAAAGAAAAAATATCACTTGAAATTCGTCAAAAAATACAGTTTTAAAATATTTATTATATTCTGACTAGACAGATCCATAATGAATTCAAATATTATATTTTCAAAATTAATACCGTGGTAAATCTGTCAAGTCAATACGTTGGAATGCCTCAGGTCAATTATGATCCAAAAAACGGTGGTTTGGAATCCCCTCAAATAAAGTATAACATTATAGGTACTCTATTTAATGTACTCAGTATATTATTATTATTATTATTATTGACTTTTAATTGCTCCCTACTCAAAATGTGTGCGTCAATTTTTATCACCCTTTATGATAATGTATTAAAGTATTAAACCATTAACTTTTTCGTGGCGAAAAGTTTCAAGAGAATGCACAAGTTATTTCTACAAAAATAACTCGATTTTCTGCGGTTAAAACCCACAGTAAGCTTTTTTTGTACTTTGAATTACTTAATTATATCCACGCTCTTTTATTATTTCAAACCAATTTCACCGACTTAATCATTTGTTATTATTATAGGTTAGGTTATAGGTACGTAATATCCTTACTTACTACTAATCAATTGAAATGGCTATATTCGAAAATCCAAACTAAAATTACATCAATTCAAATATTATCAATCATAACACCGATAAAAACGAAACGATAAGAAACAAATCAAAATATTACTCTGATAAAGATGACGTTTTTGAATATAAAAATTGGACTGAGGTTGTCTTGCTCCCAAATATTGTCATAAACGTTCAAGCTCTGGCGGATCATTACAATATAATATTGACTTAGATTCAAAGTCAACTAAGATCAACACAAACACACGGATTTCCACCATAAAATATAGATTGCCTAAACTGTCACAAAATTATGACAAGGAAAATGATGCAACGCTGATACAGAAACCACTTTAAAACTCACCCACAACAATATATTTATCGAAAGCAATTTACGTACAATGTTACCCAAATATTTTCCTACAAATGATTAAACAAATTGATGATTTTGTCACTTGTAAAATCTCTATTGGGTATGGTTTAAACTTATTACCACACAATGAAATATTGAAATGTAAATTATAGAGCTATGATCAATTAATATTCAAATTTCTAAAATTATCTCTTACGTCGTAACGTTTATTTACCAATTGATTAAAATATGTAATGAAATCATACCGCACCTGTTAAAAATCCACATCCTACCGAAATACCACAAGACTTTATTATTTATAATTGAAAAATAACTTGGACAAAAAGGATTTTCGATGAATATCAGCGCTCATCAAGGTACTACCTAACTCTATACTTTGTGGACTTTGGGCTTGCATGAAACAAAAATAAAAATAATCGAGTTTAATTTTTTATGCTATACAAATATAAAAATGTCAGCCAATTTTGCGCTCAACAATAATGTCAAACGGATTCACAAAGCACAAAATCAAATAATCGAAAATATATTATTGTACTATTGTAAAAAAAAATTCAACTAATAATAACACAACTCCTATTCCTTATCATATACCAAACCCGTGGAACTGCGGACTAACACAGATTATGAACGAACTACATCAATACCAAATTAATGACAAAATCACTGACATTTATTAGTATCGTTCTATCTGATCAGCTCTATCGAAAAAATAACAATGAAAAAGATGGAACTCTTGATGAACGGTTTTACCCAACAAGCTATTTGTATAAATATTGTTCATCATATTAATACTATTACATTTATACTTATCAATATTATACATTGTAGCAAAGGATATATTGTAAATAAAAAGTTTAATATCTAATATGTAATAATTAACTTATGCGCAACTTTTTCCGATGTTAAACATTTTTTAGGCGTTTGATTATTAGCATAATAATATACATTACCCCAAACCCAGATAGAGTCAGGTACTCCGTACCTAGGAATATCCAAAATAACCTAAAACGAATTTATGTAAATCGAGTATTTATCATTAAAACCAATGATTCAGTTCTACTATACACATTCCCCACCCCATAGCCCACACTGTCACCAACGAATCGGCCGAATTTGATATGCACGTGGAAATATAATAATAGTACTGTAAAATATTTAACAATAGTTATGTAGCAAAACGTGTTGAGTGCAGCCAGCGCAGGTGGAGAATAATATATAGATAGGTATCCACATTTAATTGTATTGCACGTTTGGTTGCACTCGTTATTGTGACATGACTCATGATTGGCTTCAGTATACTTTGTGCATTTTAATTTTTAAGCCGAAATTGTTAAAATAGTCAACCCAAAACCGTTCGTTTATCGATCCTCAAAATGTGCAGTTTTAGAACGATTACCGTGTTGATTTAGTGTCGAAAAATAAAAATATCTTACTACCAATTAGGTAAACGTTATATCATATAAATCTATTCTACTAAGACTAAACCATCATTATAATGGTATAAAACAATGTTAGGTAGTAATATTTAATAAATTATGATACGTTTATAGGTATTAGAATTTCGGTATCATAGTATACAATGCCGACTATAATGACTGGTTAATTTTGCTTATTTTATTGCTGAAAAAGAACTGAAAGTTTTTAAATGTTTTATACGCCCACGTAAAAATTGAATATCTTTATTAAAAAAAAATATAAAATTAAATTCTTAAACTTACTACCAAATTAGTTTATTTATCAATTATGACATATTTTTAAGAATGCGTCTTATCAATTATCTTACAAACACGAATAAAATGTTTTTTTTACATATGAAGGTTGTTTATCAATTCGATTGTTATTATAGATATTCGCATATATTTATATTATATACACTACAAGTTATGTTATGTATACCTGTATAGATTTGTTTTGGTTAAAATACAACTATTTTCACAGCGTAGGAAAAAAATTAAAAATAATCCAGGAGTCTTTTTGATCGTAACTGGTACTCACAAATTTAAAAAAAAAATAAGAAATAAAAAGTCCACAGGCCTACCAAGTAATTTCATAAATAATATTGGGGCTGTCATCTGTTTTCCTTTTTGGCTATCTTTAGGCAGTCATTGGACGAAGGTATTTTTCCCGGCAATCTGCCTGACAATCTGGAAATTATGTTTAGTTTGCTCCGTTTTAAAGTCAGAGACAATTCCAAAACACAAATCTCCTAACACATAGCTTTTGGTCCCGATATTTATACTCCCGTGTCCGAGCAGTCATAAAAACATTACACGCTTACACGTTCAAAAGTTTCCGTAGGTACGTGTGAATGTAAATATTAGTGCCTTCTGCTATTGATGATTTGAGACGATGTAAATCCTATAGTTATTGGTTTCCGTTAACAATGATGTTTGTATTTCAATTATATTATGTATATCGGTATGTGTGGGAGTTTAACCCTCCGGCACCAGCTCCAGCTGTGTGTGTGTGTGTGTGTGTGTGTGTGTGTGTGTGTGTGTGTGTGTGTGTGTGTGTGTGTGTGTGTGTGTTTGACCATGACGATTCATGGCAGTTGAAAAATCGTGTACGTTCAAACCATGTGCGAAACTGTAAGTCATAATTTAGAATCGAGTCTTGTGCGTTGTTACTATTTAAGTTTAATCAATATTACGTTTGCCATTTATTCGTTTGAAGTGTTCAGTTGTAAATAAACAAACAGTAAACATATTAACAGTATTAGATACTATTTTCATTGGTCGCCCAAAATCCCACATGACCACATGTATGTTTATTGTTTACTGTCTATGTAATAAAACGCTACATTTCCCATAGAGTTGGGATTTAATTTGTGTTTTATTCATAAATGACCGAGTATCGGCCGAGAAGAAAATCAGACGTTTACTATTATGTTGTACTTTTAAATAACAATTCCAGTTAAAAAAATAATTAATTTAAATTTTGGCAGTATAAAAAAAGTAACTTGATAAAGTTTTCACCCAAAAGTGTTAACAGAAAACAAAAAAGTTTTTTTTAAAGTAAATTCGCAAACAAACTTTTTAAGTAATACATTTTTCATAATATTTTTATTAAGTTGTCCTAAAATATTGTAAAAATTGTTCTACGCCAATTGTTGTATGGTATACGACGTATGGTTAAACTGTCTCATGTGAACATCAGTTTACACGAAGTTTGAAAAAACAAAAAAACTTACGATATTTGCACACATATTATACCTACAACTGTGGGGCGGTGGTTGTTCAATCATGAACATATTGGTTTACAAGTTTCTAAAATTGCGTTAAACATTTTATTGTTCTCGTTAAACGAATACTGTTTTATAATGGGTACAATATGTATATGTATCTATGTGATTAAATATATATAGAGTTTATATGCACATTGCACATATTATATTGTTTAGAGATTAACGCTCAATAAATACTAACGTAAAGTAAAGTAAATTAATGTCTTTGGTTATATTTTTTTTACATAAATCAGTTATAAAAAACATATTATTTTGATAAAAGTGCATAATATGTCAATGCGCAGAATAGTAGATCAACATAATTTTTCGGGATATTGCCACTCTGTTTCGCTCATTTATATTTTAAATACTTATAAATAACTGACAATATACCTCCGTTCAAAATTTGATTATTATACACCTGCAACATTCCACTAGAAAACCATTCCGTATAGGAATATGAAATCAACAATTTAAACCGTTATTCCAAAATGGAAAAATCTTAGAAATATTTCTTGATTTTATTTTTTTTCCAAAAGTGTTATGTATGTGTGTGTGTGTGTGTGTGTGTGTGTGTGTGTGCGTCTGTGCCATCTATCGACGTGAAGCGTATATTATATTAAATATCAACGCTACGTTTACGAATCCATTAATTGCGCAATGTGCCCATATCACAGCTATAAATGGTTATTGTTGCGAACATTGTTCTCGCGTTATGACGGACCAGAACGATGAAAGTTTAACAACTACAAACAAATCGTCATACAAATAATACGATACACACTTGGTTTATATATTATCATTTATCACACATAATATGTATATTCACTTCACACACACACACACACACACATACACTAAATATATATTTAGGTACACTAATGCGAAGTGGATAAACTTTAAGTTTCACGAAACGCCCGAGGGCTTGTAAACTATACGCGTCAGATATAATATGAATAACCACAACTATGCATAATATTATGATTCGTATGTTACATAATTATATGTTGTCCGTCAACGCGTCTCGTAGGATTTTAAAATAGTTTCTATCATTCGTGAGTAAAACCGTCGGCATCTCTAATCCGACTGTCTTGTAATCGAATTTCACCCCCGGCCGTGAACACACCAGGTACCCGGTTATGGGGTGGAGGGGACACCCGTGTACGCACCCACTAAACTAAATACATGGAACGCGAGTATATTTAATTTAAATATGATCCCGATAGGCAGTCGCCATTATATGAATTCCGAGAGTCATGGAAAATCTATGAAAACTGTTATCATCATCATCATATGACATTAGAGTTAAAAATCAAATCGAAATGAGTATGGCACCTTCCGTATAGTCACATGTTATATAATATATGAGAATTATACGCAACACGAATTACATGTATTTAGTTCAGTGGTGTCACCGTAATATATAATAATATATTTTAATGTCGTTAAGGCATATTATTTTTATTGAAATAATATACATTTCTTGCACGGTATAATACATTGCGATTTTATAGTTCGATTTTTATCGGTCGGTATAGTATAACAATGATATTAATACGATTAATTGATATCATTGTGGAGGGGCGGGGGGGTCTCAAAAACCAGAGCAAAAAAAATGTATAGATTTTTTGTCTTTATTATAATAATAACAAAAAAAAACTCTAATCGAGGTGGAAATTCATTGTTCTGGATTTTATAGAAAACTAATTTATAATCTGTTAGGTTAGTAAGCTTTAGTAAAGGTTTAAGTTTAGTAGACGTAATTTTTCTGATTTAATACTACTCACTTGATATCGATAGAAGATAAAAGCTAACTATATCAATGATCAGCCAAAAAAAAAATGTTCATGGAATGATATATCCTCACCATAATGCCACCTGCGAACACTAGTGTCCGTATCCAATGGCGACCACCAGCCATAATAATCATACATATTATAATATAATATATACCCCTAAACTCTATTCAGTTTAAGTTGACCCACTCGTCAGACGAAAACTGTTCATGATCGCGCATGTAGTGCCTTACCACCTGCGGCGGCGGTTGTCGGCTCCGGTCTCCGATAGTTAACGACCAATCACGGATCACCATTCACCGACCAGGTTAGGTTAGGGGTCTGACTGTTTCAGCGGCTCAGTATACATGTGCGAAAGTGGGTCAACTTAAACTGAATAGAGTATACAATAAAATATTCGATTTCCGTTCGCCAAAAATTTTATGAAATCTCCGAGTTTTTTAAAAAAATTTATCAGTGCACCCCTGCATTGTGCAAGTACGGAGGTAGCATTAAAACGAAACGTTTCTAGCTATCATTGGTTTGGCTGTATCTACGTTGATTGTAGTCAATCACCACTCATGACATCGTATTTGTACTGTGTAGACGAACGGTTAAACATAATTGTCTACTTAATGGTGGCAACTGTAGAAACGTCAGACTTAATCTTTGCACCATTCAGATAATAATAAATAATAACAGTATATATTTCAAATGTCGCGAAGATCGGTACAGTAGTAGTTTAGTGGTAGCAATTAATGAAAATTGCGTCGAACTGCGGGCGATTATAAGCGAGGCCTAATACGCTTGTTTCCACTCAATTATTAGTCGACTCGGACCCACGGGTACGCAATTAGACTGTGATATTATTTACTACCCGGGTAATGTTATGCGGGACTTAAGATTCGCCGGTCACAACAATTATTGGCAGCGAAGCGCTCGTTGAGTTTGTTTCCCGGACAACAATGTTGTTGATTGTACGTAGGTATTATTTACTACCCGGGAATCGTTTGAAAAACTGCACGGTCACTGCCTGCGCAGTGTTAATGTCTTTCGCAGATACTTGTAAAAAATGTAAGTCCGTTTATCGCTTTTATACCTACACTCAAGATCGACGGTAAACGGTATGGACCTTATATTTTATGCATCGTATCCGTGTTGGGTACTGTATCGTTAAGTACGCGGTCCCTACATCAAAAACGGTAGTCGACCCATAAATTAATTTTGTTAAGTACCTACACCTCCCGTCACCCACAAAATATACCAATGCTCCAATAATGATCTATATTAATTTACTTATGATTTATTACACAAGCGTTTATAATATGAGTATTACTTTGTCTAAATAATATTATATAAGAGACGTAATCATAAGTGTTATCAGAGATATTATCCACTGTTGTATTATATTTGTAGAATTCAATTTACAAGTGCGTTCATAAGTCTCAATCGACATGATAATAGTTATTATAGCTTTATAATTATATTTTGTATCTGCAAACTTCTAGACACGTACTGAGTGAATACGAAACAATTAAACAAATATTAAAGATATTTAAATCGTGTACAATCCAAATAAACGATCTTAATCTTAAAATATGGACTTGAAATTGGTATGTAACATATTTAGACATGAAACGATGTGTAATATGTGTAGTAAGTACTCATCCCTATGATTTAAGCTTTTTGAAAAAATAAATACATTCTTGTATAACAAAGTTATAATAATAAAAATCCGCTGATGAAATAAATAATTAAATAAAAATTTAAAAAGATTTTATGTTAATAAAACTGCATTTACTAGGTCCGGATTCGAGCAGGGCCGAAGCCATTATATCAGTACATTATTATTGAGACTCGCAATTTTACAATATCACACCGGTAAATAAACAATATTACAAACCAACCACGATACGAGCTTTGGGTGGTCGATGACCCGAATTCAATTATAACTGAGTTAATATAACGATTACTTAAAAATAAAATTATTATTACAATATTACATCTCACAGTTCAAGAATAATCCCCACCCGTTTTCCAATCACCGGCACTGCACACCGGGCCAAACTAGACGAGAAAAATATTCAACTTCGTACCCTTATTTTTATACTTTAGTTGGATAGGGTAACTGGATTGACCAGTCATATAAGGGGATGTAAACCGTTTAGGCACGGATCGACCTAAAATGTGGTCTGTTCGGGTGAATAGTATACTATAAAGTATACATACGTTTAAGTATTTAGGTCATAAGTGTTTATCCCACTAAAAATACCATTCGGACGATTACCTAAGTTTGAATATAGGTTTATATTATCTTTTTCTTCATCTTCTTCTTCCGGCCTTCATAACTCTCCAAGAGTTTTCACCACCATCCCAAATCACTCCAATTGTCTCAATCCTGTACTACCTCCCTCCAATTATGTACTCCAAGGTCTTCCAAATCTTTTTCCGCGACACCTATCCAGCTCTTTCGAGGACGACCCCGTGGCCTTTTTCCTTCCGGTTTCCCATTTAAAATTATCTTGGTTACTGCATCTGTATTAGGTATGTCTCATTACATTTCCTAGTCATTGTATTCTTTGAATCTTTATGAAATTATTAATAGCTATTACTTTTAATTTTTACTTCAATTTTTGGTTGAACTTCCTACGCCATTGGCCAGTCCTCGTATCCCTTACGACCGGGCTATATATTCCTTCTCCAGATTTTGTCTGTATATGTTTATATACCTAGGTAAAGTAATTTATAAAAATATTATACAGCAATGTAAATTTTTCATAATATTAAAAAAATTATAGTAATTTTAGAAAACCGCAATATAGGTATTACCTATTTAATAAATAATTATAACTTCATAATTATATCGGTATTAAAGTCATATTGTAATATAAAATATAGTAAATAGTAATGTATGATACCAATTATTAGAATAAAACCTTCACTTGCGCAGTCCATAACGCTCATACAGGAAAAATAATTTCACTCATCCATTTCACTTCATTAATTTTTTGGTCAAAATTATCACACTCGCATAAAACGAACACCACGCTCGCGTGGCCCACAAAATGTAGTCTAATACCTACTACAGCAAAACAAAACATTTTGACAAATATATTATTTATTTATAATTAATTAATATTATACCTAAACATTATATAATATTATTAAGTTAGAAAACCTTGACCTATTTAATTATAACAAAAATCAAACTATTCGTCCAAAGTCTAAGTATGGAACTATCCTCACGATTGTCTCCTAAGACGCTTCACCACCACTGTAATTTTCGCTTATCAATAAAGCGTAATAATACGTTTAAGTCTCCAACGGTACTTATCATGTTCAATATGATAATATATATTATATAAATGACATATGCATATAGGTAGAATAATATGCAGTTATACATAATTATTATGTTGCACACACACGCACGGCCGACTAGAAACGTGCCTGCGACTAGGTTGCACTATAATGTAATATTACAAAGTCCTCTTCTGTTCAACATGGTAAGTATTGGTACAACGCGTGGTATACGGTCGCGCCGATCTCGATACACTGTAAAAACGTCGAACCAGCACGACGCCGCCATCGGTAATTGCAATTTCGCACAAAAGGTTCGGCGTCGTCAGACCTCTAACCTGACGCTAATCTCTCGGCCGCCTCCACCCGTCACCACCCACACGAATGTTGCCACCGCACTGCCTGCACCGCATCTGGCGTGTCTGATTGTTCTCGGCGGTTTTAATAACACTTAGCCGGGCACACGAGAGCACAACTTAAATTGGAGCAGCCGTTAATTAAATTTAGATGCTCTGTACCTATACGTATAACACCGACAGCGGCGGCGTTAAAAATCGGACGATTTTTAGGGCGGTCACATCGCCGCACGCCGTAAGCACATTAAACGCGTTCCAAACACATATTATCTATATGTGTACGACGCATGCGAGTGCGCATACTGTATGTAATATGTATGTATTATTGTATACAGGTTCCGGTAGACCGTGTGAGTGGTATACACCTAACCTATACCGCGATTATACGTACGCGGTAATAACGATTGACCACGCGCGAGGGTAATGGTAGACGGATCGCGTCCACGTGTACAATAATAATATAATGCTCGCAAGTCCGTCGTAATTTCCTAATGCAGTCGCCTCTGAGCTCTCGTTAATTGCACTACCGAGTCGCATTCCGGCTTTATCTCTCCTTTTCGATGAAACTCTCACTATAATATCTCTCTCTATCTAACATCCTCGCTCTCTCTCTCTCTCTCAGTCACTATTTTGGTTGTTCTCTCGTTCTCTCTCCCCTCGTCTGCAGTCTCGTGTAGTCTCCAACAATGTCTCTCTGCAGAGATATCGTTTTAGTGCACAATATAATGCGTCTGCGAAAAATACCACGTCGCACACAGTGAGCGTATAGTTTCCGCTCGCACGGATTACGTGTGTGCGTGTTTATTTACTACGAGACTGTACGGAGCGTTCGGGTCGTAACCACTACCGTGGTAAACGGTAATCCGTATGCTGGTGGCACGACGGACTACGAAGGTTAGAGCCGAACGAAATGAATAAATAAAACGTCCGCCGTGACTCACGACCGCTTCACGAGTCTATGTGTCTATGCCTATATTATAATTTTGTGCACCACCATGAATATTATAATGCTTTATGTCTAAGCTCTTATATCCACCGAAACAATATGTTTCATCGACGTCGGTATAGTATGAGCGTAAACAGCTAAGAGCATATTTTTCTTTATTTTATACTATAAACAGTTACAAATCTCGATCGATTAAGTACTAACATCTTGTTTGGCACCGCTAAAACCATTGATTTCATAATTAGATAATATTATAGAGTTTAGTATACCATAAAATCAATGATAAAATGGAATTTTTTTAAATTTCACGATTCAAATGTATCATAATAGTTGTTACTAAGCCCTGGATTAAAATGCCTTAAAAACTATCAAAAAATAACTAATAATTTCCATTTCAACGAAATAATGACTAAATTTTTTTTAAGCGATAATAATTCATAGATGACAGTGGTTTTCGTTTGTGCTTAACACATTTAATATATTTTTACATTTTTAACTTAAGTATTTAATTAACTAAATACATTTACAAAAAAGTGCACCGATCAATCGCTTGTACCTGCATGTTGTGAACAACATTACAATATTTTGTCAGAATTTAAATCGAGATAGGTAACCATTGCAACGTACCTATTATGAAAAATTGGAGTTGTCTGTTTGAGGGATAAATAAACGTATATTTTAAATTTGGTATAATAATTTGTTTCTTGGTTACGTAAGTATTGTTTTTCTAGATTTTGTCTGCTGATCATCAGCCTAGCGCACCTCGATTGTGAATCGATCAGATCATCGGTACTCACTCATAGTCGGAATACACCCGATTTTGAGTTAATAGTTCTCATTTCTGAACTAGGGTTAAAACAAATGTTTAAAAAAAACCTACAATACTAGTTAAAGCTCATATTGAATTATCAAACAGTTACCTAACTGTTACTAGCCTCCCTTAAGGTTCAGTGATTGGTGTAACAATGTTTCTGCTAGATATCAATAATATATTTTAAAAAATACCAAAATCTACAAAACATATATTAATTGTTAACGACTGTCATATCTATTGCAGTGGACAAAATATTAAAAACATGGTAGAAATATTACAACAAGTACTCATTATTCTCCGAAATTGGTCAAAGAAACCTGTTTCAACTTCTCCACAGGAAAAAAACCAATGTTTATGTTTTCACACTCGCACAATGGGTATCACAAACTATTCCTCAAAGACTCGAGATAACAAAATACACCCAATGATTTCAAGACTTCAAACATTATTAACGAATAAATTGTAATATTCGTATCGCTGTCAGATGGAGACTGCGAGATGCGCACGCGGTTTCGGTTTTTTGGACTGAAGCGTTCATAAAACTAAAATATTATCAAATTGTCCATTTGGTCTCAGAGCTTCACAGATTAGTTTAAAGTTGTATAAATGGACTCCGTTTCTTGTAATTGTGATTTTCAATCTTTGATGCTACTAAACGTTATTTTTTATAATTATCGCACACCCAGAAATGTATTACTTTAGCTCGTAGTCTTTTTTCAAACTGATTCAACATTTAATGAATAGCTATATTATACTTATTTAAAATGTATTAAAATAATTTAGGTATAAGCGTTAAATTTTACTGTCTAAAAGTCAATTTATTCATAAAAGAAAATCCGTACTCATAATTGGTAGGTAGGTTATACATTTTATAGACAGATCTGTACATTATGTATAGGTTATACCTGTACGTATTTAAAAATCAAATAATATGTAATTTTATATTTACATTTTATCTATTATCCTACTATTTTATTCTTAACGCTTCTAAATTAATAAAATAAATTTCCATATTGAACCATTTGAACCATTGTACAATGTACATAAACATAATAGTATATAGTGTTCAATTTGTTAATAGATATGGATTTCAAGTTAATCGAGTGGTTTGTAAATTATTCAACTTTGTTGGCCATGATATTTATCTGATTTGAAGGAGCGGAGCGTATCATCTCGTGACTTCTGATAATCAAAAAATAATAATAATAATAATTATTATTATTATTGAAGAAGTTGAGTACGAGGTCGTATGGGAAATTTTGTATATGTCTACGATGTCTCTTGGAATATTCGTTTACACCGCGGCCGTTATTATTACAATTTATGGCGTGTGTCGCGAAGAAAAATTGATATTTTCATGGCAATTTCGTTGTTATTTTTTATAAGATGGCCAAATGTACCGTCCAATCTTGAACGGTGACAGTGTGCCTATATTATTATGTACGACGTCATAACAGCATAATATTACATTGGTGTCATATACGTAAATGTGTCTATTTATCATAAATAATTTTTTTTTTTAATGTTATATTTATATTTAGGAATATAATATTATAATATGAGTAACGTCGTAATTTTACATTTTAAACTTACGTACTATACTTAAATATTTTTTATTGTTATATTTAAAATATGAAATAGGTACGATATTTATTATTGATGTTCGATTTTTGATTTTCATAATGTGTGTTTACTAGGGCCCGGAACTTGATGCATTTGCATCTTTTTTTCTAATGCTCACATTTAATGCTCATCTATACAGAGATTTGATTCATGAAGTATAGAATTTAATGGTACAATTTTTATTTTAAATTTTTTGCATTTTTAGGGAATTTTATGCTTTACGGTCATTTTTTAGTATTTTCGGTTCATTTTATTCATTTTTGTACTTTTTTTTACATATATTTGCATTTTTCTTGTTGAAAGTTACATTTTATTGTAACACATGCAGTTTTTATTAACTTGTATTATCAACATTAATTTTTTTTTGTTGTCGCGTTGTCGCGATTTACGATTATTTAATAAACTGTAGGCAGATACTATTTTAGGGCCGGGACACCCATGCGCGTAAAATAGGTTATCACGGTTAATGATACCGGATGATCGCAATCGACAAATAGATCACGTTTACTAGCATTTATTGATGAATTTGGAAAAGATATTTTTTCCACTGACTTTATGAAAAGTAGTATTTTTTAATATATTGTTTTATTTAGTTAAATAAAAATAATTTTAATAATATAATATAATAGTTTTAATATTTTAATTTATGTATCAAAACCATACCTATTTATCAATTTTTACAGTAAAATATACATTTTTAATATCATTTTTTCGTGTCACTTTTTAACATTTTTATGTCATTTTATGCATTTGTTTTCATGAATTTTTTAAATATTTTTAGATCATCAAGTTGCAGGCTCTAAACTGATTACAATAAATTATTAAAAAATATCGAATACTAATGGCCGATAATAATCCTAAATATTTAAAAATATCATCAACTCTTAATATAAAACATTTAATGAATATGTGACGTTTTTACAATTACCTAGGTACCTATATAATATGTTTTGCGGAAAGACCGCAACCTAATTCTTGTTTATGCTCGGGTACTTATAGAACACAATTTGGTATGGATAATAATGTTATAGTTAAGGTTAGTGCAAAGGTAACATAAGTCACGGTTAAGTAGTCTTAGATTAGATGGCTTAGCAGTTTCACCTGAATAATTCATTGGGTTTAGTTGAAATTTTTGTGAACTTTGATGTTTAAAGACAAATATTATAATAAAAGAAATAAGAAGAATTAATTGCATGAAATCGTTATTTTGCATTTGTCATAAAATAAAAATAAAAATAAATATAATTATTATAACATGTGTCAAAAAACTACAAGTTTGGTAAACGTAGGTAACGTCATATTATTATATTATAATACACAAGAAACATATTTCAATCGCCAACCAAAGATCCAGATATTTAACTCACATTAAAATATTAAAAAAAACTGCTGGTTAAAAATGTAATAACAATATAATATAATATCCTTAATTTAACCACATTGATATATTAATATTGTCATAAAGAAATGTATTGAAGTTTCCATACTCTCAAATAGTTTTTAAAACAGAAAGTATATTATACACACAATTAAAACCAATTAAATAAATATTTTCTCAATTAATTATTTATGAATTTAAGTTTATTGTTGGTTGTATAGGCTAAGTCTTGGTCAGTATTATGGCTTAACTGAGGTCTGATATTATGTACCTGTAATAGTAGTTGTGTTCCTCTGAAATAAATAATAATTGTTCTTCATTATACCATGTCCAAGTATCCGATCGCTTAAGGAATCTCTGTTTATCATCGTTCTTTTTTTCTGTTTTAATCTGGTGGGAAGTTAAAGAGGTTTGGAATGTAATTAATAAATTGAAGTATACCGGACTTAGAAATTAGGACAATTGACCAAAATAAATGTTTTCATTTCAATTAGTTCCCCTACCACCAACACTCCAAGCTCAGTTATTGACTCATTGGCACCGATGGTGTTGCATAACAAAATCTGAGATACATAACAAGAGTACAATAAGACATTATTTTTTTCCCTAAATTGATCCGAAAGTAGCTAGACCCACACAAACTCATTATTTCCTTTAACAATTCCAAATGCTACTGACTTACAATATAATATTTAATTCAGCGATTTCTTATGTATTTTTTTTGAAACACAGACAAACAGAAAATAGTGTTAAAAATTGCCTATTTAGTGTGTACCCAACAACTGTATATATTATTTACCTAATATGGTTGGGAAATCGAAACAATATAATTATTGAACACATTATCTCAAAACACATGACAAACAAAAAACCAATAAACTTTTATTAGCAATTGTAATTTTGAATCAGTACGAGTTTGTATCACTACAATACGGGACAAGTTTCAAGCGCTCATACCCAAATTGCTATAACTTGTACATCCTACGGCACACCACCACCTATAACCACGACCCACCCTCCAAACTACATTTGTACACGGATCAGCGCCGCTGGTAATCAAGATCCGACTGCATTCGAAAATAAAAAGTTTATTTATCTGTAACATATGGTTGGAGGAAGATAACCGTTTTTTTTAATATGATAAATATATAATTATTTAAGTAAATAAAACGTTTTCAAAAAAAAAAAAATTCCAAACGTAATAAAAAAAAAACCAACTAGTCTATCATGAGACCATGACGTGATCACGTGGAACAAAAATGTGTCAAATATAATAATATTATTATTTAAATAAATACATACCACAGACTTTAATTTCAAAATATAAATTCTCATAACATACATCGAGGATTTGTATGATAATGACATATTAAATGTGTCATCATATTTACTACACTAAGACTGGAATTTCGACATCTCAAAGCAAAGGTTCCCATCAGTTGTTACTATTTGACCACTTTATAGATATTTGTAAAAACTGCGCAGCCCCAACCCCTTTACCACCAATAAAAAAAATAATTTTATCATTCCACAATCGTGTGGTAATATTATATAATATTAGGCCGGACATTTATAATAAGTTATGTTTTGATTGGTCTGTTAAATCTCACGACGTGGTATCTTTGCACCCCAAAATTCTGTATCCCTGTCATTTTTAGACTGTTCGGAATCGAGTATATAACAAACACAACTAAACTTAATTTTAATACAGTAGTGTACCTATGAAATATAAAAACTATGCTCTCCGGAAAAACAGCTATAGCAATTGAATAGGTTGATTATAAACATAATATTAGAAAATAAGAGGATGTACACTCTGTACAGATTTTATTGGGACTCAATCATGATGTAACGTTTCTCTACTAACATACGGGCAAGTATAATGTCTTTTATATTTTTTTGCATCCATCCATCATATAGGATGCGGTCAGTTCCATTAATAGTCAGTGAAATAGTATTATTTATTACATTTGTGAGATGGAATGATGAAGATGTATGCGTTTGCCCAACACGAAATAACAGAATAGTAAATTACTTGAGTAAAGGTATTCAAATATTTGTGAGTACTTAAATAAGTATTTTTGAAGCAATTAGGTACTTGGACAAAGTATTTTAAATACTTTCTTAAAATATCTATATTTCAAATTAAATTCTTTCATTTTCAAAAACTTATAACTTTTAGTTTATATTATATTTCTTACTTAAATTTAAAAATATCAATCACATAAAAAAATGAAAATATGTAATAATATATTTTGTAAATGTGAACTTAACTCAACCAAAAATTAAAATACTTCGACAAATATTACAGATAAGTAGGTTTTGTATTCTATATTCTATATATTATAATAGTTACACCAAATAGTACGGTGGGAAATGCAGCCCTATAAAACAAATGTAGGTATAACATGAAACCCGATTCAGATGATTTATTATAGAAAAAATAAATATTCTTTAAGAAACTCGAAAGTATCTGAAATTATCTATGTGTGCGTTTTTAAAGTATTTGTGTTTGTACTCAAATACATTCTTTAACCGAGTATTGAAATACGTGGTTTAAACACTTTTCAAAATAAGTATCCGGCTCTGTACTTGAATGTTTTAAAAATGTATCCTTTACAAGACTGCAAAATGACAGGTGCACGCTTTTGTATACTCACGTTTGATGTTTTTTTCATTTCCATAAGACCACTACGTCTAGTTTAATCATTGGAATCAAACATGAAATAATAATAATGACGATATGACTTACTCATGTCCAGAACACATTGCTAATGAACTCCTCTGTTCGTCGTTATTCTATAATATTTACATATGAAAACTATAATGTTACTCATTCACCTACCAAAACGAACGGCAAATAATACCCGCGTATATGAACCTTACAGTTCAGTGAATAATAAAATATAAATATTATACTGTGACGGTGTGTCGACGAGAGAAGTTTTCCGATTCTAAATCGGATAAAGCGACGGCAAATGGTCCTCCCAGCAAAACACTAACATGACAACATAATATTATATTATTATTATTATTAACATTAGGTTTACACGGAAAATATTATGTGCAGCGCACGTAATGCGGTAAGTAAGTCCCGTATGACAGTGTACGCGTTCCGAGATGAAAATAATTAATATCGAATAAGCTCTGCAGACTGGGTAGACGATCGTATATATATATAACTTTTCCCTCTGCGTGGTTGTCTTCGGTATAAGGTATAAACCGTGACGCGTGACAACTACACGTGGTTGGCACACAAACTCCATTTCGGGGCTTAACGTTGTTTGCGAGCAATAATAATGTATAGTAATAATTATTATCATATAATATCTACCCACGATAGTATATGAACCAAAATCTATGAAGTCGTATGATATAGCACTGGATTAGCTGTTATCGCTCGAGTTTTTATTTTTTGCTGTCGACGAATGATTTTCAAACTACACATTTCGAAAGAGAGGATTATCAACAGAAAATTATATTGTGATTTCACTAATTTAAAACGATTCAGTATTTCAAAAGTTGTTTTGTTTTGCTTGGTATTATATATTATTTAGGTATTAAGGTTAGGGCGTTTATGCACTAAAAAATATTTAAAAGTGAATGAAGAAACTGAAAAATATCCACAAAACGTTTTTATATTTTAATTATTAAATTAAATTAAAGGTGTCTTAAATAAAATATATTTATTAATTACAATTAAAAGTATATACAAATTACTTAAAAATTTAATAAAAATGACTGTTGCATTGATTAGCAATATAGTTGCATTCTATCTCCTAACAATTACCGAAAGTAAATAATCGATAGTCGTATTAATATATTGTATAAAATAGTTATAACAGATATAAAAACTAGTTCTGTTTTTGTTATTCTGTTTACCTTGTATAGGAAACCGTAAAATATGTGATTAAAACAAGAAAAACTTAAATATTTACTTGTTTCTTAAATTTTGGAAAACATGCAAATATAATATGCAAAGTGAAATGTTGATATTTGATATCATGTCGAAACAAATTTATACTCAGGAATACATGCAAATGGACGACCTAAAAAAATATGCCAAATCATAATCATATTCTTACCTACCCTATAATACTTATTACCATTTTAATTACCTATCCTACAGGGAAAGTTGTATATTGCTTATGGTTAAGTTTTATGTCACCAGGGGTTCAGCCCTCCTGCAAGACGTTTTTATTAATAAAAACTAAAAATACACAATAGGTTTACAAATTTAGAATAATTTATAATGCATAATCAGTATAATATTTTAAATTGTACTTTACTGTTCGTGCCAATATTGGAATGTGGCTGTCAATAATTGTGTCAGATCACTTGTGTTGATGACTGTTTTGCGACTGTCAAACTGACTGCCATGTGAAATTTTAATAATATTATGTACATAACATTTCGGACGCAATTGTAAAGTGTCGAATGTGTACATTTTGTGTTGGTCAATCCTATAGGTAGTGCTCATTTAGCGTAAAATGTATAACACTATGTAGAATGCGACAAATGTCATAAGTGTTTTACGGTTTTCAGCCTGAATACTTTTTCTACTGCTTATTTTTTTAACATAACAAAAATAATATTATAATTGTCTTGTGGAGTCGACTATGTGAGTGTCATCCATACATGGATGTAATGACTGCAAATAATAATGTCGTCGTATATTTTATAGTTTCAAAGAATGGTGAAATATACACTTGCAATTTTCCTAACTGCAGTGCATAATGTACAACGAATAGTTTGCATTCCTTCAAATCGTATATAGTACATCGCAATATAATATTGAATGAATAATGAAAAAAAAATATAATAATAATATACATCAGTTTGTACCTGTGGAGGCGTCTAAAAAGAGTAATACACATATTTTGTTTTATAATATTTCATCCCGTATTGCTGTATGCATGGTTAAATCACCACGTGATATTTTATAATCATCGTCAAACTCGAAAATACATACCGTCAAGTGACAGCGTACAATACTACAATATAAAAGTAGGTACCTCCTCCCATCTAACACCCATGTATGGTGAGGCGAGATGTGTTCGTATTTTCGAAATATTCGGCTGCGAGTAACGCAAAGACATGTGTTATTATATTATACTCGACGACAGTGAATCCGTTCGATATATTACTATTAAATTATTACGAAGAAAATATTTACCAGCTTTAATTCTATAATTATTAAGCCTTATCAGCGTCATGACGTGTTATAATCGAACAGCCACTGCAGCTAGGCTGTCGTCATGCCTACATCAAAGGTATTATAATATTTATCATTATAAGTCGTGATTTCCTCACGAGTATAACACTGGGTTTAATAGGTACATGGTACTAGAATACGTGCAAAGTTCAAAACCACTCGTGTGGTACGTAGACCCCCGATCAACAGCATCACTAGGGTTTAGTAGTCACGGGAACTAGGGATTCCTGTAAAATTAAAGCTGAATATGAACCAGATTAATAACTTAGGGAGGGGAGAAGGGCGTCATAAAATAAAATTTAAACAATAAAATTAGTACATATCAAATATAATATTTTATGACTGTAAACGCCCATAATATTTTGACACAATTGCTTATAAAATATCACCATCGATAATCTTATTGGTTAATTTATTATTTTTCTTTATTATATCATTATGCCCAGATAATAGAATCAGCTTTGGGTCATAGTCGCCTTGATGTTTTATCTCTTTGTATTCTCGTTGTACACTTAAATTCATACAAACTACATCCACAGTATAAATATACTATTAAACTGATACAATAAATAAAATAATTAAATATTTTACGCATTGAACCCATGACTGTTTTTTTTGTTCATAATATGCGCAATGAATTATATTTTAACCAAGGGGTGAAACACGTCAATGGGGGAGGAGGGGGAGCTAAGGCCCCATAGAGACCCCCTTGCTATGCTGATGGATTTATACGAAAAGTCTCTAAAGTGCAATAAGAATCAAAAATTATTGCTATTAGCGTAATGAAAAAAGAAAAAAGAAATAATTATTGTAATGTTAAATATCATATTTTAAAGGTGGTCGCGATGGTACCGACTATAGAGTACAATGTATACGTATGATATTGTGTAAACATTAAAATCTTATGGTCGAATGAACCCTGTGTGTTTTTTTATTATTGCGATTATAGTTTTGTTGACACACGGTAACAAAAAAGATATACATATAAATATACAAGAACTTGCCACGAAAAAGCGTATCTTACAATATATTATCCGAAAAATTGTTTTGAAGTTGGACTCTATCAAAGAACATGGGTTCGGAGGCTTACACAAAGCGAAATGTGGTACTAAAAAATTAAATACTGGCGAGTCGTAGCTTGTGATCACCACAAACATGTATTGTTATAAAGTATCATTGCGGTACTGTTATAACAACTTTTAACCCTAAGCAGTATAAACAATTTTATAAATCAATTCATTTCAACCATGAATAAATGGTCTCGAAGTTATGTTTCAATCACCACGGCGGCATTTGTTCCCTCCACCTACCTCAATTCATGATGTTTTCAAAACAGTAAAATATATCATTTCTGTTAAAAAAAAACTACGAGTATATAATGTATCGTAAAATATCGGGAGTAGATATTTCACTCCAAGGGACGCGACATACAGTGTAATATTATTAGCTGTTTAGGTCTGCTCGCTCATGTGCATATTGCAATTATTATTACTATTATCATCATTACACCGCGTACAACTGTGCATACCGTAGGTACTATTGTTGTTGTTGTTATTATTATTATTACTACAGTACGTTATTATTATCGTGTGTATCGTGTGTAAACTCCCGGGGGGAAATTGTTCATATATATCTATAGCTGTGGCGGGGCACGAGAACTCTGACGCATTTCATTTTGTTCGCCCAACAAATTTTCTGGAATTAGTCTACACCTATAATATACCGTCCTGCTCGTGTCTCTCCTCCCCTTGGTATCCTCACCTTCCACTTTGATACCAATGCCTGCTATGCAGTCGTCATCATCATCGACAACTCCACACTGCAGTGACACACGCGTCCACCGTGTTCTGACAATTATTACAATAATAGTATCATGTAATGACGTTATGCTTGGTTACTGTTATAATATACTCGTATTTATAGTAAACAAGTCTGATGAGCGGACTTTGGCAAAAACCGCGAGGATTTCACAATGTCGTCGACGTTTTACAATAGTGTTTTATTTTTTTCTCTTTTTTTCCATTTTGCGCTGGTGATTTTAACGTTGTCGGTCTCGTGTTTTCAGTCGTAATATTATAACTTCTTACTGACTAAAGCTCCTACATATCGTACACCGATATTAATATTTTTATGCGTTTTTAAAGACTGAAATAAACGTTAAAATCATTATTATTATTTTCATCTCGTATTTTCCATCCACTGTTTAGAAAAAATACATAACCACTAAAATAATATTGTTTATATTATTAATTCATTACTTCGATATGCATTATTATTACTATTATTATTAATATAAATTCAACTTAAAATACAAAATATTATAATAATATTTAATCTTAATATGTCAAAATATTAAGTTAAAAATAATAAAAGATAGTTAGACGTATTGTTTACTGTTTGATTATTGGTCCTTAACGTAAAAAGACCTGGAAATTTAACATCCACGAAGAGTAGCTACTAGCTGGTTTTGAATATTATGGTTTTTAAGTTATAAATTGTAACACGGCGTATCATATAGGCAAAATAGGTTCACATATAACTGCGTGTCTGCGGCTCTTACTGCAATTTTATATTATTATTATAATGTATTATTAATTACTAGCTGACACGGCAATGCTTTGCTAAGTTTTTATGATTATGCTAGTGGTATATTATAAGGTAGGTAGGCGATCTATCTGAGTTAGATCGCGGACCCTGCGTGGTGCGTACGTAGTGTATAATTTAACTCTAAAGTATTAAAAAATACAAAAAATTGGTCCACCGAAACCGTGGTTCAAACTCAATATATTCTGTACTAAAATACATAGGCTTATTGCATTGTTAATAATAATAATATCAAAATGCCTGTTTGAGAACTCCCCAGGATTGGACCTCTTATATTCACCCTTTTCGTGACAAATTTAGCCTATATTCTTCCCCAAAGTCTAATCTATCTCTGCAACATATTTCATCGCAATCGGATGAACGGTTTAGAATGCATAAAGGGCACAGGTAGTCGGGTACAAACATTTATTGTCTTTTATATATTATATAAAATTAATAATTTAATAATAGGACGATTTATAAAAAAAAAATGTTTAATTATTAACTAAATAACAATATTTTAATTTGTTATCTTCACTTGAATTGTCAGTTAAATTTAAGTCGCATAAAAAAAGATATTAATATATTATTATTAAAATAAAAATATTTAAACTAAAATGAAAAAATAATTAATTTTAATACAGATACTTCGAGAAAGTATTTACAATTTTTTGTTCAATAAGTACTTTTTAAAAACTATTTGAAATATGTATTCGAATACTTTTACTCACATATACTCTATTACTTAAAAGTCCTTTACAAGTCTGATACTCGGAAGGTACATAGTAGGGAACGAAAATCTTGTTCTCCCCACCACCACCTACGAGTACGATAAACCCAGGACTACAGCAGAAGATGCGGTACGTGACTAGTCCATTTCGTGGTCGTACATTTTGTCACGGATGTCCGATCCGGGAATAAAATATAAGTCCCTCAAACGATAAAAAAATATAATGTCCATAATTATAGTACCGCGCAATAAATAATAATATATTCGGATTAGACCGGTGGAGAGGGGTCGAAAAAAAAATAATAATAACCGAAAACCGTGAGTCCGAGAACAGCCACCGTTCGGTCCTAAGCCCCGACCGGGTGGATTTACTGCCGAAATCGCATTAGGCCCACGAAGAATATGAAGAAGACGATGACGTCGACATGCCGCCCGAATGCTTAACGTCCGCGACGTGCGCGAAACGGTCGTTTAGGGATGTAAAATATTAAGAATTCCGCGCGTGCGCATAATATAAATATTATAATATACGGTACGGTACGCATTTCGTTTATTCTCAGTGACGATGGCGGGTTTGCACAAATGTATCAAAACATTATTATGATATATATTATTTATCGTGTGGGGGATATCTAAAGCGAAGAAACGCGCGCGGACGTGTGTTTTATTATTATTATTATTTTGTTAAAAAGTCGTTATTCGCTAGACATTAAGCGCTTATATCATACGCTCGCGATATCGATACGTGCAATAATTTTAGTGTTATGTGTATCGCTTCATGCGGTCATCCACTTGCTCGAAAACGCGCCAAAACGCACTCGGGAACACGTGGCTCGATGAATGAAGACGGGCACGTTTTTTTCCCATTCGGCTGCTGACGAGCGTTGCATCAAAAATCGTAGGGGTACATCCGCGGACCGCTTATTTTTTTTTTATCTACCCTAACGCGCGTGCGATTATTTTTTTATATCCAACACTGCTGCTACGTCCGTTTTTACGGGAGACTTGCGTAGTCGTTTTATAATGCGTTCTATACGTGCTGCAGATGATAATGTAACAGTTTAGCGAAGTCCGCGACCGTCCGTTAAACGGACCCACGGCTTGAATATTATTGTTTTTCCGTCGGATTTTCACGGCTTTTCTATCCGCCAAAAATAATAGTTTGATCGTGTCTATAAGACACGCAATAAAATATTTTACCTACATTTGTATCAGCATTTTGCCTACGCCAATATATAGGTACCATTTAACACGACATTAGCATGAATTTGCACGACCAGACATGCAGAATTTCACATGTTACTCACTCCTCCGAACCTATAAATCAGTTTTTGTGTTTGTGCATTTTCCCACAACCCAAAAAACTGAAATTACGTGATTTTCAAACATTTTCTGCATTTTAGAATGAATTGGCTTTACTAGGTTTGGAATTTTCTTGACCTCCAAATTCCAATCATGCTTACTTATATTAAAATATTTTCATAAATTCATCCAAATATTTCAAGAAGAGTGACATTTTAAATTTTGAAATATTTTAAATGAAATATTTCAAATTCAGAACACTAATACTATAAGTATAATAAAACTAGGTATATACCACTAAACGCCTATATCTATGGGCATCGTCCTGGGTACTATCAACTGAAATAACGTAGGTACCTTTGCCTGAAGTTGTAGGTATAATATGCATATCTGTTGCAGTATAGTTGTATACAATATTGATTCAACCGTACACTGGCTGTAATATTAGATGATATTATTTATTATTATTATATTATCAAGTACAATACGACGATAATAATAATACTAATTGTTGTTTGGGAGAGCTGGACACACAGTAAACGCGTAATTTGGTCATGAAAAATAGAAATTCAGTCAAAACGAAATGTCAAGAAATACTGAGCTCTGCAGCTGGAAATGTCTCATCACTTTAAGGGTGTATGAGCTCATATTACAATATATTATTATTGTTACAACGTGAGGGCATACCTCAGAACTCTGGCGACCATAAAAATACAAATAATAATACATATATTATATACATAAATATTATTATTATTGTTATAATATAATATCGTAACTATACCCCCGAAGTACAATAGAAGCGCGCACGAGAAAAACGCGATTCTACTGCCGACGACTATTAAAGTCATCTGAAGAATCCGTTTGAATTAGAAAGAAAATACATATTGCTCATTTCTATTCTTTTGTGTAAAAAAATTATACTACTATTATTAAGCTTATACGAAACGTTCGACAACTTATATACGCCATATTATTATTTAAGTTACTCTCTCTTTATATATTATAGTAAATATACATATATATACTCTATTGCTATATATATATATTGTGAATAGGTTCATTCCTCGACTCGTGCAGTATATAATAATAATAATAATAATAATATCGACTTCGTGATATTATGTAATATTGTCGTGCAACAAAAAACACCCACGAGTTACCTACGTTCTTCGCCCTTTTCGCATTTTATATCGACGTACAATATCCTCAGGTAATATACTACCTACATATTATATATTATAAATTATAATAGTGTCAAAAAAAAATACATCTCTCAATACTTAAAATTCACGTTCTATATTAAAATATCATCATCGTCATCGTTGTCATGCAAAAATGTATCAAGTGAACAATGTGCACACAAGCGTGTGAATTAAATTCTGTTACATGAGTCAGTCCCACAAAGTTCATGAATTATATAAATTATATTGTATTATTTTATATGACACCTCATTACGAGATATTTTTAACGCTCAAAAAGTGACAAAATGAAAAAGAATTTTTTTTTTTGGGGCATCCCTATTTTTGTTTTGGTCTGTTGGGTTGTCGATAAAGCAAATAACTTCATAGTACCTAGTGATGGGTCGGACCATGATTTTTTAAATTTGAAACGAACTTTAAATCATTTTTTCGTACCCAAACCGAACCTAACCGAACCAAACCTAGAATTGTTTTAATTCGAACTCGAACTCAACATTTTTTATCATGTGCAAATTAAATCAACAATAAATCATAATTACAATTTATTATATTTTGACTTTTGAGTTTTCGTATTACCTCTATCATAGAAATATAGTATGTAAATTGTAAACATGTTTTTATTAACAAAACAGCCGCGATATCAGAATATTACCATGGGGTTAACCCAAAATAGATTTTTCCCGTTACAATAAATATGATAAAAATTAAAAAAGAGCAGGTCAGCATTGCGGTGGTGAAAGTTTGTCCATCGTCCCTTCGGTCAAATAAGTATTTGAAGTTCGATTTTCGAACGGTAAAAGATGCCTGATAGTTCGGTTTGAATTTTTTCCATACCAAGTTCGTATTCCGAACAGAACCAAATACCAAGGGTTCGATTCGGTTCGAGATTCGAACAGTTCGACCTGTCACTACTTTGTAGATCAAAATTTACATATTTATAAATATTTCTGTGTACGTTTTTACGTATCTTTATATAAACTATAAATATAACTATATTTTATAAATACGTGTATGGTATGAAAGATAATATAGGTAAATAAATAATACGATTAATATTGTATGCGATAAAAGTGTTATTTCACAAACTGACCTTGAAATATTTTTGAATTAAACAAAGTCACAAGTGTGAAAATTACTTTTCTATTGACTATTCATGAAATAGACCACTTTTCACAAAAAGGTATATTTCACAAATTGGCTAAGACATATATTATTATATAATATTATAAGTGCCATAGTTAACAACATAATTATTAAACTATGATGATGAAAAAGTCGCCCAATGGGGGAAAAAATCTTCTGATCAGGAGAAAAAATTGGCCTCCTTAAATGTTGGCACCGGTGTTAAAAAAACTCACGTGGCGCAATAATTTCTAATTATTTAAATAAACAAATACGTTTAAAAGAAAAACGATATTTTTCATAGTATTACTTCATTGAAATATTTCAAATTCAGAACTCCATAGTTATGTCGGAGTCGCGAAGGTAAAATAATATGCCTAACATTATCAATCGACTGCTCGTCACCACCGCCGACGAGCGACGTTTCATCTCAAAATAGTATAATAATATCATGCCGAGTCGAACCGAAAGACGAATCGCTGTTTCCTTTTGATATTCGCGATCGTACCACCGATGCAATCGACGGATGCTGGCGTCGTGACGACTGCGTTGACACGCCGAGGGGTGAAAAATACCTTCACTACCGATCGATTTGATCACAAAACAATAAAATATAAGCATTATAGGTTATATTTATAATACCGTTATACGATGTTGTCGGAAAACCACCGGATGAAGATTTCTCGTTCCACGTTTGTAGTGAATTTAGAGTTTGAGAAGGAAAGTCACACGGCTTGATGTAAACAATATTACCTAATTTATAATGATAATATATTCATTTTTTAAAACAGTGCATAACAACAAAAGGGTTACAGTTGTTTTTTGAAAAACAAATTTAAAAAGTCTTAAAGCAGTAAAATAATATATTATTCTAAATACAATCATAAACAGAATATACCTGTAGTTGACCTCACGCATCTCTAGTTGCTTTTATTATGTCATAACGAGACTTTGTTTAGTTCTGCGTTAAGATTTTGCGATGAAGTCTCCATAACAATATTATCATTTCGTAAAATTGTTATACGCGCAACGGTGCAACACCGTAATAATATCATACACCAATCACGGCATGTACCACATCCTTCGATTACTCCAAATCGGTATTTAATTTGTTTCACTTCGTACCTACATCTTCGTCAAAACCACCCTCGCCCTTAACTATATTACATTGTTATAAACCCCTTAAAAATACCGTAGCGAAACGATACGTCCTCTTTATTGGGAAAATATCTAATAATAAATAGATATTCGTGTACATATATGTATATAATATGATGATATATTGTACTTCGTTATATACATATTATATATTGTACTTCGTTTATATACATATTATATGTACACGAACAAGCGGCTTACTTGATACTTTATGACACCATGTATCTAGTCTTTATATTTTATACGCCCACGTTTCATGTGTGTGTGTGTGTGTGTGTGTGTGTGTGTATCTCAGGCGTGTTATGTATACATACTTCGTTGTGATTTCGTTTCAACTTTTTTCACGATTTATTTCGGAGTATAAGACGTAGGACATACCTACCGCTTTAACTACGTATTTTATTTCCATGTTAGAAATCGTTTAGTGTTAAACAATTTTATATTTTGTTAAGACATGCAGAAGCACGAGAGAAAGGATACCAGCTACGTTTTTCCAATACCTAGGTACCTATCTAATGTACAAAAAAAGCATGTTTTTTAAAAATTATTTTTACAACGAAAACAATAGCGACTTGTTATGAGTTGAAGAGTTACGCCGAATAAAATCCGAGAAATTTTTAATTAAGTTACAACATAAGTTTCTTTTTTATTTCTAGTGATTTAATTATGGTATTTATAAACACCGAGTTACTTATCAATTAATTTTTTTTATTTTTTTTTTCATTTGCGTTATTAAAAATATTAATTAAATGCGACCCTTTATTTTTTTTTCTCAATAAAGGTGATGTTTACCTATATTTTCGCTTAGTAAAATGTTGATGAAAATGTCAACTGGTTTCTAAGCTTATGAATTATTAAAGTTGTATACATTTTTTTTTCTTTCAACTTTTCATCCGATTTGCTCTTTCTTATATTATTACATTATGGAACATGAATTTTAAATGATTAACTGGTAACAAAAATTAAATAATACCTACAAACAGAACTTATACTGAGAAACTATGAATTCAAAAAATCTTCAGCGATCTTAGATTGCCGAACAATAGAATTTATTACATATTACACATAGTGCAGCTGTTAACACGTCATATAACACACACTTAGCGATCGTTACCACATTGGTAAAACAGAACACGACGGTTTCAAAAATGGCTCGTTAGCATTGAATTAGAGTCCAAGAAAAGTAGAGCCCAAAGTAATCCGTAGTGTTACATTTTAAGATGTTACACTTTAGATACATTGATTTTAGTGCATATGCTTTTGAAATACGGATTGCAATTCCTGATAAGAATATTAATATATGATACGAACTAAAAATTATGCAGCTCCCAATTTTTTGTTGCTCATTGCTCAGATTATAACTAAAAAAACATATTTATTTGTGATTTTTCCTCATCAAACTCAAAATTAAAGTCATCGCATGAGGGCATAACTTTACAATGGAGTTGTACTTGGCGATAAATTATTTTTACAAGTGGTGAAATGTACATTATAATAATATTATAATGAAGTTCAATTGTCTTTTGTTTATTTGGTTTACGTTATTTTATGTCATATAAAGTATATTACAATAGCCTTAGTACTGAGTACACGAAATTGAGTGAAGGACTTGGCCGGTGGGGTGACATGAGAAGTAGTCCTCGTGATTCCATATTTCATTAAAGTTTTGAATTAAAAAGTTTACACGTTTCCTTTAATGACTTAATTTTTAACCTTATACGATTTCGATGATTTTTTCAAATAGATCATATGGACAATTTCTCTGATCTTTTCCAATTTTTTATAAATCAACTAATTCAGCAGATAACTAATAATTCCGTCTGAGAAAAAAACACCAATTTATACATGGTTTAAATGGGCAACTCCTGCTTCGAGATAATATACGCTGTCGTGCAGCTGCTATTTATTTTATTTTACTTACCTCGCACCACGACCGTGTATAAATAAAACATAATTTATTCTATCTTAAAAATATCATATAGTTAGGTAGTCATTCTACTATTGTTTTATTACATATCACCACCATGTATCAACATTATCATCATTCGCATATCAATATATGTACAATTTATTAACAATTTATTAACAATTATAATAACATTATGCAGCTCATATTATTATATTCAACGGTTTTGTACACCTATAGTTTTCTTTTTCTATACATAACGTATGACGCTGACTGAACTTGATTCAAAATCAGTTTTATATTCATATTAATTTTTTCTGCCTTCTGCTTTTCTGTTTATTTTTTGAGTGCGTATTAATAAATATATCTTTGACAGTAAAATGATGAATGCTATTTAAGTATTGACCGCGATATATTTTGGGCTCAAAAAAATGTCCTGTTCCGTCTTACCCGCGTATATTATAAATTATACTATATGAGTTCTCGTACTTAAATATCGTACCTAAATAATTAGTATTTAGTTACCTATACCATCGTGATAGTAATATTATGTCCTATTTAACTTCTAGTTTACATACTATAGAGGACTACAACAAGCATATCACTGCGTGCAGACTGCAATACCGTTCACTGATATTGTTTGCAGAATAGTTGTTGTAGCTGTAGTGCGACGATTTGTACAACATAAATCATGTCAGATGTCTAAAGCGTCAGGGAAGTTTAAATTAACATTATAATAATCATTATATAAGTGCTTACCCACGTTTAACATTATGCATATATATATATAATGTTCATGCGTAACATTCACAAGTATACCAAGTAGTATCAGCTAGGTAGCTAATAATCTCTTATTGTTGGAATTCATACCATTTGACAATAATAATAATAATAATATTATAATGCACTGTTTAGCGAACAGTATAATTTATTATTCAAGTTATATTATATCCAAGACTTAACTGCATGTGTAATTTGTACGTATTGTAAATAATATAATTATTACTATATTGTAAATTGGACATTGTCCATATGAATTATGAATAAATAAACAAACAAATAAATATTATTTTCGATTATAAAACATGATGTATTGTTTTCTGTAAATATAGTTGGCTCAGCGTGTTTGAAGGTTCCAGAACCGGGTCTTTTGTGTTCGGTTACAGTCTCTTCAATCTGTTTTGACGTATCAATATCCAAATTTGAGCGAGTAGTTTTTAATTTATCTAAGACTTTCTGTACAATTGACTACTAAGCGTAATGCGCGTCCATGATAATAATGGGTTTAGAAGATATAAGGACTATCATGGTGAATTGAACATTGTAGGAATCAATATAATCAGAAGTTTGTAATGCCACATGATACTTTTTAGGTATAAGCATTAAGCAGTATAAAAAAAAAAAATCTCAAGAATTTAAAAGTATGGTATTTGTGTATATTTAATTGTAAATAATAATAATAATAATTCGAATAAATAATTATATATATATGAATACGGTGGGGGTGACCATGCTCTCGGGGTGAATCACTCGCTGTATGGACGTATTTTTATTTTTTTATTTTTTTCATCAACTACCCTGTACATCCACAGTGCATCCTTTATCCTCTCCACCCTCCGCCCCTGATTATAAATAAAATTCTATGTTGTAGACAAGATAAGAAAATAACAAAAGTTTCGTCGGTGCCTACCATGTCGTTTGAAACGAACAAATAATAATATATTATAATATTGGTGTTAACAACGGTAACAATAATATGCGTTTTGGACACGTAATAAAATCTTCGAAGAAAATCTGAGAGCCAGATGCCGAGTTACAATTTGGGTTCATACGATTTAAGCGAGGTACGATCTATATTTTAGCCCGAATAAACACGCATTACAAAGCACATATATTGTGTGCGGACGCTAAAAAGTATACATGCAGTGTTTCACAACCCCCACGGGTGACTATTATTATACGCGTGTGTGCTTCTTCTTTTTCGCATCTCTCGTACCTATCTATATTATTATAAAATGTGTGTCTGCATTTAACGCCGCCTTTATGACTGTAGGACGCCATCCGGGCGCCATTACACTATTGCATTATATTGTATACCACATAGGTATAATATAAGATAACCAGCGTACCGACTACCAGCTATCCGTAAAATACGACGCAACCACGGTATGTCTGCTTAAAATATTATGTATCCTCGTCGCTCGACGCTTTTGTTGACCAGATAGTGTAGTTGCGTGTTGTTGTGCGACTTTTTTTTTTTTTGACCCTAAGCCTCAACAAAGCAGTACACTTTTTTTCGTCTTCGCCAGACCTATCTCATTTCATCAGTTCATCACGTGATGATTATCGTTAGTTAACTTTATGTGCGTCGTTTATACGTCGTAATAATATATTATTATTATTATTATTATCAATATTCATGTAAAACGTCGAGTATACCGCAGCAGAATGATAATAACAATATTAAATGTTACCCGGTGTCCCAGTGGTGATCAGTGTTTCAACGGAAAGTCAATAATAATTTATCGATAAGTGTGAACACTGAAAACTGTAAATCATACAGTGAAACTTCAAATGTTATGATATTTATTGTTGTATTAATCGTGGGAAACAAAAAAATTCGTGTTATAGAAAAATTTGTTGCAAAATATTTCGTTAAATGGAAGATTACTGTATTATAATATAATATCAAATAATATTATTATTTGTACTCAATGCTTGACTATGCAGTGAGGAAGGGTGACTGAGTACCTTTAATAGTTTAGAATCATTTAATACATGTGTAGTTTATTTAGGTTTTTTTTTACAAAATTACAAATTTAATATATTTGTGATTTTATACATACTTTTTATATATAAAAGATAAATTGTTTACATAATGTTCTGAAAAACAAGAAGACTTTAATTATATAAAGAACATTAACAGTTATGAAATTAATTTAATGACATTTGAAGAATAATGAAAAATGTTTGTTCATACTGTTAAATGTATTTTTTTAATTCCATTGATTGTTAGGCATACACCTACAGGCAGTGTCACTTAAGCTTTTACGTGTGTTTTGTTATAATTAGAATTTGTGAATGACAAAAAATATTATTATTATTATTTAAATATAAAATATTATGAAAAATATAATATATTGAGGTTACGGTTGAAACTTCAAAATATCACAGTACCTATAATAAGTTTTGAAATGTATATTGGTTTGCACCGTTTGTGTTTGAGCGTGTAATAAGAGTGATGAGTATCTCCAATTTTATATTCAGTAGGCAATTAAATTACGCCGGGTCGCAAATTGTTTGTGTGTGTCACCAAAGTACATTTACTATTTTTTTCCAAGTCAATCATTCTAGGTACTTATAATCATTCTGACAACATGAGGACAACTCTCTGACTTTGCAATACTAATATAGGAATCGTGTATTTATGTTATGTATTTCAAAAAGGCTAGGCAAGTTAATGATATTTTTTAACTCAAGTAAGTTAAGTCAATTCAAAAGTGTCTATCAATTCAACTAAGTTAGAAGTTAACCAAAAGTTAATATTAACTTTTTAACTTAAATTAAGTTAATAAAAAAAAAGTTTTCCGGCTATATATAGTGAAAACGTCGAATGAATAATAAATTGTATTAAAATAACCGCGGTATTACCAAGATCAGTCTAGTCCGCTATAAGCGTCAACTGGCGACGATGGCGAAAAATAATAATATACTAATATATAATATTGATAATATTCCGTATTCAACATTTTCATAATAAAAATTATTATTATTTTAGTATTTATAATATGTCATACAAAGACATGAAATTGAAATAAACTTAACTTGTTTAAATGTAAAATTAACTTAGTTATCTAATTAAAAGTTAGTTCTTTGTACTCCGTAAGCTAATAATTAATAATTAACAATAATAATAAAAATTAACTTAACTCTAACTTATTAACGCGTCAACGCACAGCCTTGTATTTCAATATACTTTCTCATACTGGTGAAATATACATTTTATTATTTTGTAAGTAGGTACCAATGCGAATGAAAAATATTGAATAAAAACCTACCAACCACCAATGTAATAATAACTGTGTGTGTATATCCACTCATTTGTCTACGTTCGGCACACCTATTATTACAATATTATGAGTTAATGTCGCTTACAACTTTCAAACGCCAAAATCATTGACGTTAAACGAATTGGAAAACCAAAAACACGCCGTCGGTATTAATAAATTAATTGTGGACAATACTACGATGTGAAGTGCTATTATGTTTTAAATTATAATAATACAAATTATATTATACGTCGCCGACGTGACTGCGCAATGCATTGCAAACTACGGAACTAAAACCAAATCGGACCGCCTAGGTATATTATAATATAATATTATATTTCAACGCAGAACGGACCATTGTACCGGTATTGCGTACTAAAACGATGACGATAATAATAATCATTATATGATAATATGCAGTCGAAAACGCTCACGTGTGAGTCCGTCGGGCCGTGTTTAAGCGGAGTGCGGTTCGGTGCTGATTCAATTCAATTACAACAACGGACGTGCTCGTATGTGCTCCCTCTTCGGAGAGTTGAATAGAGGTACCTGCGATTTATTTTTTATCGAAAAATTTCCCGTAACGATCAGCCGCCGCAGTGAAATGTGAAATTTAATTCCCCATTGTCGGGTCGTTGTTGTTTGCTGGACGTTTCGGAAAAAAGAAAAAAAATCTGAAAAAAATCATACGCATCTGCTACCTATATACACATAATATTATTAGAATACATAATATATATATATATAAATATTATTAATATGTACTATAGACGTCCTATCGGCAATAATTACACACACACACACACACACACACACACACACACACACACAAACACATACACGAGGAGACATGTTATATATGTATGTATGTATTATATATATATATATTATGTATATTGGTGGGTCAAGGGGGGGGATCATAATAATAATGTATACTGGGTATATATATCGTGACGTGAAAGCGCGCGCGAACAAATATTTGTGCGTGTGATAAAAAACAAATAGAGGACCGAAATCCCGTTTAAAAATCTGGAATAATAATATGTATAATATATAATATAATGACATGTGATATATTACGACGAAGCGAGTATGTATAATATATCGGCGCGATAATGGGGTCATATTTATACTGTCGGGACACAAAAAAAATGAAAAAAAAAATAAAACAATGGCCGCTGCACCGATCGGAGTTAATAATAATAATAAAATATCGATAACCGTTTTCGTCCAGTTTATTATGATAATAATAATAATAATACTAATAGTAATAATAATATTATGATAATGATGATAATATTATTTCCCAGCCACATAATAATAATAATATCGGCAAATTAATAATAAAATAATACACCTACAGCGGTGTAATATACGGTGGTGCGTGTTATTGTTCGTTTAAAAGCGACTTGTCAGACGCACACGTCACACCGTAGTTGTTGTTAACGGCCGCGGTGCTTTCTAGATAATACTATGGCGATCCGCTTTTTAGGAGGCGCGCCCATCGGTATGCGTTTCACGTACAAATAATTCAGCGGGCTTTTATGAATTCTAGGTGAGGGGCGGTGGGGTTTGATATAAAATGTCCGGTAACTCATATTGGTTGGATGGGGGGGGGGGGACAACCGCTAGGGGGTTCGGTTGCAGGGCCTCTGACTACCACCTCTAAACCTGCGAGTCGTCCGCCCGAGCAATATTATATTATTATAATAATATTTTGAAGGACTTCCAGACGCTTAGATAATACAGTGAAACTTCCATAATATTAAAACGAACTGACACTTTTGACAACATTTTCTGTTAAACGAAATATTTTTGAGAACTAAACCAAAATGTAGAACCATGTTTCCTACAATGTTTCCAACTACCGATTTAGGTTAGGTAACTAAAATTCAATATTTTTTTCCGTCAAAATTGGTAATATGAAAGTTCTATTTTACTACAATATTAGAACATCGGTCAAAATATTTTTTTAATATTATTGGTGAAAAAAATATTATTATCGTCTTTATTTTATCAGTGATATATATTATATATATATATATTTGTAGCTTAAGAAATATTAAGACCTGTAACATACACATTTCTCATACGCTTCTCTGATGTCATAATATACAATACGACATAATATTTTAATAATTTTTGCATAATATTTACGTTTTCTTTTTTTCTGTATATATTCCCATATTATCAGAATAATAATATTAAATCAATCAAAATTGTTTGGTTTTTTATATTTGATCAAAGAACCTTTTTAAAATAATTGGAATTTATAGAACAGATGGTCAACTACCTAGTTCTTAATCAGGTTAAAAAGTCAAGAATTTATCGATAGACAAAATAAAAATAATTTAAAAAAATTAAATTAAATATATTTTACAATATCTTAAAATTATTTCACTTTAAACCTATTCGTTTTAAAATGTATAAGTCTTTAAATGTAATTTTTCTTTAGCTAAAATAAATTATTATTATGTTTTAACGTTGTGAAAGTTGCATCTGTTTTGCTAACTTTTTCTCTTTTGTTTTGGATAAAAATGTGAATGTTGAAGTACCATGTCCATTTATATATTTCTAAATTACGAATAAAACCCTGATGTTGCGTTTGTTCAGTGCGAACACGACGTTGCATTATACATAATATTCTCGTGGTAAGTACCCAAAAAAATTACTATATGAAAACAGATTATTTTTTCACGTTTTATTTGTTCGATGTATCAGACACAAGTACAGAAATTTAACTTTATCTCAACTAATCTGGGTATCAACTATTAAGCCGTTAATCACCACATTGACAGGGCGTGTTTCCTAAACACAATAAATTCGAATGTCCATTATTCTTGACTGTACGTGATTATGAAGAAAATTTATATTATCGCTCAATGTCACCGCTAAAGAAACTACTATAGGACGACGTAAACAAAAAAAATAGTGACGAGAAAACTGTTGCGCTTCACTTTTCGCTACATTAAAGTATTACGATGATACTATATTTTATTATATGTACACGTTGTAACACACAATAATAATGTTGTAAGTAAAACATCCAAAACAAATTTGGGGCTTTTGGCGTGGCGTTCTATAGGTTTTTATAAAACAATATTATTAGGAAGCGATTGAGTCTCTGAAAAATTTAACATTTTGACGATCAGTGATCAGTTGTCATAGTTTTTAAAAAATGCTTATTCAAATTTAATATCTATCTCACGACATTGTATATCATGCAAATGTTGTGTGTTTGAATTTGAAACTTAAAAATCAAAACTACATTAAAAAAGAAAAAAGAAAATAAGCATTCAAAATGCAAATAATATGAAGATAAATAACATAGGTGTTAAGCTATATTAAGGTACAATTCATAAAATCTTGTTATTTTTGAAAGTGATTGTATGTAATATTTTCGTAAGCTTTGGCCAACCGCCAAACCCACCAGGTCACAACAATTGTATTAAAATATGTTCATAAAACAATATTTTAAAACCAATTGGAGTAGAAATGGAATTTCATTTTTATAATAATTCTTTTCAAGGTAAATAATGTAAAATCAATAATTATTTTAGTACAACAGATAATCATAATTCCTACTACATTATAACAATGTGTGCATTTTAACTCTCGTGGTTTACAATAATTAAAACAATTTTGAGAACACACGTTACGATTTGTTTAAGGAAACCAATAATAATAATAATTTTGTTTTACTACATTAATTGTATTCACTGTTAAATGTGGCTTACGTAAACAACGATGTACATTACGAGGTTATTTTATGGGACTTTAAAGCACTTTGGTGATGTTATGGCTTTGCTATCCCAAACACAAACATTGTAATTAAGTATATTGTATATACAACGAAATTACGTGTTTTATTATTATTATATCAGAATCGAGAGAAAGTGTTATTCTATTAAAACCGATGATTGAACAAACATTTGTTAAAACAATAACAGCTTCCAATAATTATTTAAATTGCTAAATTGTTTTTGGTTTTATTAATATTATTTTTATTCTTTTTTTTTTTTGGGGGGGGGGAGTGGTGATTGTGAGTTGGAATAATAGTATAAAATTAGATATCAGAAAGTGTGGATATTTTGTATTTATTTATTTTTCCGCGTTTGGAATACATATTTTAAGTGGATTGCCACAAAAACACGAGTGGTGTATATACCTACATTTATCGTAGGTAACATAATATTAATTTTAAAAGTATGTACCTAACTGTTATTATTGAGTTGTCACATTGGGTTTATGATGCTGACCAGAAATCGGTTTATAACTTTATAGCTACGTGCAGGTAATACATTTTTAAAACGTAAAAGTATTCGAAAAAAGGGTAATAGATATTGACATTTATTAATTATGAATATTATATATATCATATGTGTGATAGAAACAAAACGAGAATATCATAATCATTAAAATTGGACACGTTTTATCACAATCATCTCAATCTACACCGCAATCGATTAACTCTGTCACGATTTATGCATTTAATATGCTTATAAACAGATGCAAAAAGTGTAGGTACAACTTTATTGTACATTTAATTTCATAAAAACTTTTTCCAAAATTAATTTTTACTTTACCTGTGTTACTAATATGAATTAATAATGTTCTTTGATTTATACGTTTGATATTAATTCCCTTGTCCAGATCGAAGATGATGATAAGCTTCAATTGTATTTAAATGCTCACGATGTCTAATAAGTAATAACTGTCTATAACATAATATAGTTAGGTTCCTTTTGCACGCACACTCACAGAGAACTAAGTGCAAATACCTTTGGTATAACTATAAGCCTTAAACAATGAATTAAAACATAGCTTATTTTGGTTAGTTAAAAATATATATAAAAATATTGACCAATATACTATAATAAAGTTCAACCATGAAATGAACACATTAAATTGGAATAATAATAATTTAATATTAACGCATTTCACGGTTATCTAATTTATTACGATGACAATTTTAGTAAAATGTAAATCACAATTGAATGATATTTTTGTAGTTTCTGCTGTACCTATGTATGTACCAAACTCCGATGGTTTCTAAAAACTTAACTATTTTAGTAAAATAGATTTATATGTAGGTATTAATATTTAATTGAAAAAAACAAACTATAGAAAAATATCTTCTCAGGTGGAACTCTATCTCCTGACGTCCCTGGATACCTACGTCGTCATCAAAGTTATATTATATGAGTAACGAAATCGTAGAGTTCATAAAAACATAAAAAAAACCACAAACACGCGTAGTAATTTGTTTGTAGATTAAAATATAACACTATAGATTGGCAACGCCAATACAATAACATTTTATCACTCATTATTTTAATTTGGATTCGACTCAGTCAATGTGCTTTACAGTGACAGGAGGAGGTGTGAAATGAGCATCTACTCGCCACCTGCCACTATTATAGTGAGTCAAATCCATATTATATTATAAGATCCAAATAATTATTTATTTGTTTTAATTACATACTGGAATTAGCCCAAATTATAATTTAAATATTATATTAAAGTATTCCAAGGCTAGACGTTAAAATACATTACCTATAATAATTAACAGTGTATACCTTATAGAAAAAACTAAAAAAGTATAAGAAAAATGCATTTCGAAAAAAAATACATAAAAAACTTTTAAGTTTTATAATATTAATAATAATGAACGATAAACAGGTAGCATCGGCGTTGATTTAATTAGTATTTTATTTTTTTATCTGTGATATTTTACTTCATCTTTCAATCTTTTATACATTGAATTAAAAACCTTGGTGAAATTGAAAAAAGTTACCTATTGATATGAGTTATTTAGCAACAACGCCAACAACTGATGGAAAGTATGAAACGCTTTAATTATTCGAAGAATATTAAATAAACGTTATATTATTATATCTTAATAATATTATTAACAAGACTTTTAAATCACTCTAAAGTTACCAGCAGCTGCTTTAATAATAGATTAGTAATTTATTAAAATTTGTGCACTAATAAACATAAGTAGGATATAGGACATAGGTATGTATAGATAACCTAAACCATTAAGAGTTTATAATTTTCATCTTGTGCGTAGGTAATGTATGCACACATAACATTTATAAATTATTTATACAACAGGTGTATCCATTTCATAATATTGTAATTATGTGAAGTATGTTATACAACATTATGGTGGTGTATATCATACTGTATAATATGTACCTACGTCATTTGACCATAATAATAATAATTATTATTTTAATAAAATGTAATTGTTCATATTTCGTAGGATATTATACTACCTATGGTTCTAGTCAGCAGATATATACGCGTAGTATAATAATGATAAAATAATAATACATTTAAATTCAACTCGTGATATCAAATATAACTGTCCACCTAATATAATAATAATAACGCGTGTTTTTTGCACAGAGGTAATTATTTGAGGGGAAAAAAAACTAGCGTGACCACCAGTAGTATAATTATTTAGCCAGCAGTACAATGGTACGGTTGAAAGATATGGGCGTGACGAAGTCAACATTTAATTTGCTAAAAATATGTTTCAGGAATTCGCTCTTAATTAATGTTGTAAAAATGACGTGAGGGAAATTTCGACGGACAACAATTAATAGGTGGCAGGCTTGTAATCGAAATAATATTGTTAGATTTTATAATTTCAATTGCGTTTATCATGGATATTATAAATGTTTTCTGATCACAATATTAAATAATATTAAATCGATTTTATTGTTGCACTGTAACGATTCAATATTTTTTTTTGATTCGAAGTTTTAAACATAATTTATCGACTATGTTAAAGCTTTTATATTTATCGACTTTTAACATACCTTTTATATTTATGACGTTAGCTATTAATAATGATTTTTACCTACGAGTCATACGAGTGGAATCGCCATTACAACGTTCCATTCACGTGCCGTTATATTGTACATTTGTCTATAAAACGAGCCTAGGAAATCAAAAAAAAAGGAATCAATAGTAATTACTCATTACCTACCGATAAACCACCAGTCTACAAGTAATTAAAATACTATAGATAGCTGGTAGGCTATTGTTGAATTGAATATTTTTTTTAAATTCAAAGTGAATACTACAAAAAGTATAAAATAATTATAATGTTCGTATAAATTATCGATTTTTATTTAAAAATTGATATTTAAAATCAATTTCAAGCTAGGATTATATTTTGATGATGCGAGCAGATAGCGTTTTATGGCTGACATCCGTATAACTATTCAAATAGCAGGATTTACGAACTTTTGTTTGGTTTATGGTATGACAAATAATAATAACAGTCATTCGTTTTGAAAATATAACACACGTAAATTAAAATATACGGTTACCGGGGAGTAGTTTGGTTACCCATGGCGGTAGTTCGGTTACGCAAAAAACGGGACTTGTGTGGGAGCGGGTGTATTAACAGTGGGTGTAGTTTAGCCGGTTTAAGAATTTGTAACACCTACCACCAACCACCCCCTATAATCAGCGTTTTTTTTTTTTCATTTTTAGATTCATATCATAATATTAATATAATACCTATTATGAAACTCTTTAATTTTTTTGTACGCTGACTTCTGACTTTTGTCAGTGATACACCGATAAGGTCAAAAACGTACTAAAGAGAGTGGTCAAGTGCTCCTTATTGCTTGTGACAATTTTTGCACGTGCATCGTTTATGCCAAAAACTAAATTTTCGTTTCCGGATAAAACTAAAAAAATTTAGGATTCCTCTGAATCGTTTTTCTTCAAAACAGATTATCGTTTGATATTTGAGAATCACTATGGTCATCATAATTCCGATCACATTCGGTTAGCTTTAGGGTTTTTATGTTATTCTGAAAATTATATTTCTTTTCTAAAACCAGTACGTTATCATTCGCCATGTGGTCCAATTTCAGTGATATGTTTACGTGAAATAAAAAATAATTGTGAAATATTCCATGCACACATTTCAATAGGCAATTTGTCGAAACACATTCTTATATAAGTACCTATATTTTTAAATATTTTAAATTCAAGTTTTCTAACTAATTTATAGGTACATAAATTAAACATTATCCAAAAACCAAAAATATGAATCATTTAAAACAGATTAATACTAACTCGAAAACTTCTATAACAAAGTAGCTTAAAATGTAACCCGTATGGAATTGTTGAAAACAGTACCTACCTATTATATTATTATGTAGCATGTACCTACTCATTTTTCACTTTTGTGGAAATTAATATTTTTGTTTTGGTAGAAACGAATAACTCTCAATTTTCCTAGTCCGTTTAGAAAAGGGTGAATTTATATTGACATAATATTATTATCACGTATTATTAATTGATTAATTGTATCAAAAAAACATATTTTTATGTATTATTATATTTATTATTAACAAAAATAGATAATATGATTATGGGCTGGATACGACCTTCTTTTTTTTCAAGAGATTTGAATAATTATCGATAATTACATACTATTGATGAAACATTAATAGGTTTAGAGCACTTATAATATTATATTTTGTTACATGTATATGACCATAATACATTTTACCAAAAAACACATATACGTATTTATAAATAATATATATAATACAATTCACCAATATTATATTAGTGAGGATAGCTTAGATATAGTTGGTTCAATTTACTGTGAGCTAATGAAATAAACTAATTAACGATTGTCTATGACAAAATAGTTATCCTTTTCGTCTTAAGAAACAACTTTCTTTTTGAAAGAAGTGGTTAGAATATGTTAATAAATTGGCTTAAATATGTTACCTCGAGGCATAAAATGTAAAAATACAGTTCTGTATATGGCTTATATATTTTATATAATAAATTAATAATATGTATTTGTATGTATTTTTATATGTATTAATACCTAACCTATCTGATAAAAATTATAACGTTCACATTTCCCTGAAAAATATCGGCTGTCAAGGAATTCACCAAAAAAAATGATAAAATAAAATAGAATTTTTAAGACCTCGACATTTATTAAAACCTAAAGAATACAGTTAGAATGCATTTTAAACACATACCTACCTAGGAAGAAAATCCACAAGCACAAGACAATAATAATATAATATAATGTCGACATCGTTGCCAAAATGCATCGGTGTTTGCTGAAATAAAAGTAATATTTTTTCTGTACATTTTATGGTTTTATTATTTTAATAAAACCGATATCTTTAAATGCGAACCCAACCAATACAATGTAATATAGAGATTCTTTTTATTATTAATTTTTTTTCTTTTATCACTATTGTACCAAAATTTAAATTGTTTACAACAATAAAATGTGGGAACATGGAAACGCGTGGCACAGCGCTTAAATATAGAAAAGAATCAAAAATTGTCCAAAAGTCAAATCATGGATTTATTTAAACGGATTCTCAATAATTTATTTTAGAAAAATGGGACACAAATGGTTACAATTGTAGTATTGTATATATGATATTACAAGCACTTATTTTAGGAACGAGTTTATCATACTATTATAATTGTTATTGATATGATCATTCACACCCCCACGCGTAAAAATTTCGTACCTATAGTTGGTTATCGTTAGCACTTAGCATAGTAATCGTTAAATACACACATTTTTGGCTTGGATTGAATATTTGAATATTGTTAAATAGATAAAATGTTGTTCATCAATTTTCAAAAAAACGATGATACTTTACAAAATATTATTATTCTTATTATACTCATCTTAATTATTATAGAGGATGTCAGTCAGGTTGGGATTTATAACTTTGATGGCCCAGGTAAAAAAAGATTGTGACCCGTCACCTGTGAGCCACTGGATTTAATACATTTTTCTTAATTATCAATTCGAATTGTCATCGTGCTACAATACAACATTTAAAAAAATCATATTTTTATGTTGATTATTTACAAATAGATAAAATTAATAGTTTTCTTTCCATTATTTATACACTGTACTCGTAATACTTTAAAATATTATTAAAAATTGTTGTGATTGATTGGTAGAAAAAAATCAAATATAATTTTTTTGGACACCAAAAAAAAGTGGGCTCCGTGGTCCTTAATGCCATCCTTCAAATCCGGCTCTAAATTATTAGAATAATATTGGTTTTGTCTCTCAGAACCATGCGGCCACGCACAACATACTAGACGAATCGCATTCACTAAAATCATAATTTTTGAGTTCCTTATCCATTAGATAAAAACTACTATAATTGCCAAAATTATAAAGGGTAACATTTTTGAGGATTTGACATATTTTTAGTTACATGTTTTATTATTATTTGACTTGATGTGTATACGACTTTCAAAAAAAGAACAGCATTTTATAGTTGTATACATTTTGAATATGAATTTTTAACCGTTTTGAGAATGTAATATTTAGACTAATTGATATATATTCATACATTCGGAAATAATATTTTCTATTAAATAATCTTAACTTAAACTTGATTTTACTCTGATATTACTCAAAAACATACAAAAACTTTATGACTTAGTGTGAATGCGTTTTGTCATGTTGTAGCGAGTGGGCCAAGGAGAGAAAATAACAAACAGCGTGACCATCATCTTAATAATAATAACATTATGGTTAGGTACCTACTTTTAAATAATAAGTCGATATCATAAAGCCCAAAACAAATTTAAAATACATAGTAAGTATTATATTAGTGGTGATGAATATAAAATATTTCGCTTTTTATACGGACGTTTTCTATCTTTTCTATTATGTGGACTCTCATACTAATTATTTACGATGTGACGACGTGTCTTTTTGATTAGGTTATAATATTGTAAAATGATTATTATTATAATTATTTTCGTACCAGATTTATTATACCGGAAGCATCGTGTTGTGTATAACGCCTATTATACCTACAACCTACTCATCCTTAACACGATAAACCGTCGATGACGGTTTTATATGTCACGTGATTTTTAAAATTTATATTTGATTCTTATTTTACTTGTTGTGTAAGACTTTCAAAATAAAAGAAACAACATTTTTTACATTTTAAATCGTTTTATAATATTCAGACAAATCGATATTATTTATTAGGTATGTATAATCATACCCATATTTAAATATTTTCTTACTTTTTTTTATTGATTTTAAGCATCGGCAACTATGGTCATTAGCATTTTGTAGAGGGCGGGGGAGCTCACGGTTGGTCGAAGAACACGTGTATGTCGCGTGAGGATTCAAAAAACTGGGTGGCCACCCATCCGGGAACTAGCGTCTGAAACCAACCACATATCCACACCAGCCCATATTTTTCTTTATTTGTTGTTATGGTTTATTTTACTCTAATATTAATATAAAAACATAAAAAAATAAAAGAACGATTTAATACAAACCAAACATTGCTATCTTAGTAATATTATAAAATTAATGTAAAATGCATTAATAATAAGTCGATATTATTTTAAGCCAAAATTGATTTAAAATACCTTCATAGAAAAATATAATATTATATTTGTGGCGATGACGATAGTCGATAATATACGTAATATGGCGCTTACCAAGTCTCGTATTCATGTGTAGATTAATGGGTTGTCGGTGTGACGGTCTGCTCGATTAAATAGTAATATTATTATTATTATTATTATTATTATTATTATTATTATTGTCGGGTTTATTACACTATCGGCGTCGTCATGTTTTAAGGGCAGACACGCCGGCGCCGACGTCCTCTTCCTTATAATACGATTAACACTGCTACGCTGTCGATGACGCGTTTTATATGTCTCGCCACTTTTGCGTTTGCTTGGTGGTATATTTCTACATAATATACGACGTAGAAAGTGCATAACATACTATTATTATTATTATTATTATTATGCGTATGTAGTTATGTGTCCTTGTAACGATCCTCCATAAAAATGTATCGATCATCGCGGTTGACAAGAGACTATACGCGCATTCGACGAGGTCGTAAAAAATACTCCGTTTGCGTATTTTCACATAATAATAATAAGGAAAACTATAAAAGTTTTAACATATTACGTTATTCCGCTTGACTTAACGCCCGGCCGGTTTCTGTACGACATTATAAACACGACGAGCAGGTACATTATACCCGGCTTGTAAATCTATGTTTATTATATAGGTGGTAGTTTAATAAAATTCCAGTTTATCTAAAATAGCCCGTAGACATTTTAAGTTTAAATTTCTAAGTAACTCGAGGAATTATTGATAACTAATTTTTAAAATGTGTGCGTTCATCGATTTGAAGCTATGTGCCATTCGTTTACTGGGGGCTAATTTCATACTTACTCTCCCCTAATTGCTCCAAAATACAACGGTAGTAAAAAATTTCCAAGAAAAAAAATTTTATTGTTTGTTTTTATTTAAATTAATTTTGTTGCGATAAAATAGTTATGCTGTAAAAGTAAAGCATATTATTCTACCTCTCAGATATAAAATATTATCATATCTATGTTCCTAGTTACTTATTAATAATATGTAAAATACTTCAAAATTCAATGAATATTTCTTATGTTTACACGTCGTAAGTAAAAAGTAAGCTCTATTCAAAAATAAAATTTAATTTTTGAATTTCAGAAATTTCTAGAAATGTCTTCTTAAAAATGTTTTGGGTATTAAATTTGTGAAATTTTACATCACTAGGGTATGTCATAGAGATAAATTTGTAAGTAATTAAAACAGTGATGCCCCAAATAGCTTCAAGTTAATGAACAATTCCAAAAACAAATTTACTATCGTTTACAAATTACGGTCTATACAACGCCTTACAATATTCGTCCGGTATAACTTGATCAAAGTGTGGACTTACTTTATCAAAGTGAAATTCTTGTAGTGTACTCATGTGAATATCTCCTTTAGGAACTCACCATGTCCCAATCTTAATTTTGTATCTATTGGTATTTGGTGTACGAAAATTCCTAACATTTTAAATTTTAACACCTGCTAAGACTTGGAAATGTTATATGAATTTCCTCATATGTTAATTAACTGGATATTTAAAAAAATAGTTAAGTTTAAAATATTTTTTTGTTTTTAGAAATTTAAATCTTGACGACATTCATACCAATAATTTTAATTTATTCTCAATCTATTTTTTCTAATTTTTCAAAAAATATCGATAGTAGAAATGTGAAACATTCCACTATTATTTAAATTATCGTTTTTAATACTCGATAAAATTTTCAAAATATTTAGAAAAACTATTAACTATTCATAGACATTTTTATGAAATTAGATATTATTACCTATTATATTATTTTCAACGATGAACAACAATTTATTTATTTTAGAATTATAAATTAAAAATACCTACTATAAAATACAAACCATACTGTATTATATTATTAATTCACAAGCTTATACGGAAATATTATTATTATTCGATTAGCTTTATTTAATTGTGGGTCAATAAAATATTTATAATAATATCCTTTTTTTAGTATTTTTACCGTCCACTTTGTCGTCGTCGTCATCCGGGCGGGCGACTGTTGAAGAATAAACAGGCTATGAGTGGTAAACACGCGTGAGACGGCCGTACATAGCGATGTGCTATCGCGATGACCCTTATACTGGGAAAACGCTAATGCATGCTATATTGGTTTTAATTTTCTAAATAGGCATTTTATCGAACCGCGGAATATGGGTCCTCGAAACGAAAGCGTACAATAATTTATTATGTCATAATAACATCGCATAATAATAATTAAGTTCGCACTCTTTCGGTGCACACCAGGTTGGTTGGGGTAACGGGGGGATTGTGCCTTTTTGTAAATATAACCGTCACGCATATAATAATAATTAATCATGTTTACCGGCACAACTCGATTATTATTATAACCAATGCTTGGTATACCTTATTATGATCAATTAACACAGAATTACTCAGTGGGCAAATTGGGCGGGTGGTGGGTGTGGAATGGGATCCTACTAATTTAATAATTTACTTTTCCCATCCCTCCACTTATTTCGAACCACCTCAACCACGACTGGCATTATTGATACGGTTACCATCATCGTAACTTTTAATCAAAATTTCCCAGATAACAGTGAATAGTCACACATTTGTAGTAAAACTGTACGTAAGAATTCAACCAAGGTTTCACAATGTAAATATTATTCAACTTTTATCAGCCGACCGACCGGTCCTAACTCACTTTTTTTTTGGACGTAACACGACTGGAGAATATAATATAATACCTACGATACACATGAAATCAATAGCCATTATATGTTAGGAAAGTTCCTAGAAATTTAATTAAAATTGGTAAAGTAAAGATTAAGTAAATCTTTGCAGTTATACTTACAACTTAGAAAGTGAAAAATTAAAATGGTTACGTAAATTCCAATATAAACATACTTGTCATTACGACTTCTCCATACAAGAGCTCTTGTTTTGAAATATTCTCTATTTAGACCATAGATTTTGCAATAAAACTGCTATTCAACTGTAACTGAACAATAATTTAATTAATTGTTAATATCAAATAAAATAATGTCTTGAAGACAGAGTGGAGTGACTTAGCAGTGGGAGGTACTTCCTTGTTAAATAGTAGTTAAACTAAGTTAACATACATATAAAATAAGACTAAATTCATTTTTTTTTTTTAATTCTCCACGATTAAATGAGAGCGATTTATAACAGCTAATAATATAGCATTGTTGGATACTGTAAATATGTTTGTTGATGTATACTGCAAATATGACTGCTTTCTAAATTATTATAACAAATTAGACTTAGAACTAAACCGTACAGCTAGAGTTATAAGATAGTTAAAAGATTAATTATGACTTTTAAATGTTTTACCACGAAGACAATTATGAACTACCAGCAGTATAGTTAGGTACCAATAAATTAAAAGTAAGTCACACTATTTGGAGTACATTTCCCAGTAGCGTAATAACTATATATTTTTAACACAAACACGCACAAATAGTTATTTTGAAAATGCGTTGTACTATGTAATAGTCTTAAAAACAGTGATAAGCCATATTATAGATGTTAAAAATGCATTTCACATAGATAATTGCATATTTTTGATTTTCGAATTACTTAGTTCATCGTGATATAACCTTCCGTAGTTCCGTAGTTGATGGGTCAATTCAGACATTTATATACATTATGGAAAATAATATATTTATTCGTAGGTATTTTATTCTATAACAATCCTATTATAATAATATAATAAAAACGTTATTACATTATAGAATATAGAATAATATACAAAACATTATTATTATTAATTGGCTGCAGTAAGACCGACTGGCACGGCGCAATCTTCCACCACCTTAGATTTTCTTTTTCAAATTCATCACACTTATAAACAATACAATTATATTATATAGGTACTAGCTACATATTATTGTTATTATGTTCTCTAATGAGGTCCAAAATAAAGTATGACAACATAATCTGATGATATAGTATATGAAAATAAAAATATGAAGTAACTTTTGTTGCAATGAAGTTACTTTGTTGACTCAGAATAGTAATACGTAACTCGACCGAATAATAATAATAAAAAAAAAAAAAACGGTAACTCAAGGCTGCTTTATTAGTATTGCGATTTCTAAAGGTAACATTCGTAGTGTAATTTAATTACCAAAAAAAAAAAAAAGGTAACTTCCACGGCTACACCGGACTATATATATTTTTATGTGATGGGTACATCGTTACGGTGGTGCGATGATATTCGATTGGATATTATAGTAATAATAATAATAATAATAATAATGCGGTCGGTGTAGTTGTAGGGGCGGGAGCATGTTTATGGTGGGAGGGGAGGGAGGGTGGCGATGACACGACCGTACACACCTCGTGACTGGGTTAATAGATCGTCGGCGACCGCGCGAGGGTGTGTGGCGGGTAGGTGTGCGTGGGTACGGATAAGTGTGAGTGTGTGCGTGTTGGTACGGATATGTCTGAGCGTGTGTGTGCGGGTGTGTGTGTGTGCGGGTGTGTGTGTGTGTGTGTGTGTGTGTGTGTGTGTGTGTGTGCACAACACCCCGTCCGCGCACGGTCGCGTAACAATTAGAGATCGCCGGACGAGATAAACGCGCGCGCGTTTTAATTAATTCGGAAACGGAGGCCGTAACGCGCGCGATGTTTGCCCGACCGGCGGGCGACGGCCGACCACCGCCGACCGTCGGGCGACAGTTACCTCTCTAATGTTGGCTACACGGCCGCGCGCGCCGCAATAACAATAACAATAATAATATTGCGGAGCGGGCGGCGGCCGCGTAACGACCGTAATAACTTTCGGGCCGGTTGATTCGTTTAATTTCGCCCGACCGCGAGCACCGCCCGTTATCGCGTTTGTGCGAATCATTTTAACGCCGTTCAATGATAATAATGATAATAATAATAATAATAATAATTATTATTATTATTATTATCATTTCACCACCACCGCGAAACGCGTGCAAGTGCGCATGTGATAACAATAAAACGCACACACACGCCGCGTTATCATTATATTTTGCGGTCGTGGCGTAACTGGGTAAAATAAAAACGGTTTGGGGGGAGGGGATGGGAGGGAGAGAGGAAGCGAAATAAATTTATTCATCAAAATCGAAACCGTAACCTAATATGATGTCCATATATTGTTTGTTTGTAAACATCAAGCCACGAAACTCGTTGTATAACTACAGTGATGATTATAATCGTATAGGTCGGATTTACCCGATATCGTTAAATAATAATATTAGGTTTATTGAATTTCAAAAAGAGTGCTAAAATTTGTTTTGAAAAAAAAGCTGCTGTATATCATAATATTTCCGAAATTATAATATTATTGTGTTATTTTTCCGATCAATATTACATTGTGATATCGTTGACAATACGTCAACATAATATTATTATTATTCAACTACAACAGGAGTAGCCTGAAACCAATGTATGTATACTTACTAATATGCGATAATTTAGAACATACATTTTAATAACACGGAAACTTAGTCGTTTAAATTTCGTTTCAAACTTATTAACAATTTCATTTAAATCAACGGGTCAATAATTTACAGTAAAAAAGGTAGGTTTACTTATTTTGAATAAAGGAAGTTTGTACCTATCGCCACAGGACACTCTTAAATTCCAAATTGCATTAGACACTGTATTATATCTCACATATATTATATTATACGGGGTGATTGTCTTATCGCAAACCAGACAATATCTTTGAAAACACAACAATTATCTCTCTCTCTCTATCTAGAAGATATTTTAAATTAGAACTATTTCAAGGAACATAATATTTTACGATCGTCTGCAGTGGGTGTGTGTGTCCGAAAAAACTAAACGGATTGCACAATTTACAATAGATACATTGTAGGTAATGTATTTCTCCAAGACGTACCTACTATTTGGTTCGGTATTAAAAAATTAATCACCCTGTACAATGATAATAATATGTAAAACACGTAGAAAACGCGACCTTGCACGCGAACGTGGTCCTATATTTGCTGTTGGCTTCCTTCCGGTTAACGACCGCTCCACCTCTCCCCCTCCACCCCACAACTACGCATAAACCCAACCTGGAAAACTCATAACAGTCTTAGACGCATTTTTACCGACCCATCGTTCTTTTAGTAGGACCGTATAAATGTACGAGTGTATAACATAATAATAATATATATACAATATACATGCGATTATACATACGAATAGAATAATATAATGATACAATATACTAACGTAAATAATAAAGGTGCGATTTTACGACGTGGTAGATTGGACATAATATCATAAAGCAGGTAAGGTCATGGATATATTATTATGTGGTTTACTAGTTTACTAAATATTGTTATTATGAAATTAGGTAGTGTTCGAGCGATCAAAGATTGGCAGCAAAATATGTAGGAACATAATATTAATATACATAATGTTATGCGTATTTCAATGATAATACATAGGCATTTTGAAACCGTATTCCAGTATACACAAATAGAAAACGGTGTCTCCGATTCTAATAATATAAACATAAAATAACGAAGTTTTTCAATATACCTACTACACGTAATATTATGTGGTTATACCAATATCTCCGGAACGGAATAATATGAAAAAATTATTATATCACCCGCGGGGCAGAAACATTCTATTGTGTTAGTTACAATACAAGTATACCTACAACTAATAAAGTACAATAAATTCAGATTAAATTAAATAAATAAATGTTTAAGAATATGTTATTCCAGTTGCATTCAGTTTTAAAATTTAAGACTGTGTGCGCGATTCCTCATAATTTAATGAAGGGCATTCCAATGGATTTCTGATTCGGCCGATTTGTTAACATGCGTTTGAACATTAAAAATGTAGTTGTAATTATTATAAATATAGCAAAAAATGTTACGAGGGATCGAACACCCCTCATACCCTCGCAATTTGACCGCCACCGGGCTCAGCCCATAAACTTAAAATAAGTAAATAAACATCTGTAACATATCATTCAAATATGATTGTATACTATAATGCGTTTAAGCGCGTATCGCGTTCGATATAATAACATTATATATTGTCCACGGTGTAAGCGATCGTTTAAGACATTTTGCCTCGCGACGAGAACAGTTTCAATTCGGATAATTGCTGTGCGTGGGTGACACGATGTCACAGTCGCGTTGTTGGCGCGTATACTGTCAATTATACGAGAATGTCATTTATTATTATCGTCACCGTCGCCGATAATGAAAACACGCCGGTGCAAACCATGAGGTTTTCCGCGCGTAAAAAAAGTTAGGTTTGTTAATAAATTGTGACAAATAAAACGACGACGACCTAAGTCCATCTGCGGTTATCGTCAGATAAATCTCGCGCACTATATTGTGTGGTAAATACGATTTCGTAGTACAACGTAATAATAATATTATCGACCAGAAAATCAATCGTCTTAAATGTACTGCTTTAGTATAAAACGTGGCAGCCGATTGGGCATAATTGGTAGTGTTATATAATAATAATAATAATAATAATAATATCACAAGCCAGTTTTCACAGTCGATGAAATAATCATAAACGAAGTCATCATTATAAAGTATTTATATAATATTATATTATACGAGCCGATTCACCAAGCATGCACGCCCCTATCTTATTATTTATTCAAATTCTGATTTTTGGAACATTTAACTATACTCAAAGACCACAATATTATTACCAAATTATTGAATTTGTTGTACTTCTCGTGGAGTGTCCTGTGGTAATGCAAACTTCTGCTTTTAAAATGAGGGGCCCTCTCATCTTTTTTTTTACTATAAATTATTTAATGGATAATTTTTTTTTGAAAATCTTAATGTACCTAATTCCAAATTTGATCTTCTCAGTTTTTGACATTTTTATAATAAAGATAATAGTCCTTACAAACAGGTTAACAAACATAATATACATTAGTTGCAATATTAGATATATTAATATTAATATTATACTTTGAACAATTCGAACGAATCGTAAATATTGATAATATACTAATATAAAGTATATATTATTATAAACTTATTATCATGGTGTTATGCTTAGTACACAAAATTAAATAACTCAAAAACTACTTGGTTGCATTTCGATTTATCGAAGTTTTAAGAAAAATTATCAGTTAAATAATGTACAGTAGAAAAAGGGAATCTCGTTTAAAAAAAAGAAGTATGTATGTACACAATTCCATAGTACACAAATCTCAATAAATTAAATATAATATTATTTTCTTTAAGTATAATATTTAAAAATTACAAAAATGAGATTTTACTAACTCCATTATTGAAGAAAAAATGGGCGGCAGCATGCTTCATGAATCATCCTGTATATAGGTGTAGATCTTGGGAGACAAGGAGTGACCCTCCCTCCCACCCTGTTGGCTGTTGCCTAATCAATATTGGTTCACATATCAGTAAAATATGTTATAAAAACAATACATTTTTTATTAGGCTCGTAAATATTATGTTTTGGATCTAACCCTGTATGTATATTTTACATACCTAATATGGTAAATATTATATTATCCAGGACCCGTGTGTTATCTATATACATTCCTTCTGACGTCTTACCATGGATCCCACCAAGTATAATATTATTGTTTGGTTACTTTACCTACAAAATGTAAAATAATAATCCTTCGGCCCGCTTCACGTAAGATGTGTGCGATGTGTACATGTAAGAATAGAAGATATCGTTATTGGTAATATATATATATTATATTATATAATTTATTAATTTAACACACTAAATTGTATTCTACATTTAATTGTTTTTGCCACTAAGTATAACGAAGTGTCTTGTCGAATTTAGCATCAAACCCATATCGTATTCTCCCCGTTGGGCATTTATCTGTCACTGATACAGTGAAACAGCGTTTTAAAGATCGACAGCGCTTTATTATAGCTACTACTTCCGCTGTAACACGTCTTACATTCAATTTATTCGTATTAAATATTAGTTAACAATACACTTTCAAATTCAATACCTACACAATATACTGCAAGTTTAGGTTAACATAAAAAATGGTATGGCTTAACATAATTATAGTTATAATTATACGATAAACACATTGATTGTAAAACAATTTAAATACATATTAATATTACAACTTACTTCACTTATGTAATGCTGTTTGTTGCGTTTTCAACTAGATTCAGTGAAACCATAAATAAAAAAATCTACAATACGTGTTTTGTTATTTGCAATGACTTTTTTTCATGTAAATGTTAAGATTTTACAGAAGTGTCAAATGTATTTTTTTTTTTCAAAATAAATTATTACACACAATTATTTCATTTTTTTAAATTTAAAATGTGAAATGTCTTACTTACAGGCCACAGCATTAAATCAATTGATTGTTTGAATTCAAACAAGTGGTTGGCGTGGCGATTACCTAGTGGACTTCCGTTTTTGTTTTTACGTTCTTCATAATAATAGCGGTATATATACTCGAAATAATACAACCGCCCAATGCAGAGTCCTAGACATATTATTTTAAATATAGGCATACAATATGAATAATTATGGTTGTAGGAAAGGCTGTTAAATATACTTCATAAAATATTGTATCTATATTAATATTATAGCTACGTAATGTTATTATTATTATTATGTCTTACTTAATTGTGTTTTTATAACAAAATGTATTACACGGCGTGATGTGTAGGCAATATAGGTACACAACTGCACGTAAATAACGGCCGCTTCTACTAGTTCCTAGATGGGTGACCATCAGGGTTTATAATGTGCAAAAACCTTGCATACATATACGTGTTTTCAACTGTTCCAACCTTAACTTACCAACCCTACCAATCTTACAGGCTAATGACCTCAGTCGTCGTAGCCCTAATCTCATAATAAAAAAAATGTAGGTATATTTTATTATATTGAAATGGACTGAAACTTAATTATACGCACGCATATGGTTTCACATCATTTTAGTTTTAGAACATTTGAGTTACTAATTCAGTACCTAATTACGATTTACGTTGCTTATCCTTTTCATTGAACCGTAAATATTAAATATTGGTAAAAAATGTTGAGATTTTTAACAATATTTGTAGAAATATAAAATTTAATTTTAATCACGTGATGCACTGATGTTACAGAACTGTTATTTCTACTTATCTACACATAATTTCAAATACGGGACCCGATTAGTGCAGTTTTTATAACATAATGTGTTTTTAGATCTAATTAATATAATACATACTATTTGAATTTGGCAACCGATGACCTGCAGTATGCGCCGCCGCGCAATACATGCACATCATAATATATCATGATGATAATAGTATAGTTAATTTACAAATAATTATCATAACCCCCTCGGGTACCTACCTATGTTATATCGTTATTTACATGGTAATAATTAGATATTGAATTATTGATTGAATTGCTAGTAGTCAAACTGCCGCTGTTTAGTCGTTGTATTGTACACCGCAAAATAGTTAATTATCGTGACCACCGTATACATAATATTATTAGGTATACCTAAAATTATTTTCAAACAAACAGAAATTATGAACAACACCGAATGAGGGAGCAAAAACTATACAAAGTGTAACAGAATGACCTGACAAATAAAATAACTTTTGTTCTAATCAATATTTAACATTTAAGATTCTGAGCGAAACGATGAATTGATTTTACAATGATGTGTGTTTTATTTTTATTTTTATTCGTGTATGTATAGGTACATGATAAGTAGTGGAAATAATGCTTAGATTTTCAACTTCAGTACCTTGTTCGATGCGAAAGTGAATTTAGTTGATGCATTGGTGATGTCAAAATTTAAAAGTAGTTTTCAAAAGCATCAAACAAAAAACAAAAAAAGAATTATGAGAAAACAGTAAATTTTATGAAAAATCGGTTTTTGGCGTAACTTTAAAAAAAATGACAAAAAAGATATAAATTATCAATAGATAAATACAATTTTCAATGAATGTTTATATTAGCATTTTCTACAATTCATAAGATTTTCGAAATATTTTGACTTGTTTTGAATTATTCACAAACATTTTCAGTTTCCAATATTTTAGTTTTTTTTTTTTAAATGTCAATAATATTTGATACAAGGCTCCTAATATATTTTATGTTGGAAATTGAAAAACATTAAAAATATATAGACACACATTCTTTCATAACCATTTAAAGTTCGAATTTTGACAAAGATACATAAACATCACGAAAACATGCGAATTATTTTGAGTTAGAAATTATTAAAAATGTTTTTTTCAAATCTAAAATTTGAAAATTTAACACAATATTCCTCGTAAGTATTTCTACCTCTATAGAAAAATAACATCTACCAGAAACTCAGATTGCATTTTTATGAGCGTTTGAAAATCAAATTTTTACAACATTGTAGCGATTTTTTTATTTTTTGTTGTAATTCAAAAACTGTAGATGCTTGACATTTTACATTATATGTTTATTTTATCAATTTCTATTTATGATAAAATTTAAAAAATATTTTGACTCATTTTGAGCTGTTTGCGGACATTTTCAATTTTTTAGTTTTTTTTTATAAGTATCAATTTAATTTATATAAGTAACTACGCACAATACCTTCATATTGTGTGGGAACATTGTTGTAAGATTCATTTATTTAATCGACCCACACGGTTCCAAAGGTCAGCGGCATTTGTATTGGACGGTCGGTGCGTAAAAATAACAATTCCGAACGGTTTTCAACTATTCACGAGCGTGTAAGAAAAAAGTCGTATTTTTCGTCCGATTAAACTTCAACTCGGGGGGGGGGGGAGCGCATTTATTTAATATTTGACTAATTGTTGTGTATGAACATAATATTAATTATTCGACGATGCGACGCTATGCGCACAAAGTGAACTCATCGCAAAATTTGAGTGTGACCGTCTTCTATTGCCGTGTAGTACGGACAAAATAACAGCCATCAATTAAATGTTCGCCAGCAATGGGTTAGCAAGAGTATGGTGAACTGTGCCTACGCCAGGGGCGCAAATTATGAAGGGGTGCAAATTTTTGTCAATTTTTTAATCGCTAAAAAGGCGCATTTTCCTAGGTTTGCCAGGTGCGCTAACGAGTATTCTAACGCCACTGTTCGCCAGAATCACTGTGTCTCTTTTGACGACGATTATTAATACTATAAATATATTAATTTATTGGAGTTGAAACTTACCTTTCAGTTACATGTAACTGTCTGGAGACGAATAAACAAACAATAGTATACAAACACGTTTAATATACTTAGAAATAAAGTGAACATATTATTTATAATATTGTTGTACATTATTATTAGGCACCTGTTGCCGTTATTATAATAATATGCCGAGCAGCGTACAATGAACGAGCGGGCGTGTGAGTGTATATTTTACTTTCAAACGGGAATTCAACTTTTTTTTTTTTTAATACAGACGATCAGTTATAATTAATTTAATACCTTAACTATATATATTACAGTAATATAATATGTCTTCATATTTATTATTACTATTAACTATTAAGTAAGTACCGAAAATACCAACATTTTTCAAATCTCCCAAGTAATAGAAATGTAGCGTCGTGTAAGCACGCCTCATTATTTCTTTTTCGTATTACCTTATTTTTAAGTTTAATTACGTATTTTAATTTTAATAGACATTGCACAATATAGACTATAGTACAACACACATCAATGTGTTTCACAGAATATTAAATTATTTTCAAATTATTTCTGACTTGAATTTTGTTTAAATATGACGTGACGGATAATCTTGTTACCATAATTAAAACACACAGTAGACACACTTACATTTTATTTGAAATTTCTGGTTAGTGACTATAATCGTTAGCTCATTAATATTGTATGTTACACAACCTAGGCTGTATACTAAATAATATTATACTCTTGTCAATACTTGAATATAACCGACTGATTAAATATTTCATTTGTTTAGACGTATATAGTTACTAATCTAAGGTACTATAACGTAGGTACGTTATAAATAAATTAAATTAGTATTCATTGATTTCTCATAAACTTGTGTGAGACTTGAGGAAAAAACAATAATAGGTTGTAACACCGCTGATGGTAAAATATTATAAAAATATGAATGTAATATGAAGTAGAAAGTCCATAGAAAATTATTATTCAATTCAACTGACTAAATGTTTATTTAAACTTTTTTTCAGTACTGTCTACAGTTAGCTGGGAAGATTGGTGGACATACGACGGTATATCAGGTAAAAATGTTTTTCATATTTTAGTAATTTATTTTGAAGTTGATTATGTAATGTATATGTTATTATTAAATTGAAAACCATTTGGATTCGAATATAATATAGAAAATAATACTGTACCTAGCAATTATTAAAACTAAACTTTAACCAAACATCAGTATCTAATATATTATTCACCTATCGTAAGACGTTGAATTTAACTGATACTGAAGTCTAAAAATCATACTTGAAATAAATGTTTCAATATTTATTTTAAATTTTAATATCTCTGCGTCAAATAGTCTCCGTCAAAATCTGTTATTACTGTCATGGGTACATCATATTTTGTCCGGTAAAGGACTGACGCAGATATATATTTTCTAAAAATGTAGTCGTATTAATATAAACATTTTAACGAGTGGTTTTTCAGTTTTTTAGCTTAATTATTAAGAATAATAGGCCCATTATAATTGGTTTGGGAGACATTAGGAAAATTTTGATTTGAAAAATTTAGCAATTAACACATTAATCCATCAACATATTTTTTAAGTAGATTTAAAACTTGATACAGTATTAAATTTATTTTACACTTTTGTAAGACCATTTTTAAAGAATATTTTCCTTAATACAAACATTTAACTCAAACTAATACTTTTTTGAATTTTAATTTACATCAATATTTTAAGAAACGAATTACCTACAAAATAATTTATAGTAGAAAAAAGGCTAGGTATTATTGTTTTCATATTTGGTAAAACATAACTTTGTATCACCGCAGAACGCAGCCCTAGAATAATACAAACAATTTGAACATATGGAATATAAGTGTATTTAAAAACTTCAAAAACCAGAGGTTGAATGAGTTCATTATTAAATGATAATATTATTGTTGATCATGTTTTCTTAATCATCCTGTAAATGATTTAAAGGTGATCCATCTAGTATGCGTTACTATATATTAAGGTTGATGAGAAATATCAAGTCGATATTATTGTTCGAATAGGAATGTGAAATGGAAGGACACATGGATGACAGATCAAGCGTAGAGTAGTACTGCAAACTTCCCATGCAGTTCGAACAATCTTAAGGATTTTAAAATAATACGGTGTTCAAGTGTAATCGAAAATTCTAAATATCGAAATTTTGATAAAATCATTGTTAAATAGGTAGAGGAAAATGGGGCTGAACATGCTCGGTAAGCACATTATAATATACTCTGTGTAAACAACTATAATACTTAGTTAAAGTCTGAGCGTACGAACTCAACAATGCGCATAATGTACGTGGTTTTCACAATCAGCGTAATGTGTGTAATTCCCACGTGTCAACAGTTGTCCACGTATTATATTATGTTCCGCCTTAATGAAATTCGTCCAATTTTATTTTCCTCTGAAACATTCGTCGTGTTGTCGGACGCCGAAAAGAGATTACTGCTGGCAAACACGGTGGACTGCTCGTGTCTCGCGTACTGCTGTCTCCGGCTGTACAACAAAAGTCAACAGACAAGAGACGTAGACAGACAGCGGTAGGAAACTAAAACGGAAAACCATAAAAACGAACGCGACGTTTATGAAATAATAATAGGAAAACATTACGACATTAATCCGCAGTTATGGTGTCGCCCCACACGGGGTCGAACGGAAATGCGCTCCTTAATCGTTTTTTTCCCTTACATTATATTACTAACCGGAAGTGCCAGCCCATATAACGCTGATGCGCAACAGCTCTCGCGGGCCCTACGAACGTCCGTCGTCTTTGGGTTTATCCTCGATCTCCTGGGCTATTCTCATATCGGTGGTCAAATCAAAAAGTTTAATAATATTTAATTCGTGTCATACACAACATAATATGAGTTGTATACAATGTATATATTGTAAGAAAAAAATAAAAACTAACTTTTTGGTTTGGCTGAAAATGGAAGAGTATGGTTTTGATCTGAAACGGTTAAGGTCGATCACGTGTGTGAAAAAATATGTTCGATGAAAAAAATTAAGACGTGGACTGTGCGAGAACGTATATGTAAATTGTACATCCATATAATTTTGTTTGGTTGAACCGATGCACCGGCTTATATTATAATAAGCATTTGATATACTGCCGAAAATTTCGGTTAGATTTAAATCGGCTATTTGTCCAAACGGGTTGTTTAAGGAAACATGACGTGCGATATGAGAATAGCTTGCAGTGAATTCTCAAAATTTTCGTACGTCATTTATTTAATACGTATTATAATAAATTATAACTTATCATACAAGTCCCGAAACGTTCTGTTCTGCTGGTACAACGATAAGGCGGAACCAAGTCTCCCGATGGTTACCTGTCCCGGATCAACTTTATAATATTTACCTGTAGGAAATATGTAAACTCTCCCGAGTTGTTTTGAAATCATATCGTGGTAATACTTCGGCCCACCTCCCCCCTCCCCTCCATACACATAAAATATATTGTATTATATGCGATAAGTGCGTACACACCCTATTGACCGACAAAACGTGTTTATAAATGACACAGCCCATCGGCAGAACTCGTATTGATATAGTGAACACTGCGATAATATTTGATTGAAAAAAATACAGGTATGTATTTTAAAAAATTAAACATTAATTAACATATTTTATTAATATGTATTTTCTGACAATTCCGTTTTTATTTTTCCACATGGGTAGTCGGGGAGGGGGCGTTTAAGGCAACACGATAACATGGAATAATGTTATAATTCTCCCGAGAGTATATTCTCAACTTCGTCGTGGGTACGTCATGTATCTTATACGAATAATTAATTACATACTACGAAACGTGGTAATAAACGAGTGTGTTATTTATAAGTGTACCGATGAACATATGCATAAGGTTTAAACTATCAACTACAATACTTAATATTAGATGTCATTATTATTATACTTAGACTGTTTTTACTATCTATATTGATAGATCAATAGCAGTTACTAAAATGTTCAAATCACCTAAGCCACAATATCTACTTGACGCTATAAGGCAAAGACATAATATTATCCTTAGTATTAATCTAACGCAAAAGTTATACAACCGAAAGTTCAACTAACGAAAAATATGTATAAGCCTAAAATTAATAATCGTAATAGTACACGTACCTACTCAGTTTATGTTATTCAATTCAGTTCCGTTTTCATTTCTCCACATGGATAATCACAGGCCTTTAAGGCAACACGTCATGTAACGATGTGCGTTCTGAGAACATTTATCTGAGACTCGCATGTATATTCGAGTTTGTTGAACGTTATATATTTTATACGTATAATTACGTATCTTCAGGTCCCGAAACATTATGTTCTGCCAGTACAACGTAGGTAAACCGTAATAAACGAGTATAATACATGTATATGTGCACAGACTATAATATTAATATTTAATACACATTCCTTGGAAAATATTGCAAAAGAAAAATAATTAATTTCGATATTTAATATCTCACTGTCAAAGCTGTACATAATATGTAAACTTAAACACTTTGAATTAAAAAATCTTTTTTCATGGACATTTTTTGGAAATTTTATTTTTAATGTTCTTTTTTAAACAAAATTAATTTTGAAGGTTGTACTGAGTTGTAATTAAATGTTTATTATTTAATTAATAACTAAACGACTGTGAATATGAACTTAAATTTTAAAAAAAACATATTTATCAATTATAAATAGTTCTGACTTATGGTATTGTGTTGAAACTAAGTACTTAGTACTTACACAAGGTAATATTATGTAATAACTAATAACTACTCATAAAAAGAAGTTAGTGTAAAAATTTTGAAATAACTCAAACAATAAACAACAAAAAATGGAAAAATCAATAAATGTAGGGAAACGTTTTGGATACACTCAACTGACGTAAAAATTCAAATTTTTTTATCCTGGATATAAATACAAATTAATTTGTATTTTGCATATTTTCTTACATTATATTTAGGTACCTAAATAATAGTATAATACTAAAATGGGTGAATACAAATACACAGTTTTAAATATAATTACTTGGGTTGATATACCATGACTAAATATAATATCAATAGGGATTTATTTGATAAGAAAATATAAAATTTTTATAATTTTCAACTTTTTGTAAATGTTCACAAAAAAAATATTCATGACAGTATACATAACTACAAACAACACACACATAATAATATATTGTTTTATGTGGGATAATTATACTCACTGTATTATCAGACAAAATGCATTTAATTGACACAGTACATAACAGCTGGTATCGATAGTGCGAACACAAATTTATTAGATTGATACAAAATTAATTCAGTTTTAACTTCGAATATAAAACTTCAACTAACGAATTTTTATATGTATATATATTATATACCAATATAATGCATGTACGTAATTAAAATTGTTCAGTTGTGTTTTCAACACCTGTTTTCATTTTTCCGCATGGTGGGTCGTCACGATCATTTAAGCCAAAACGACATGCAATGAGGCTTCTGAGAAATTTCTGCTGTGAGTGAATTCGCATGCTTATGTCATATTATGTAATTTGTATGTATAATTACGTGCAGACCTCGAAACGTTCTGTTCTGTCGGTACAAAGATATGCTGTCAGTAACGAGTATATTAAGATGAATAAAATAAGCGTTGATGATAATAATTATGTTTAGTCAATATTGACACGGAATGGAATTATGTACGAATAAAATATTTCCCCTCGAAAGTATTGCAAAAGAAAAATTATTAATTTAGATTTATATTATCTCTCTGTCAATTTTTATTTCACAAACCCTAAATTATTGTTCAAATATTGTAATTGTCTCGCACACTTCGGCCTGCCCAATATACTCACATATTATATTGTACTGTATCATATTCGATAAGTATACACACATTTTTATTCGACAAAACAGGTGTAATTGACACAACGCACCAGAACTACTCACATATAGATATTACGAACACCATTATATTGAAACAATTGAAGTTTTATTTTTCAAACAAAAAAACTTCAACTAACGAATTTTAATATGTATGTATACCTATCAATAATGACCTTCGCCATATATGCAGTTTATGTTATTAAATTCTGTGTTCAACGCCCGTTTTATAATCATTTGTTTGTAAATAAACCCATTAAAATTTTCGAACGAGTATCGCATTAAGACTATAATTCTATACCGCCATATTATATATGTATATTTATATATTATACGTATCTATCAATATATTATAAACGTCTGTGTTTGTGTATTTTATTTGTCATTAAATGATTTTATCAAACAGGACTTCGGTAATAAATTATTAAACGCATATCAAAAATACCTACACACTCCGCATTCAACTACCACTGTAAATATGCCAATGTTAAATATATTATATGCATATTGTACGGGGAATGTGTCAATTTATATTTGTTAACAAACTTGACTATGTTAATGTTCCATTTATAATATATTTCGGGGTTGCGGAATTCTGTCATTCTACATTTAAATAACAGTATCGATTGCAGCTGTAATAATATAGCTACACTCACACACACACACATGCATTCGCACACCAAGTACTACTGAGAATGGTTATAATATTATAATGATTAGGTTTGCGCTCAATCAAATGTGTTACCAGAATAAACGAGTGACTAAACTTAAAAAAAAATACAATAATTGTAATAATAATAATAAATATGAAAACCTACGAGAAATGGTATGCTGCGCCAATTTTAGTACTACCAATTGGCTTCACCAATGGGTAGGTTTCTACATTTAAGTGAGTATACTGTCTGTGCCAAAATATTCCCGGTTTCCAAACGCATTTTAATGCCTACAACTCAATAAATTATAATTTAGTATGGAAATGTACAGTAACTACGGACAATAAATAAACTTAATATCAATAATCATAACTATTTACTGGTAACTAACGGACGGACACAACGGGGATATAAGGTGTTCTAATCTTAATAGGTATGTTTAGAAACGTAATAGGTATGCAATGCATAACCAAAATATCGAATAAATATTATATTAAAACGTTTAAATATTGGCAAAATGCAAATGACGATCGTTTCAATCATATTACCGCGATTTGACTCGTGTACATATCACAATTATCATACGGGGTTAGTGTCGACGTTAAAACGTTCTTATAACTTTCCCGTTCAAATAACCCTAAAAAAATAATGTAAATATTGCTCTCATACTGAATCTCATTTCACTACAAACTCAAAATTTTAAATTTTCGGTTACGACTGTCTCCAAGCAAATTACACACGATTGTATCCTTCTACTAGTCCTTTCCAAAATCCCTCACTCACCTTCTCCTCCTAAATAAAATTAAAACATGCAACTAGACGCTACATCTGTAAATATAAATCCCATACCTACTTTAATAGTATCAGCTTACTTTCACCCTGGATGCCCTTTCTCTTCAGAAAAACTATCACTATACCTTCAATCACTTAACAAGACATATATCATTGGTGTGGATTTCAACACCAAACACGAAACCAGGGGCTGTCGCACAACGAACACTAGAGGTCATACTTTGTCAACTTTATCACAAACAAACGTTACAAAATTATTCCTCCAGCCTCGCCAACCTATTGGCTAACTCATGCAAACAGACATCATGAATTCCTCAACTTCTTCCTTTCCAACCTACCAAGTCACATATACACAAATATCACAATTATAAATTATCCAGCCTTCGAACACATTCCAGTCATTCTCAAAATTCAAGCCTACGTCGTCATCAACTGTATCATCAAAAAGCGAACAGTTTGGATCAAGTTTCAAAATATTATTTCAACTCTCTCCTATATTAATATAAATTAAAAAAATCCGAAGATATTTACAATTCCATTAGCATCCTAACAAAGGACATTCAAGAAAACATCCAAATATCTACTCGTAACTCATATCCATCGCAAGAAAATCTAAACATAAATACTACTCCTGAAATAAAAGAGCTCCTTCTGCTTAAACGTCGCGCACGAAACACCTGGCAACAGACTCACTTCTCAGTTGATAAACAACAATACAACTATTACACCAATAAACTTAAGTCCACCCTCAAGAAATTCACAAAATTCACTTATACACCACCCATCTCCAATCTTCTCACCTTAAAATAGTTCGCTGTGGAAGAAAATAAATCACCTTTAAAACACAAAACGGTCATTCCCCGCTTGCTTCGCTACCAAAATAACAATCTCGGTACCACTCCTGAAGAAAAATATGGTCTTCTGGCTAGCCAATTAGCCAACACAGTCGAACCCTACAAAATTTCACCAGACGCTCTTCACCTACTACGAGTTGAATAATTAATTTCATCATCTCTACCAATAGCATTGCCAGCATCGCTAAGTCACCCGGCGAAGTCTTTTCGGTTGTTAAAAAACTAAAGAAAATTAATCGCCAGGCCATGATGGCACAAACAACGCTACAGTTAAAAACCTACCACCAAAAACTATTATCCTTCTCACATATTATATTTTTAATGATATTTTCTGTTTATCCTATTTCCCAACTTCCTGGAAATCAGCCCTGATTATAACCATATCAAAACCTGGTAAATCAACTTATACTCCCGAATAATATAAACCAATTAGTCTCTTTACTATACTCAGAAAAATCCTTCTGAAGAGATTCATTTTCATCAACCTAAAGCAAAATGTCCTTCCCAAATTTCAACTTAGCTTCCGTGCCAAACATTCAACGTTCCATTAACTACACGAAGTAGTAGATTATATCGCCTCAACGCTCGTAACTAAAAAATACTGTTCTGGTCTCTTCTTTCTGGCTCAGGCATTTGACACCATATGGCATGACGGCTTGCTATTCAAACTCAAAAACATTTTCCCAGCGCCATAGTACTTACTTATCAAATATTACTTAAGTGATAGAAGTTTCAAAGTGAAAATAGAAACAACACTCTCTAGCTCACAAACAATCTCAGCCGGTGTCCCACAAGGAAGTGAAATCACTCCTTTCCTCTATACTTTATTCACTACAGACATCCCAACCTCTGACACCACCTTTATTTGGACCTATGTCGACGACCCAGCTGTACTTTCTTTCAGCTACAACCTGCTCAAAGCAAAACTACAACTCCAAAACCAAATGAACAACCTATCCCACTGGTTCCACTCTTGGAAAATTCGAATCAATGACTCTAAATCAGCGCATGTCACATATACACTCCACCCGGGAGTATCCCCTCCCCCTTAACGTTCAACAAAGAAATCATACCTCGGATCAGTAAGTAAAATACCTAGGTCTGGGTTTTGACAAAAGACTTACCTGGGGTCTACACCTTAAAAATAAACGCAAACAACTGAACCGTCGCCTACATATTCTAAGACCACTCCTGAAATCAAAAATTAACACCACTAACCGTCTACTATTACACAAAAGCTTACTCCAACCTGTATGGTCCTATGTAATGCCTTCTGGGGTTCAGCCCAACCAGCTAACTCTAGAACTATCCAAGCTTTGCAAGCTATTTGCCTATGAATGACGGTCAACGCCCCTTGGTACGCTATCAATCTCAATCTTCACAATGAGCTTCAAAATCACTACTATCAAACAAACAACTACCAAATACTACATCGCCTTCACTATTATAACTGACCATCCCAACAGCCTCATGGCTCAACGTCACTCCAACTATCTTTCACGAACCCCACTAAAATGCCTCAAACACAGTTGGCCTAGAGACCTATTCAATCTCTGACGCATTCCTTTTAAGTAAATCACTCAAGTTCAGCTATTTCTAATGTGAAGCCCATTTTAAGTCTCTCGCTGTCCTTTATTATTACATAGCTTGGTTAAAATGCACACTGCATTGTTCGGTTGGACATACTACGTATTAAAATGGTCAGTTCAAAGCCATATTTTTGTGTTCGACCCATCTCCAATATATAAATGTAGTATTCATGTACATTTTTGAACTAATCATAACTGTATTTTCAACTTGGACTTGATACTTAAAATATACGTATAGGTTAGTCAATGACTAAAGTAAGAAATATAATTTCATCTTGTTTTTGTAATATAATAGATGTCTATTTTTATTTTTGAAATTGGTAATTACAACATTCATAAAGCAGAAAAGTAGGTAACCAATTAGCTGTACAGTTGTAGGTGTTAAGTGTACATAAGCCATTGAGTAAATCACTATAATATATCTATGTGTAAAGTTTTAATTCAATACGAAAAAAGCGTAGACGGTCTGTAATCCTATAATACTAGATGTATTTCACTATATTTCTGATAAATAAATGAATGACGAATTTATTTTACAATTATATATTGTCGCTATTACTATATATTATGGTAGTGTTTAATAACTTAAAACATACAATTTATTATACTATCAATATTTAATTTTTAATTTCTATTATTTTTTTAGTCAATACCACATTAGCGTAAATGGTGTGAATATACAAAAGCATAAAATAAATGTTTTAAAAATGTATTTGTGTATAGACAATATAATAATATACCTACGTAAAAGTTTTAAGTCCCCACAAATAATATTTTTAAATTACGACAAAAATACTAAAATTGTTATTCTTCGTTTAAATATCTAATTTCGTCAAAATATAATAACTTTAAATGCTCATAAACAATTGTTGTGCAATAACGTTCAGTTTTTGTTTTTTTATTCAAGTTTTAAAAACTTGTGAGGTATCTTATTGAATACATTTTCAAGCTTTTTGACTGAGCCAACTTTTTTATAGGATTTTTATAGGAAAAAATCAAAATTATTTTTTAAATAGATTTAAAAGAATTAAAATATTTTCAAAGTTATACTATGTATACAAGGATTTTGTAAAAATTTCTAGAATATTCAAGATTGTTCGATGAACATCTTAGCTTAATATTGTACCTAAAAAGTACCTATATGTTAACCCAAATTTTGTATTTTTAATTACATATTTTGATATAATATAAACAAAAAGTATATTATTTGTATCAAAATATTTTATTTTAACACATACAATTCCAATACTTATTCATGAATAATAACATATTTAAAAAAAGATAATATATATGTCATATTATATATTATTATATTGTATTGAATATATATTTATATTCATCAATACATGGTATTACATGCTATCACAATATTATAATATAGGTAAGTCATAACATTATTTTTCGTAGAGTAAACTGACGCGAACCTACGTGTGTTGTAATAAATTATAATGTTATTACACAGTATGCGCTTAGCGTGTAATTATTAAAAAATTAATAATAGTTATCACGAAACCGTAATAGGTAGGTATTTTGTAACAAGTTCCGGGATTAATTAATATTCTGTGCAATTTTCAACAACATAAATTACAGTGAACTTTGGCTCGGAATCACTCAAAATTCGTGGACACGTGTGTGATCAACGAAAATCTATAATACTTGGAGTAATCACTTGTCACGGACAATTTTAATAATAATGACACTTTCACATTGTTTAATACATGATATAATATATACTGTGATAGGTGACTCTCGCGACCGACAGACCGCAGACGGCGCTATATTAACTATTCATTCGACGCACCTAACTCAACCGTTGGCGCACACGTGACACGATAATATTACATTTTAGTGAGATTCTCCACGATTTGGTAATACAATTTACAGAAAATATGTTAAACACACAAGAGGTTTAGTGTATCGAAATCGTGGTGTGAAAAGTGAAACCAGTGCCACTTGAATTGTTAAACAGGTATATAGTTTATAGGTATGTATACCTATACATAGTGGAGCTATAATGTGTATAATATAAACCACCAATAGATAGGTACTTACGAATCGTATGACGTACACAACAGAAACTATAAGAAACTTGAGTAACTTGTATAATTATTGGTATCTGACATAATATTCCACACCTACCTTACGCCATTAAGTTGCGTATATATGCTCAGCAAATATTACTATGATTACGCAAATATTGATAATATATTAAAATTAATAGTGCAACCGAATAATAATTAAAAGAAAATATCCCTAAAATTCATAATCAAACATTGTATTTAGGCATACAAAGCGCAAAATTACTTGGTACAAATAATCATAATAACGATCGTGGATTTATTGAAATAATTTTTTTCGTTATCATTAAATTCATACGATTATTTTTTTTTTTTAATCGTCAACGATTGGCGTTTACAATAATACAATAAAAATAAGTCACGCATTATAAACAGTGAACTGCCTTGATTAACCAAAACGCCTAGCTGTGCGGTTATAGGTGACCCCTGTTCTATAATAACCTAGTCGTTGTTCGGTATACGATATTATTTTCTCTTATTAATAATGTAGTTGTTCAAAATCTTATTTTTGTAATTTTTAAAAGTTGTATATTTTTGAATTCTTGAGATGATTTTTCGTGTTTTGTTTTTAACATGAGAACACCCTTTCTAATCTAAATTAATGAGCGGATATTTCTTCTGAAAATGCTGTCGGTTCACTATCAAAATAGGAACAGTTAGCTGCTAGGTAGTTATTTAGTTTAAAAATTAATTTAACTTTGTGTACTAAGGATAATATAGCGGCTCCATGATTTTTGTGATTGATATTTATAATTTGTTAAGACTTAACTCCTAAATTGTACAGTAGAGTGGTAACTAGTTAGGTACTTTCCCCTTTTTTTCAATAATAACGTTTTTGACTTACATTGCAAATTAATTCAGACATTTGAAAAATCAATTTATAATAATACTAGCGGATCCTGCACTTGGTAAAAAATGCCAACTCTTCAAAAAGTTATAATTGTTCAACTCCTATTAGGTTTAACTCGCTGCAGTATGTGAAACTCATCCACCTTGGTAGGCAATTTTCAAAAACTCGATTTGATGCATTCTTTTACATGATCTGCCAAAATAACCAATGGCAACCAATGGCAACCAATAATAAATATTTATAATTTCTACCAATTATTTCTCTTACAACTAATAGCAACCATTTATAAACAAAAATATCCACAGTAAATCTAAAAATCTCAACTCCCTGGCTGGGGGTAGAAGGGTGAAAAATATTTTACGACCTATTCTCATACCAACCAAATATACGAAAAAATGTCATTAAAATCGGTCTATCCGTTACGGAGGTGTGCGACCACTAACATGGTAACACGGGATTTTTATATGCCTATTAGATAATGTAATATATAGGTATCAGAGGTAGTCGCTTATTTTTAAATCTGCGTTGGCACATTTATAATTTCGAAACGTTTTCCCTTGTGCAGCGCGTATTGTATCATTGCATACAAAAGCCTTCAAATATTTTGCTCTGATGAATAATCGTGAATTAATCGATTGGCTTATACTCGTGAGACAAAAATATAACGACAGAGGATCTCGATCTATTATATTATATCATAATATATGTCATCGGATGACTTTTTTTTCCGTCTCTTTCATTATTAATTAGTTAAATATCCGTAACAATATATAATACACCATATTATATATTTATACAGCTATTATACGCGTAATAAGGATGTACACAGCTGCCGAGGGTCGAAACCAATCCAAAAAAAATAATATATGTTGGTACCTACTGAAAATACATAGTAAATAGGTTCTTGGAATTCAAACAATTTCTCTAGAGATCGTCCCTCCGATGAGTATGGTTTACCATCTCATTTTTGTTATACCTATTACACCTAAGTACATATAATATAATTGATGGCATCGAACAGTGGTTTTCAAAAAAGTGTTTGTATTTAGTATATTTGTACTATTATGGACGGAATTGTCCCCATGATAAGCGGTTATGACTTATGAGTTATGGGTTAAACAATTTCGAACGAATTTATATTTATTAACTGTTTTACAATATCACTGAATAAAACAGTCTAGTACGAAAAAAAAAATAATTGAAACCATTCAGCAAAATTAAGAGAAAAAAAGAGCTGGAAAAATATCAATAGGAACAATAACACCGTGGAGTGCTCTGCAAAAGTATAATGTGTATTATAATTAATATTATATTGTATCTAACCAAATGGTTCTAAAAAACATTGTTTTTGGAAACAGAATTTAATTTATTTGATCTATTTACTATTTTATAATACTATACAATCTGAATACTTGTAGGGTCAAATATTCAATATAACTGTTTTGTTTATTTAGTGATATAATATATTATAGTTAATATTATTATATATATCAATGTACGCTATGGTAATAAGTAATAACCTATCAACCCCGATATGGGTACCATTAAATAAATAACTCAAATCATACAGGATCATTAAGATATTTAAACTTTTTAGATGTCAAAACGCAGTATTAAAATGGTGGAGTTGAGGTGAATCTAAGGTAGATTTCGAAGGATAGTATTATATTAAGCATTTTCGTTTTACTTCAACACGTGGCTTAACTTATACCTTAACTTATACATACCAAAACCTACTTCTACTTCATAATGAGGCGAGTTTCCGAATTAAAATTATCTTTTTTCATTTTGAATAGCAGTACACGTATGTAATAATAATGAGTAACCAGTGCTAAGACGATTTTAGAAGTTTTAAATTCGTAGGTACCTACTTCTGTGAAAGATTTTGAGTTCAGAAAATCAAAATCAAACCTTTCGTATACGAGTATTAAACGAATAAATGTTTACAAAAATGGTAGAGTAGTACAACACATCATGAAAAATATAATATAATATCATAAACTAACCAGGGGAGGTTGACGTTCACAGTATTTAATATCATAGTACATACCACGATTCCATTTAAATCCACTACTCCAATATGGGACCTGCTCAGTGTATTAATGAAATATTATTTAGGCATTTATACACGCCGAATACATGTTATATTGAATCACATGTCTGCAGTGCAGCAAAGGTTGTTTTATTAATAAAACTATGATAATTGTCGCGCCAACCATCAGCCAATTTATTTAATACAACCGGCATAGCTAATCACACAAAATATCAAACTTGGAATCAAATATAATTTTTAAATCGATTTTGCCCGACCCTCGCTGAAAATTGTATGCCCCGCATGTTGGATAGCACATGGTGCATACTTTGCTTCAGTGCTAGCGTTTTAATAATTACATTAAATTCCAGCAGTGCAACCACACAAAAAATATTTTATCTGAAACTGTGGTTTTTGTAACGTATCCAGCATAGGTGGAACTAAGTGGTGGCTAAGGTGGCTTAGCCCCCAAATGTATATTGGATAAGAAAAAAATTATTGGCTAAGAAAGAGTACTTAAATATGTGGCTATTCTACAAGGCTGTTTCTAAAATTTGGCAAATGCTTAGGTTTGTTGTACCATTTAAGAAGTGTCCTGCAGTGATATACCAGCTTCTTTTTTTCCAAAGAGTACCAACTTTTTTCTACCGTAAAACTGGATAAATATTATATGATATTATATAAATATGTATGTACATTATTATATTAATCATAACCAGCAATTTTTAAATGAATTTTCAATTTAGTATAGAAAGGTGTGGTAAAGTAAATTTCGACACTCTTTAATATGGACGATAAATGATGGCTACAGGCTCCCCCCACCCTCCACCACAAAAAAAAAATAATTGGTCTTATTGCTAAGTCTTTTTAACTAATTAATTTTTAAACGTGGCACATAACTTAGCCAACATACAGCATCGTTTATTGAACGTAATAGCATAATTTATAATATAAAATTGGGTTGTTCTCATAACACAGAAGCCTACTTTCCTTAGCATTTGTTAGTTTCTATGATATGTCGGGTCCTGGTCTGTATATGTACGGTTGTATTTACATTTTTTATTTATATAGATCAGGCTGACCTAAGTCAGCTGCCCTTGATTACTCGTTCCAATACTCTTAGCTGAAATGTCTTAGCCAGACATCCTAGAATCCCGTCCCGTGTGTCCTCTTCTTGAACCGGATGATGCCCATCGCTCTTGACGTATTGAACTTGGCTGTCATCTGTCCTCCTTCTGACGTGTCCTTTTCTGGTCTTTCTTGAGGGCCAGGATCTCCTCCACCATTTTTTAGAAGATCCTGAACGTCTCCTAGGCTTCTCTCATCGTGTCTGACCTCTCGAAGTGATCTGCCGATAAATCTTCAAAAACGGGACCGCACAGGATATCGGACATGTCTTTAACCACAAGGAGGGGGTATTGGACACGTGCCGAGTTGGAAACGGAACAATGTGTGTTCAGCCATTTCCGACACTCACGGGCAGTGTATACAGTGAGCGCTGATGGCTACGTCCATGCGATGGAGGTACCGCTGAGGTGGTGGTATTGCTGAAAGCAACCATGTCCCGTTAACGCCTGTGTCATGTGATAGATCATGGGCACGTTGGGTACTATTCATCCTATCCACCTAATGAGACATTTGGAATGAGCCAGCAAGTCCAGAGGGCCTTGGTAGTGACCCTCCATTTTCTTTAACGTTCAAAGATGACGTTCCTATCGACTAATTATAATCATTCAGAATAACAATAATAATAATATGTAGTTACTTAAATCGCCACCACCGCTACCAGTTTTCTACGTGTGATAATAATTATGATGATAACTTATTTGGTCCAGCGCGGGTTAGGTTAACCTAACCCGGGAATCTGGAACGAATAGAATTTTATGGTTTACGAGTGAAAAAAAAAATTGAAATGAAACGAATAACCATAAATTCCCCCGGTCACCGTGGTAAACCATATAATATCATTTGACTATTATTATAGTCTCACGTTGTACAAGTTCTCACGTCACGGCAGAGCGTGCTGATAAGTTTAACTTCATGTATAACATAAATATATTCCCGAGTGAACGTGTGGGTCTGTGGTGTTTACACGTTTACTATAGCCGGCTTTTGGGAATTTTTACTAGTTGTAAATTACGTCGTGACCCTAACTCATATAATACATTTATATATATATGTATTATATTCGTCTCACTCACGCACGGTCAGAAGTATTTTAATAAAAAGCGACGGGGCTAACTGCACGAAAGCAGCTGGCCGCTCCCTGACCATATTACTTTGGTGGAACAATCGACAAGGTGAGAGAGAGATATGGAGAAAAGGAGAAAAAGAGAGAGGGAAAAAGAGCGTGTCTCTGTGAGTAAGGTGTGCTATATAATACTACAACAGTCATATATATATATATATATAATATACACAATACACACACAGGTGCACTATACTCGTCATCGATACCTTTTTACGGCACCCGACGGGCCACGCAAGGTCCATAAAATATAATATAGAGGAACTTTTACGTTCCCATATGAAAACCAACCGATTTTACAATAGGAATTTATCGAAGAACAATATAATATCAAGTCAAATTTAATTAAGCGACCGCCGTCTCCTGTGCGGCGCTATATCGTCTTTATATTATTATATCATATTATCATCCGACCACGCAGACGATGACTACAATAGTCATTCATAAGAAACTATGTGTCATACGCGGCGGGCACACTATGGTCGTTTTCGACCAAAATCAGGTACCCTATCTTTTTCAACCAAACCAAAATACGCAATATTTACTTTGATCCATTGTTTTTTTTTATATATATTAAAAATATGATTTGTATACAAATAAATTATATAATATTATAGGTACCTACATAATTGTTGTCAATAATTATTTGATTAGTAGATACCTTACTACAGTTACTCTAAGCATGTACATAGTCTATCCACAATTTTATTATATTCTAACTTTATGTTATATACATATTATTATAGAAAAGTACAACAATTGTATTTTTAAGGATGTATCATTTTTTATTTTGGTTTTTTACGATATAGTGAATCTCTCTAACGATACGTACAATACGATCGGTTGTAGTGACAGTGTACAGTGACACCGAACCCCATGTTTAAGTCAGGCTACAAAGTGAAAATTTTATTTATATATTGTCAGGAGCTTCACTCTGATTTGAAATTAATTCCAAAGTCATATGTATGATTACAAACTAAATGAAAATAAGGTATAAATTAATACTTATTTATATAGTTTTAGACTTGAGACTAGTCGTGGAGAATTTGGATAAAAATCTAGGGAGGCAAATTAGTAACTAACCAAAATCAAAACCTTGAGCCCTCCCAACCCCACAGTTTAAATATAATAAATGATAACATATTATGTTTATTCTATTTATAACTAATTGTTTGTTTTTACACAATATTTAAACAAATTGTAGGTATATTAGGTTGTAGGCACACATATTGGTACAAAACATTAATGTACATACGAGTTAATTAATAAAAATGTTGGCATATCTGGGGGGCAAAATGTATACATTTGCCACTCTCTTACACACACATACACTAATATCAGGGGAGTGCCCTACACAATTTTGCTTCTGCTTTAGACAATATATTAATGTAAATATGTTATTAATATAATATTATGTATAAAGCTGCGTACTATATAGGAACTTCGTGCAATGCTCAAATTAAATTACATGTAATAATTAATATTATTATGCAATGTATTTTCTATACAATTGCCTTAGGAAGTTACAGAAATTTGTTTTTCTATATGAAGTAAAAATAGAGACTTGTGCGCGAATGAGACGCTGAGGCCATTGTATTTTCATATTTAATGTGGAGTTCGTGTTTGGGAATTTGGCGTAGTAACTAGTAACCACCACAATCAAACTCGACGACCATCGATCAAAATATAATTAATGACAACATTTATACAGGAATGTATTTTTATATTGAAACAATTTTATACAACTTATGTTTTCAACACTCTTTATAACATAAATAGTAACTATTAAACTTTTTGGTTTGGCCAAACAGGGAGGCGCGTACAATTTTGGTCTAAAAAGGTTCGCTCCTTACGACGATTTACTTACGTTCGACGTGGGATTCGCTTTGCGTATTATTGCGATGCGAAGCCGGCCCGGTTAGGTTAGGGTAAAATCGGTTAGCAGCTGAGTATTCATTTAAGTCACGGAGATACATTAAAAAATACCTCTACGGTTTTTTTCGCTCTCGTTTGCGAGCAAACGTAAAGTATGTGCTCTCACATATAATATAAAACACTACTGTAATTTTCGTTTTTTTTTTTTATTTTATATACTAAGTATGCCAATCGCCTAATACCTTCAATTTATTTATATTATATTATACTATTCGACGACTATATTAAAAGACACTTGAAACCCGCGAATATAATTTACAGCGTAATATGTTCATTTATTTGTATGCTATAAATCACGCGTGTCCCGTAGCATACCAGCTATTTGTGTTTGTGTACGAAAACACGGCACGTAATATATTTTTGCTATTGTGTAAACACTAAACACACACACACACAAACCCGCGCCCGCGTGATGGAACTTAAGCGAAGGGTTGTTGTTATTTGTCGTGTGAATCCTATTGTGATTGCGTGTGTGTGTAAAAACCAAAATAGAGTCGGCTGTTTGCAATTTGCGATTTTTCAGTCGACTCAATCCAAATAATACGAGAAATATTATTAAAATAATTCTATGTATAAAGATACTAGCGTTAGAAAATAATAAATCCAACTGTCTTATAGGGGTGATTTATTTGGCTATAGAGCCGTAAACGAGGTAAATTTACCGGACAAATTTTATGGGTACCTACGTCAAAGTAAATTTAGTCACGTTTTACACAGAGAGATTTTTTTACTGGGTAATTGTTTTTTACCGTTGTCAAAATCGAGTGACTCTCTCATTTAACATTTTAAATGGTTTTATAAGCGTATATCAACAATAATTTAGGTATACTTATACTAAGTACAATGTACTATGTAATATGTTGGTATACTATTGTGCACGTCATACAGACATAGGTACTTTGTTTAGTACTTTGAAAATATAAACACTGTAATAAACACACGTGATCAACCGTTAACGATAAATCGTTATCTATTTATTTACACGGTTTGAATTTAAGGGCATGTTTAAAATAGATACTTATAAATTTTATTATTATATACAATTATGTTACCTAGCTATAGGTAGGTACATAGTTTTATTTTATAAAACTATTTTATAGTTTGCCATAACTATAATGATTCAAATTATAAATAATAAAATTATCGCCATTTATATTGATGTCAGCATGAAAGATTTCATGAATAGGTTAGAAAGGTAAAATAACAGGAAAAAAATGATTTAAAAACATATGAAATTGTTTACCAAATTTTACGGTTAAATTTACTTAAAATTTTTTTCTGGAAAATTTCACGCATCTCTTACTTTTTATAACTTCATTTTACATAGTAAATAATAGAATCTACTGCTTAACCTACTATATAAAATTAATTGTACGTCGTAAAAATGTACAAATCAAAAAACCTTACACCTATAAGGCTATAAAGTTAGAGTTAGATTTATAAATAAATTTGAACCAGCCATAAAACTAGCCTAGTCGAACCACCAGTATATGATGAATTAGAAATATTCTATAATATGATGAATTATGATTATGTCGATATTCGAGTTAGAGAGTTTGGTTTGAGAGTTCTACCGTTTGCAACGTGGTAAATAAATAATGAGCAGTGCACCTTGTACATATATATAGCTGTTCCAATACGTTTTTGTTTTTATTGTATTAGGTTTATTGCTACTGATATCGTCTGGAACGAAATAATAACAAAGTCAGTACCTATTGGCTGCAAATCGATTTCGCTAGAAGTTTATTATTTTTATTTGTTTACCGTAACAAAACACATCAGTCGTTTCAGTAAAACAAATCAAAAATTAATGATATTTATTATTATGCAAATAGTTTCGTTAAGTATTTTTCATGTGCATTTGATGCGTATAATTTTACAGCAATTAGTTATACACTTTTACTTAAAACGGATATTATGAGGTGTTTTAAAATAATTACTGAACGTATATTATAATGGTTAAGAGTGTTACTAGCATTGTATATTGTACCTACTATTATGCGTATAGATTAAAGACATTAGGAAAATATATTGAAATTATATTAATACGAAACACACAACACCATATTATAATTACTCTACTACATAATATATATTATATTTAATAAACTAAATTTACTTAAACTGCACTAATGTGTTGACTGACCTAAATAAGTTTCAAAAGTTGTACACAACATTTTATGAAAAATAAATAAAACAGCCAGTACAGGTATAACGTTTGAAAATCACTCTTGTTCCAAAACGATAAAACCGCTATTAAAGAAGCAATATATTTTCTTGAAGTGCTTGTTCAATTAAATAACGTCACATTTTACCATCGTAAATGGAGATGGAATAGAACATTGCTCCACTATAGTTGAAACAAAATGCATATCAGTCACAAAGTACCATCCAATCTTGCGATATTATAATATTCAAATCAGTTATTTTGAAAATGTAATCTTTACATCCATTTTCACTAGTACCTACCTATAAATTATTATTAACGTTCATAAATAACTATACCTCCACAGTCATTAAAAGCGATTAAAACCTAATACATACATTTAATAATAGTGTACGCAATATTACACCTACTGTCAATATATGTTCCAACAAAAATGACTGTTAACGATAACATTAGATATGATCTGAAATTTGAGAATTCAAATATTAGAACCAAGTGCATCTGTTGGATACGAATTTTAAAATGCACCGCGAGTATAATCATATACAATATACTGGTTTACATAAATTATACTACTATAATTATAGACGCCAAAAAAGTAACAATCGTCGTGTTCAACAAAAACACAAGATAACCTTACCCACACATACAAACCTAACCTTGCCATCATACCAGTACCAGAAGAACCTGGTTGTCATACGAGGTCCATATATTTTGCAATCCAAAATTAAGATAACCTTCCAAAAAACTCCGGAAACATCTGACACCAGAAGAAAAAGACAAAAGTCTGGAGCATCCAAATAAGCTGCAGACCGTTGTACTATAGCAATAGCATATTATATTTTTGTCATAATTTTACAATGATAATATAGCGACACAAATCATAAGAACTCGTTACGGTTCGCAAAGTTCGTCCCATACTACCTGCGTATCGCATATTATTTTGATAGTATCACAATTCACATCTAATTCCTAACACGTATTACGGATGATACGAAAAAAATATAAATATGTATAATACAAATCAGAGGGCGATATATATTTTTCAGTAACCAAGAGCCATTGTATATTATCATATTTCTGGAACGGTATAATATATTGTACCTATAGGTTAGAACATATGATTATAATATATTATTATAAACTAATTATGCTATATATTATACTATATTGAACTTAAAAAAAAAAAAACATAAATAAACATTTCACTTTTTAGTTTTTGAAACAGATTATCAATCTAAGTATAACATTTACACATATAAATTAAATCTCGACATCCAAGGCATACAGGCATGCCAGTATGCCACTGCCTAAAGGGTTACTTTGGTGAATTTCTGATTATACCCTCGACTGACAGTCCAAAACTAAATGCTGAATCGACTGCACACCTGCGACAACAATCGCACTCCGAACTCTCCCTTAATTTTCATTTCTGGCGCAGTAGTTATACTATCGTAGTAGACAAATAGGTATTGTGATACATATCTGATGGAAATAAAATATACTAGTACTGTTAGATGTGTAATATTGTAGGTATTTTATTTACAGATAACTTGTAACTACTATTCCTATGGTGATGTAAGAGCTTATGTAACTTGCAGGTCAGGTCAACACTGTAACATAATATAATTGTATTTTGTACCTAACTGGTTACAATAATATCACTGCAGATTAGGTTACTATATATTGTTCAACACTGACACGACATAATATTGGGTCTCCGCGGCGTACGTACGACGAGAGAGAGAGAGAGAGAGAGAGAGAGAGAGAGAGAGAGAGAGATGGAGAGTGATGGAGAGTGAGGCGGAAGGAGTGAAAAGGTGTGTGTGAGAGAAAGAGAGAGCCCGAGAGAGAATCAAAAATATAACGGAAACTTCACCGAGGAGACGAATGGATCGGGATGTAAAGCAGTATTCGCGAGCTCGCGCGGGGGTGACGGGGCAGAAATCATTGGTACAAAAACAAAAACGAAAAAAAAAAGCGAAAAACAACGTCGGTGGTTGAAAAAAACGACGAGAGGGTAAAAAAAAAGGTCGTCGAGAATTCCGACCGAACTTTTATTATGCAGGTCAGACACACGGCGGTGGTGGTTTGCTGCCGTCGTTATATTGCATACGTAATGCAAGGAACGAGACAAATGTGTTTCGAACAGCACACGGATTGCAATATGATAAACTAGTTTGTCTTATTCACCCGAACTCGCTCGCGGACTATGCTCTCCCGCCCGCTCATATAATGTCATCATCTGTTACGGGGTGCCGTTATTGCGAGACCGTCTCCATATTATTATTATTATTATTATTATATAGTCCGTCTCGTGCGCCGTCCTCCGTCTCCACGACTAGCCGGGGTGGCGCCGCGAGGGGTAGGCGAATTCGAAATGTGTGCGGCGTACGATATTATTATTATTATTATTATTATATAGAAAACAAAACGTACCCGCGCAGTTTATATTATAAAACATCGCATACATCATTGCGCGTACGATAATAAAAATAATGATATCGCAGCGGCAAATATAATAATAATAATAATAACGCGCGCCGACCTATATGCCAGTGGGATAATATTATTATTGTGTACCGTTATTATAATAATATAATAATATACAAATGTCGCGGATGTCGTTTCGTCGAGAGTACCGTTTTGTTATGTATTGGAACAAGTGCAGTTGGTATAATATTTTTAGCCACCTAAGCTATACTTATATTCTACGTGATATTATTGCGACGTTTAAACAATAATATGATTGGGGCCGTATTGAACCGTCGCCACGTTAGAGTTGACACTCACGGAAATTCTCGGGACGGAACGTTCCCAATAATTCCCGAAAAGGTCGGAATCCGGAATACCCGGGGGTATAAAAACCTGTCAAAAATGGGCGGGACACTTTTCGGCCATTCTGAAATGTCCGTTTTCGGCCAGTACACTATTTTGGTCACCAATTAAAAATGTTTTTTTTTTTCTATTAAACTATCATATAATGCAGTTATATTTAATACAGATACATTATAATATCATCAATTTACAAAAAAAAAAAAACTATAGGAAAATGTATTTTTTTTAATAACTGTAGCACATGCACACATATCCTTTATATTAAGAGCGATTGATCATAAGTCATAACTCTGTTTAGTGTGTGTAGGTACGTACTACGGTGTGTTCGTATAATCTTAATAGTCCGGTGTGTACTTAAATAAGTTTATTTTTTTATACACTATGGCAAAATTTATTGAAAGTAATCGTGGTAAACGTATTAGTGTTTCAAAATTATAAATTTTCGTATGCAAACACTAAACTTGATTAAACAATGCGATGGAAATGTGTGGTTCGCTCGTCCAGTGTTAAATTATTATACACTGATAAAATGACGAAATTATCATAAATAATGAAAATAATGAAAATGAAAATGAAAACGAAAATGATCATATGATAGATATGATAGATCATAATTTATTATTTTCTCCAAAATATGTAACAGTTGATTTTGAGATATCAATACATAAAGCTATCGAAGAAATATGGCCAGACTCAAAAATTATCAGCTGTAGATTTCAACTAACCCAATCTTGGTTTCGTCAAGTCAAAAGCTTAGGATTGGTTATTGAATATAAAAACGATTTTTCAGATATTGGAAACTGGATAAAATATACTTTTGGACTATTATTTTTGAACCCTGGAGATGTTGAAGATTGTTTTGTTGAATAATTAATGTCAATATGTCCTGATGATGATAAACTAAAATCATACTGTGACTATTTAACAGACACTTATATTAGTGAAGAAAGCATATTTCCTCCTATTATTTGGACATCAGGCTCTTCTGATTTAACCAGAAAAACAAATGCATGCGAGTCTTACCACTCATATTTTAACCAATGTTTTTACAAGGATTCCCCTCCAATGATGTATTGGTTGAATATAATGAATGAAGTTCAAATAGAATCATATGTAAAAATACGAAGTGCTGATATTCCAAAATTCCCAAAAGATAGAAAAGTTTGGAATCGTTAGGATAAAAACCATATAAACATAACGAAATATGATAGAGGAGAGATTACACGAATGGAATTCATAAAACGCATGTGCTATAATTATAAAAAATTTGAACATCCCCATACATTTATTTTTTTTTTATGTAAATTGATAATATAATTTAAATTGTAAATTATGTATTGTAAATTATAAATTATAAAAAATGTGACTATATTTTTAACGTTTTTAACTTATTAGTATTATGAAAATGTTGATTTAATATTTTTCATATATTTTATTTGACTTAATAGGTACTTAAAATTGTGACTATATTTTTAATAATTTAATATACTTAATAATATTATATGATTATTATATAAATTGGTATAATTTAAAAGAAAAAAAATATTTTTAATTGTTGACCAAAATAGTGTACTGGCCGAAAAGGGAAAGGTTCAATTTGGCCGAAAACGGTTCCGCCCTCAAAAATGACTAAGCAAATTTTAAAGGCCGGTAAAATGTTCCACTTTAGTAACTTAAAAATAATCTATACTAATCTATAGTATGTAATATGCAATAACGGCTTAGCTCCTGCCCTAGACCCTAGAGTGTTCAGACGGCGATATGTCCCGAAAATTTTTACTAGGATTTTGATATGTCCAAGAAATATAATTAAAAATACGTATTGCATCATTTAATAATTATTTATTCTATACCTTTCTATCATGTTCGTCATACCTATTTATTTCACAGTGATATTTTAAATATAAAGAAATCTGTTATATTTTACAAGCTTTATTCAATTTAAATTTTATAATAATAATAGTTATAAAATAATTGTTTATCAAATCATTTTTATTCAGTTCTTACAATGTTGATCGTTTGTTTATAATAAAAACACAAGGAACATATCCTAATTGAAATCTATTTTGATTGTTGAGAAATATTTTTTTTTTTTAATGGAAATGTAGCCAAAAAGTTAAATTTTTATACGGTAAGCTATATTATAATTAATTTCTGAAATTTCTGTGTGATACCCGTGAATTCCTGCACACGTTCCTGTGAACCTCCTGGAATTCCCATCACGGTGTATTACACTTCCCTAGCACACTTTATTTAACTAATCTCTCGTTATGTCGAATCTAAAGGGGAACGAGAAGAAATTTGAGGTATCGAGATTTATTGATTATTTTAGAAAAATTGATTAAAAGTAATTTTTAACAAATGTTTTAAAATTTAAATACTATATAATATGTCTATGAAACTACAATATTTAATCCTTAAAATGTATATTTTTGTTACTTACGTTGTACTTCTTTTAACCTTTTAGTAGGTAACGCTCAACAATGTTTTTCAAATTTGATAATGTAAAAAAGGGACTCTCTTACGTTTTGTATTAAAAAGGCTCGAAAAAAATCCATCAATATATATTATATATATATATATATGTTTTCAAAGCGTATTTAACTAGAAACTGTACGATTTTTGGTCCTACCGTAATAAAAAAAATATTATTCTTCATATAACTCGAAACAAAAACGATTAGTTTTATATCGAGTTACCATGTTACTGAGAGAAAAACGACGCTGTCGAGTGCAATGGTAGTTTCATTGTAGTCCAAGATAACAAAAAAATCGAGACGTTCGACATAACAATAATCTTCTTTAATATTTAATAATATTATAGTGATCGAGTACAAGTCGTGCGTCATGATACTATTTTGATATCATCGTGATACCGAGTATCCTATGTCTTGCATCTGTTGGGCTCCATTCGTAGAACTGGAATTTGGTGGATCCCAGATTCTACCTTATATTGAAGTTATAAGTTCAAGTCATCTCGTTGAATACACGATAATTTGTTAAATTTAATTTTATTCCCTTGATGTTCGAGTTGTCGAACCTCGGTAATAATATAATATAGATTTTTAAAATGTAATGACATTTATTTTCTCTAAATATTTTATTTATGTGAAAACATTTAAAAAAAATATTTTATTGGTAGTCATAATAACTTACAGAAAGATGATTTTTTTTAAAAATTGGTTTATTGTTTCGAATAATAATAAATAATAGTTATTCGGTAAGTGATAACCGATTATACCATTTATATTTATGCTTAATTATATATAACTATTAACATAATATCAGTCCACATACTTTCGTTGGTAAGTCCTTCATTATCAATTTTTTCTCTGTTTTCTGTGTATAACGAATCAATAACTGTTAATCTATAATCGAATACCGGGATACGTTTAAAAAAAAAATAATATTTTTCATGATTTCTCTGGAATATATTTTCAAGAAAAGTTAATTTTAAAATATTTGAAATTCAGAACCCTCTTAATGTATAATAATATTTTACCATTATTATTGATGATTGCTATCCCGATAAGTTTTTACAGGACGGTCGCGAACGATAAACGATCTCGTTTAATATGTATGCATATTATGTATTTTATTGCTACTATTATTATCATCATACCGTGTCCGTTTGCAGAGATTCGCATTTCGTAAACGATTTTATAGTTTTATTTCAATATATAATGATGCAATTTTGAATTTCAAATATCCATTTATTTTTAATACAAATGTTTAATGAAAAGTACAGATTTTATAATCATTCATTTTTGTATCATTCCAAGTTTAAGTACTATAAATTACAAATTTAACAAAATGGAATCAAAAAAAAAATGTATTAACCGTGATACATTTTTCCGTGATTTAAACTTTAATGGCTTCTAAAATAAATATTTGACAAACAATTATTGTTTGGTCGTATTATACAACGTAGGATATAAAACTAAATAAAGGTATAAAATAAACGATATCTTATTTTGAAATAAAAAAAAACAAAAATGTTTTGCGAGCTCAACAAATACTTTCTAAAATAATATGAATCTTAAAAATATTTTGTTTTCACTCCACTACGCATTATTCCATGATTTCGTTCTAAACACAATTATTTTGGTAATTATAAATTGTGTAGGTAAAAAACAACTTCAAGGCTGATTTAAAATATTTTGTCCTGGTAAGGGTTTTTTTTTTCTGTAAATATCTAACATTCATAATATAATGTAGGTACGTTTTATCGAGTATATAATTAACACTATAGCACCCCCCCATAAGTCATTTTCTCGCTCATTTTCCCCATCAATCGTTTAATCGTTTAGCAATAGACGGTTACAATGATAATTGATAATAATGTATAAATGTATGTCGACTGAGATAGAATTATTTCTTTCACTCAAGCGAACTGTAAGTTAAGACCAAAGTGACACCACGGCGATGGGGTCGTTTACTCGTTACTATTGTCGGGGCATTCACGGATACACACCACTGCGACTGTGGTTTATTCCGCCACCAATACCCACGGGCCGCCAAGGTCGCTCGTCCTTAGATTACTGCCAAGTGTCGCGGCCTACGGTCTACCAGTTATACGGCGGCAAAGGGACAATTAAAATATTTACATATATAATACGTATATTATACACCATGAGGATCGCCGGATGTTACCGTTTTCATCTGTTGAGACATGACGCCGCACACATACTTGAATTGTTCGTGAAAACCTTTTTGCGCGGATGAAAACTACTCGGGCTTTTGAGTCACAGTTTAAAAACCTGCAGTAAGTTTTTATACAATACAGAAGAAATATTATATTATTTTCTTTTTTTTCCGATATCATATAATTATATAAAAAAAATCTTTGAGTTTTGAAAAACATAAAAATATATGACTTTAATAATATATATGTAAATAATACATTTTTTGTATTAAAATTACATCAAAAACTAAACATGCTACGACATAGTGCAGTATAATATTATAATGCAGAGACTGGAACCTTTAGGATTTTTTCAGTTCCTATTCCGGTTCCGGTTAAAATAAAAATTAATACAACTTTTTAGGTATTTTATAATTTTTAAATCCTTTATAATTAGGTAATTGAACAGTTATTAATAAAATCAGAAATTAATTTAATTATTTTACTAGGTGATAACTTATAAAGTTAAGAGATATATTCAATTTTCAAAAATGATTTTAATTGATTTACAAGTGTACTGGGTTCCTATAAAAGTCTCATAAGTTGGTATATAATTTGTAATAACTAATAATCATAAACGAGACATCGGAAATAGAGGCTCTCAACATATTTTGTTAATGAATAAATATTACAAATAAAATAATATAATTATTATCAACATATTCTGATACAAGACGACTAACGAATAATTGTTTTGAATTTCAAATACAAATGACAAATACATCCAATACAGTATTTAAAATACTTTCCAAACACATTATCCAAAAATTATTTAAATATTATTCCAAATGGTATAAAATTATTTAAATACATTTATTCAAATATTTAATAAAACTATAACTTGCATACAAATTTAAAATTTAAATACAAACACAGGTAATGTTCTTAACTTTAAGTTTGATGATAGATCAATTTACTCGTATAGGTACTAAAGTTAATAACACAAGGTTGGTTTTATTGACAGCAAATTACAATAAATATCATTATTCGTAGGTATCTTGTAAACATTTATTTGCATATAAATCCGAGTGCTATATATGAGTATATTTTATCATAGGTATACCAGATCATGTAAAAATTATATTTACACCACAAAGTGCACTTTCAAAACTTCACGGAACGCAATACAAAATATGCACCTGTAAAAAATCAGCTGCAGGTGGTTTATGACAACTGATAACGTAGAACTGATAATTACAGATTCTGGACATGCGAAATTGTGTAGTGCACAATTAAACATGCAGGAGACGATATTGGACACAATTCGATAAACGCATAACTCTGCATTCATACATAGGTACAGTAACCTCCCATTACGTCAAGCTCGAGGGAAACAGAACAAAGTTAGAAACATATCGAGTAGATTCCTTTCTTAATGGAATATTATTTGAAGAGTAATTGAAAAAAATTCGTGATATCGACGTTTGACATAATAATAGAATCTTTTGTAGTCATTACTGATATTATTATACTACCTAAGCTTACTATAAAACGAGGAAATAGGGCCACAACCCGCCCACCCGCTATGTATATCCTAATTGTCAAATAGAAAATAATATTATATAAGTGTACCGTCTCCGCAGTGCACTTTTTATTTAATAACATAATATTATTTTTTGTACGACCAACTCCTCGCCATCGGATTTCGTATCGCAACTTCGCGGCCATAACAACGTTACGGCGGCGGTCGGACAATTGCACACCGCTGAATGGGACTTGTATTCGATTACCGATATACTATCATAACATAAGCCACACATTGTTATATTGCAGTTACTCGGAAAGCGGATACAAAACGGAGTTCCCTAGGTACCCGCGTATATATTTTATACCGTGGAGGTTGTCGGCGTATTATTTTTTTCCCCTTTACGTGCACTTTTTAACGGTCGTTACGGACATTTGTCTGTTTATCGCGTGTTTTGGGCGGTGGTGGTTTATCGCGGTCGTTCGTTAGTCGACGTTTCATTGACGGCCACAATGGTAAAAAAAAAAACCAAAAATCCGATAATACGCGTGGCTTATAACAGACGGAAGAAACGAAATGAGGTGCACTTTATTTATTTTTATTTTAGCGAACGACCATTCTACGAGAATGGTGTAAACACCAAAAACCTGCACGTCCGACCGGAAGTAAAATATAATAAAATATTATTATGTGTATTGTTATACAATTGCTATATAATGATACTGCTTCCAAAATATATTCGAATGGGATATCCCTAGTGTGTCCCGTTTTTAATTTTTACCTTTTTCATAGCCCCCCGCAAATGCATCCTCCATCCACAGCTGTAGGTTCCTATTTAAGATAAACTAAATATCCGCTAAAACATTCAAATATTATTCAAATGAATTTCAGATTAATGAAATAATATCTAAATTAGAATAATTACTCAAACGAATGGAATTTAAATACCACCAACCTGTATAGAAGAATAGATACTAACAAAAAATGTAAATAATTTTTCTTATCCAACACACCCAAACTTGTAAAAATGGGAGTAAGCCAAAATAATATAATATTAATAATAATAAATTAATAACCAAATATTTTTGGGGTGTAAGCCAACAATTCATCTGCTCTTGTATACCCTGGGACCTGGGTAGTAACTCTAAATTAACTGGGACGCACTCGGGCTGATAACTTTTTTTCTGTACTTACTCGGTCACTCGGGTGATACTTTATTCCGAAGAAAGCGCTCTGGACATTAATGTTCAGGAAACTTCTAATGCAAATTGTCGATGATACAGCTGGAGACACCGCCGAGATATAATGTGCAATATAGGTATGTCGGAGCATACCTGACCACAACCCCTCTCCCCAACACACACACACAAACACACACTGAAGTCTCAAAACATAGTGGCCTTTTGAAAAAGTATACTTTGCCGTTAAACGAGATTGATTTCTCGTCACAGATATTATACGAAAACTCAATTTACGCGTACCTACCTATAAAAAAAAAATATATATTTAGAAAAATGCAATTAAATAAAAAAGAGTAAAGCTGTTACAATACTATTGTTGTTATACACATTATAATAACATATTGCTCCTTATAGTTATTTATATATTATTTGTTTTGATGAAACAAATTGATTATTGCTATTTTGATTTTATACAATATAATAACATCTATATATTATATTATAGAACCTATAGACTCTCGCTCTCTGGATTTTCAAATAGTAATATGCTGTGTGATGTCACACGAAGATTTGCTATTCTAAAACGGTAGTATAGTATAATATAAACACCATTAACCTACAACTTTAAAAGAGGGAATCCTCGTGGGAGGATTTACCGGTACCAGCTATATTATAATAATACAGACATGGTATAGTTTTTGTGTACGTGGATCCGTTTTTAGAACTTATGTTTGCAAACAACCGATAGTGACACAGTGACGATCATAGATATCTCAAATTAAAAAGAGGTATACCGGTTAAAAATCGAAACAAATACCGAATTCCAGATGGCCAAAGGTACGATGCAAGTATATTCAGAAAAGATCGACTCAAATTTGCGGTATGTGTTTAGATTCATCAGCGTTAAGAACGTTAAATTATAATCAAATTATATCTCAATGCACTTCGTTAGTAGTTATAACACGCTTGTGATTAGGTGTTAAATTATTGAATAAAAAATAATACATATGGTTTAATTTAACAAAAAAATATTTAATAAATGTTCAGTTCTACGTTTGCAGATATTAAAAAAAAAAACGGTATAATCAACCTATCATATTGGTTATCTGTTATCAAATAAACCAGAAAAACTGTGTTATTGCAATCGTATTGTCAATTATAAGTGAAGTCATAAGTTTAATTAAAAAATGAAATGACTTTCTAAGGTTAAGCTCGAGTATAAACTCAATATAAACTCTCGTTTTTTCAAAACTCAATGGGGTCAGGTAAAATACCGAGATATTGAGTTTTTCTGAAATGTTAATAATTATTTCAAGGAGATTTAAATTGACTATTGAAATTGATCAAAATTTGAGACATTGAAGTATATAAAAAAATCTACTACATATCTATCTAGAAACTTACACTTTTTTGCTAGTTATTTACCACATATTTTTCAAATACACCTACATGTAAGTCTTATGACATATATAAACAATATTATGTTTTTTGTAAGGCAATAAGACACATTTCAGAAAATCCTACTTACTATTGCATTGAAACTGTTCATGTTTATTGTGGGGATCATCACGCTCACATTTTTATCAATTTGCTTTGTCAAATGTCGTAAAAACTGTCGGAGATGTTATTTTATTATTTTTTTGTATAACAAAAAGTTATCCCAACAGAATCCCGGCAACAAAACCCATTATAATGATAATATAGGTGTGAGATAATCATGTTGAAAACTGATAAGCATAATAAATTCTTCAGCATCGATTATAAGTCCATTATTATCATTATTGCAATAAAGTAAATGGTACAGTTATTTTATTAGATTTTAAAAGTAACATAATTAATAGTATTATGATGATATTAAACAGTGTAGCTTTGTGTTGTAATAATGTGGGTATCTTAACAGTACATAATATTAGGTATATTAATATATTATTACAATCAATTATAATGTACCTAAACCAAAAACTCGAATCATGCTCGGGTATGGATTTAAATATCAGTTACCTATCATGATTAAAATATATTTAATGCGATGTTCGAATGTGATTTAATTTTTGGATTTCATTACATCATAATAACTCACATCTTCTGCATTTAACGCGGTGTATAAACCCACTGTGGTATTCACTTACTTACTTAAGTTCGATCGATCCTCGTTATGCGTGGTTGATCGCCGTACGCGAATTAAAAAAACTCACACACAATTTCGTGTAAACTCATATCGTCGTAAATACGCTTGAGCACTGATGAAAATTGCAAGTTCGGTCGCCGTTATTTTAGACGCACGCAATTATTATTGTAAGTTTATCAAAAATGATTATATCCACCCGGCGGTGGCGAAACCGATTTACCACCGACGGTGCACACTGGAAAACAAGTTTCACCTCGGCGCACCGCGTGTTTTCCAATTTTCTTCTCCATCAGTTTTGTTGAAATGAAAAAACCTTCCGGCGAATAGCACTCCCTCACAAACATACACAAATACAAACGCACGCGCGCGTATATACATAAAGTAGAAGGTATTATATTTCCAATCGGTCCGCCAACAATATAATAATAATAATATTCGTGTAGTTGTGGTTGTATATGATATTATAGCGTACCGATGCGCCGGGTGCTTGATATCAAAGGTCCGACGTCCCAGATGTCCGTCTGGGCACCGGACCATCAACTATGTCGTATAACATTATATTATATTATATACACGAATCGCATTAAAATGACTCCGGGCTTGGAATATTTATTATTTTTTCATGGTCCCGTTTCTAGTTTTAAAAATCTGATTTTTATTTTTTAGTTCTGATTACGATATCGGTTCTTCAAAGTATCGAAAAGAAGGTCGTCCGTGTCTCTGTTTTGGGAAATACAATAACAATGCTTCTACACAATTACTATTTTTCACTTGTCATGTTTTTCAAGGGTACTACTCAATAGGCTTCACTTTATTTTTTGACAGTTCACCACTTCATTCCTACTTTTTTGATACGTAGTGTAACACGAGTTTTCTCAGTAAGCCCCATAATTTATAAGTATATGAAATCTAAAAATAAAAATAATATATACATATAAAATTATAAGGTAGGTAGATTTCAAAATTAATGTAATTTGCTAAATCTATATTATATATAAACGAAAGTGTCCTCCTGATTTTTAATCAACGCAGAGCTGAACCTATTTAAAGCTATCGACTTTAAATATTGAGAGTAGATTAACATTATAATTTCACCATGCACTAAGAAATTATTTTTAAAAATTTTAATTTTAAGAGGTTGAAATCGGCAAAAATAAATTTGTACGTGTATATTGTATACCTATATACCATATATGCAATGGTTGCTATTGACTAAAGGAGAAATGATTGCTAGAAAAAATTACTTATTTAATATTTGTTGCTTTTGATTCTTCGGGCAGATCAGGTACAAGCTTTCATCAAATCGAATTTTCGAACATTGCCTACCAAGGTGGATGAGTTTCCCTTTGTCAGCGATCCGATGTAGTCGGATTGCCAACCAGGGAGGCAAAGTGCACTTAGTGAAGCGAGTTAAACACACGAGGAGTTGAACAATCAACATTTTCTTATGATTGGCCATTTTTTACGGGTAAAAAAATACATGGGATCAGCTAGTAAATCAGCTATAATATAATAAAATCATTTCACTCCAGAAATGTGCATTTTTAAATATTAAAAATACTTAACTAAATTTTTTTGTCAAAAAAACTTAAGCAATGAACGTAATAAAATCAAGTTTCCGATTTGTATCAAAATGAAATATATATATATATATACATCCAAGGGGAATCCTAGATAAAGTCAGTATACCGGTGGCTATTTCGTTATAATATCTTAAAAAATACTGTTTCCGGTTTCAAGATTTTCTAGGTAAAGGTTCCTTCCGGTTTCAATACAGGTACCTATAATATTAATCACGGTTCCGAGCTCCGAAACTAACACACGTAACCGGCATTAAAGATAAACCATTGTGCACAATGGTGTTTAATATTGTATAATATTCAAAGTGGTAAATGGTCATGATACTATTTACTACGGTTTACCGAAAAGTTCGGCCGTTTCCATCGACCCGTTCCGCCGTCAATCGTCCATCCCCTACCAGCTACACCCACCCCCACCACACACACACACACACACACACACACACACACAACTCGCTGCCACGGCGTTCGTTTTAGTATGGACAGTTTGTTGTTCAGCCCTCCCGACGAGTTTCGATGATTTATTTAAACTCTTAATCGGCCGCGGCGGACAAGCGAAGCCGTCGAGCCGCACACAATAATTACGTAGCGGGGGTGTACGCGAATTGATGGTTTGCGTGTCCGCACTATATTAGGCGGAGTTTTCCGGCTCGTTTTCTGTTTTTGTTTTCGGGGTTACGGGAGGGTGAGTGGGTGGGTGGTGGATAGGTGTCCTCAGCTCCGCAGGGTGTGGTCTCTATATTTTATTATATATATATATTATATTATATTTACCTACGGTGGTCTATTATGGCTGGCCCATCATACACGAAGCATGACATATTAATAACAAGATTGGTATATTATAGGCACGCACACACGTATGATGTGTGTGTGTGGGTGGGTGATGGGTGTGCGAGTTTACGTATACCGCAGCTATGTTATTGATTACCGAAATTTATACCGTGAAAACACATTGTAAAATAACAGTAATAATAAAAATAATATAACTACCACGCATGTGTGTGGAGTACGTGTGTCGCGTGTGCACCTATACAATATGTATAATAAAATATTATACATCGGTTACTTCTGTCGTCGTCGACGTTGTTACCATAATTATTTAACTGCTAGCGATGCGTTGGTCCAAGTATTAGGTAATATATTATTATACGTTTGAAAACTGACAGAACTCACAATATTATATACATGATGTGGAGAAACCATGAGTGGTCGGTGCAAATAATACAGTATAATATGCGGTCTACCTCGTCAGGCCATCTACTTGTGGTGTACCGGGCGTGTACCCACATAATAAATTGAACAGTAAAATTATTAATGTTACGATTAAGAGAACGCAACATCCGTGCATGCGTTGTCCCTGCCTTAAAATTAAAATATTAACAAAATCTATAAGATTCACTAGACAATTTTCTTACTTCTTAGTTGTATTATAGGTCAGTTCACTTTGATTTCAAACATAGGTACCAGATAAACCGATTAACGGATTATTCATAATATACAATTTGCTATGCTATTCTCATGGGTGTAACGTCCTCTAAACTTTAATATTAAAGCGAACCGACCAATTACTTATGCAATTTAGAAGTAAAAATATAGATAATATTCTTACTAAATAAGTAAGTAATTGTCTTAGGCTTTGTTTATATTTTAATATAAAATTGAGTTATGAACATTTAAATATGCACAAATAATTTGCAATTTTAAAACGATGACAACTTACTAAAAAGTAACATCAATGATAATGACATTTCCGATCTGCGAAAAAAGTGAATTCTAACTGTGTAAAATTTTACAATAATATCATTATGTGTCTATGAACCCTTTGCAGATTACAATACACCGTTAATGCGTGTAGGGCTCCCTGTAACAACCAGGCAAGTTCATATATTGAAATAATTATTCAGGGTGAACATTTAAAAATTCTTTATCCCGTTTATCACCATTCACCACACAAAATGATTAACGAAATGACTCTGAAGAAAATAATTGATATGGCTGTATTGTAACATTATAATAATGCAAAGGTACCTATTTCTTCCATGGTATCGCTTTCATGAAAAAGTCAATTTCGAAGATATCGTGACTTGGATGGTTGTTGTTAGGAGGCCTTCGTTTAGGTACTTTATTACGACTAATCACTTATGGTTGTGCAAAGATAAAAGAAAAACGATGGCGTGATCTTCATGAATTGTAGTCGGTCGTTATCGAAATTATATTGTTTTGTGGAGAAGTACCGCGTGGTTTTCTCGACAAAATAACACGCCGACACTTGAGTCGTCAAGATTTTGTCTTGTGACTTTCGCACCAGTAATCGCATCGTTAAACACGCGTATGAACGCCGAATTTTCACCCTTCGGGGCGAGATGCACGCGAGGTGGTTATACGTCTTCGATTGACAATTTTCCAGAGGAAACATGGAAAAAAGAACAGTTTATTTTACGAAACGAATATATTATATTTGTATACCATACGTGGTACGTTAACTACCACTGCAGTAGCGTGCTATACCATTATTATTATTCACTGAGTGAGGCCATTATCTCTTCGAAATCGCAATTGGTACGTCATAAGTGCATAATACTGGGGGAGTAGTGGCGTGATTATTTTTAACCGGCTAAACCAGCCCCGGATATTGTGTAGGCTTTTAAAAAGTTAACCGATACTCAGTGATAATATACTGTAAATTGTATGTCCGTGGTGCTGTCCAGCACTATAATGTTTTAAATTACCACCGCCACCGCCGAACGAGTTCAGTGCATTATAAATAATACATAGTAGGTATTATCGTAATCAGACGAGTGTTTTCAGCTACCTACTTTTTTACTTTTTTTTTTTGCTAACGTTCGTATAATTGATAGATTAAAAATACACATAATTTTAAATTATAAGTAACCCGCCAGCCGAGCAGTGGCTTGCAGCAATTTTTAAATTAGTACCGCTATATTTATATTCCCAAAAATGGTGTTAAATTGGTAATAAATTCAATCAAATACACCGTTTTCTAAATTATTTAAAAAACCATGCAATACCGATATCCGATTTCAATACCATCAATCCATGTCTATTGTCTAACCCTATCTAGGTTTTTCGGTATTCCAGTATTACTATTTAACGATACGTGCCGGTATTACTGTTATTTGCGGCATGTACCAATATTACGGTATACCATTCAATATTTATGTATATCGATTATAATACAGAACCCAATTATATGGATATTGGATTTGAATACCTCAAAACTATAATCCTAAGTTTCTTAGTGTGTGGGTTAATTTTGAACTACTTAACTTAACATGGTGTGCCTCTTATATTATAGTATTCACTTATAATAAGGATTACTATAGAGCATGTCCACCATAAACATTATAATTATTATCTATGTATGATTACGGTTTGTCACACGTCAGTGATTCGTTACAAGACTATATTATTATAAAAGTACCCTAACGCGTGACATTTTGGTGTAAGACACACAAAGTGTTGACGCTTCCACATGTACAGCTGTGACCGATTTAGGGAGAGATATCGAGAATTAAATGAAAAAAATACCTACGTTACGGGATTTGAACCCGTGACTCAAATCTGTCAACCACCTAACAGCGAGTTTTATCACCTCGATATTCTCCCTCTTGGGCCATCGTGACAGTGTGTACAGTTGAGGAGGGAACGCGTAGGTCCTAGGACCGTGTCACAGAAAACGTAATGACGCTTAAGAGGTCGCTACACAGCCATTTGTTGTCTACAAGTGCGTAACATAAAAAATTTACACTCAGCAGATCACGTTAGCTCCGTTAGCTTAAAATTAGAGTGAATCTACCTATTTTGAAACTTGATGGTAAGAACATTATCTGTGTTTTTTACGATACTTAAATTTTTCAGTAAGTTATACATATATAATATAACATAGATTAAAAATGATCATAACTCATTTTAAAACTGAATTATAGTAAAAAACCCCTCATAAAAACACGGATAATGTTCTTCCCATCAAGTTTCATATAATAGGTCGATTTACTCTAATTTTTAAACGTGATCTGCTGTCAATTTGGTATATTACACATTTGTAAATCGGAGACAACAAATATCTGTGCAGCCTCCTCTTATCACAATATCGTTGTAAATGTATGGCAATTAAAATACAAAGCACATGAAACAGTATAGGACGGCCACGGTTATATGATGTACCTAGTCATTTATAGACACCAGTGCCGTAGCCAGGGGGGGCACTGGGGGCACGTGGCCACCCCGAAATCCTTTCTTTTTTTTTTGGTTGGCCATAGACCCATAGTACATCGCACAGAAATTTTTAAATTTATATAATTCAAGATAAATCTATGATAACGAATAACAATAAAAATTATTAATTTTATAATTTTGTATTCATAAATTTAAAATAGTAAAGATAATCACAGACTTTAGATAAGAAATACAAGTGTATTCCATTTTTGTTGTAAACACGGTTATGGTTTGATTATAAGTATCATATTATATTATAACATGTTTTGTGCTCAAGCGCCAAGTGGTATATAGTTAATGGTGACATGGTATATTATTGTTCTATGATTATAGTTAATGTGTTTAAACACATAGTAATAATATTGATATAATGTTCTTAATATAGCTACATTAATTAATAAATTAATCTATCAATATATGGTTTAACATAATATTAATACTTTGTTATATTTTTAATTTTTAATTTTTAAAAATATTATTAATGAAATACTTTGTTATGTTAAATATATGGGTATCATAGTTGTTAGCATATTATAATGGTAGTCATACAAATAATAGGACTGTAGTAAACACTTTATAAACAAAGGGGTCATAAAGTAATAGGTGATAATCGGGTATTCTAGCATTGCAAAAAATGAGAAAAAAATTAAGTGCCCCCCCCAAAAAAAAAAAAAATTTCTGGCTACGGCACAGATAGACACGATACCGATTGAACGATACCAGATATACCAATAACACATAACCACAGCTAGACGTGTCCGAGGCTCGAAACCGCGTTTGGTTTGAAAAACGATAATTTCGGCGTTTTAATTGGATACGAAATATAAACTTTTGAATGTCTATTGATAACGGGACGTTATACGTATTTACTCGCGAAAACGGAAAACGATAAATTTTAAATGTAGAATCGCAATTTTGAATTGGCTTAGTATATCAAAAAGTTGTTACTCCGGTCGGAGGTAGGTATTTATGTGAGTAGTCGTTTTTTTTGTCTTTTTTTTACTCTCTAATTATTATTACTCTGCGGTAGACCCGCGACCTTTTACGGCGGGAGAAAAGAAATCGCGAACGAAACTCCTAAAAACTGCGCGTCTCCCCGCTCGCACCGTCGTCAGCCTATTAAAACGGATTGGTTGTCAAACGGTAAAAGCCACTTTGGGAGTCATTCATAAACCGCTGGTCACTGAACCGCGAACACACACACAAACACACACACTTGCGAGATAGGGTACGTATACACTACCGTCACGGAAAGCCCCGAAACTCAAACGCATTATTTTATGTTATTTTTTTTTTTTTTTTTTTATCATTCGCAACAACTACTGTTTAGGTGGTTTGGCAGACGCCCCTAAATGTCCCACGCGCATAAATCAACCCGTCCGCCCGACCAGCTCGAATTACGGGTTCACGTAGTAAACTACAATCCCACGACAAAATCCCGCGAGTGAAACCTGTTTTGGCGAAAAAGAAAATTTCTCCGTTTCAAAAAGACCAACATTTTATACTGCGGTGTGTCCCAAAAGTTAAGAGTATCGCCATAATATAGCTGCATCTCCGCAATGGCAAATCAATGTTAGGTCAGGTTACTAATAGGTAGATATATATATGAATATACAACGTAGGTATAATAAGTATTTAAATGCGGGCGTATTTCAACAACCGTTTAAAAGAAAATTCCTATTTAATGGCGTAGATAGGCATTCGTATATTACGAAAAAAAATATAAAATAACTAACAAATGAACTAGGTAGGTGCTCAATTTTGTGAAATTTATATTTTTGGATACACCCTTAGACTTTTTTAATGGATTCAAATTAAGTAGATATCGTTTTCTTGAACTACGAATTACTATTTTGTGAGACTATAATGCACAGAGTCGTTGTTTCGTGCTCTACACTGTAGGCAGTAGGCATATATCCAAAACAGTTTTGGATCTTTGATAAGTTGATAACTTTACAGATTTCAATGATTTAGTCAGTTGCCACACACGCCTTGAGTATAATATATGCACCCAGTATAGTTGTATGAACCGGAGTTGAGTAAAATATTATATGATAGGTACTCAGATTTTTATTAAAGTTTCTAGCAAGGGAAATTCCTTAGATATAAATAAATAACAAAAAAATTGACGAGTATCATAAGACAAAATTGTCAAGCAAATTTAAATTGAAAGTTTGACGCCGGGCTAGCAAGTTTAAACCGTTATATTGGATATCGATTTTTAAATGCCAGTAAAAACCGTTGAAATCTAAGAGTGAAATTAAAAATAATTATTAGGCTCTGGCTGGTACTCAAAACCGAAATTGAAATCGGAAAAAAATATACCGATATCCTAAAAACAAATAGAAATCTGAAAAAATGTTTCAGTTTCAAGCCCTGGTTTGACATGTATCACATTCGATTCACAAGGGCAGTCAACTTATTCAACGATATGTTGACCGTGAAAACGTCGTGTACTACTCCATCGTTGTCATGTCATGGATTCATTTAGGTGTATGAATATGGTGTAATATGGTAATAATAATGGTTACTCGATAACATAAATATATATCACCAAGACAGCTGCTGCCCACCAAATCGAAACGAAAAAAAGTTAAACCTTATACTTATTGTGGGTATTTTATAATGTGAAAATTTACAATGCACCGAGGTACCAATTTACTATGCATTTTATAATGAACGAACCGTTACGTTTTGTATCAAAAACACGGCATTCGGTTATAAAATCTGTTTTTTTTTGTAATACTATTGATGAAATTAATATATTTTCTATTCATTAAAATATAAATTATTTATATCAAATAAGCTCCGCCAGCAAACAGTTTCAATAAATGACAAAATGATGGCAAAAAGTAATAGACTTAAAAACCAAAAGCTTTCAAGTTTCAAAGGCAAAAAAAAAAGTTAATATCCTTAAAACTACAATGAAAAAGCATCATGACATGTATTGGATTGTTAATGTTATTGTATTTATCAATAACATTTGTTGTGTTGAAATAAATGAAAAACAAGGCAACTTTTATAATTTAATTGAAATCTAGAAAAATATAATCACTGTAATTAACTTTTCTATTTCATAATGACATTTAGGTATTATTTTTTTAATGGATATTTGATACCTATAACCTATATGTATTATTATATTATAAGTTGCATTATTTGCACCCACACATTATATCACTGCAATGAACTTTATTGCAATAAAACGTCAATATAAATTATAAATTATTCTTAAACTTAATTAAATATTTTTCGAAACAAATTATTTTACAATATCGTAAATCTTTAAGTTAAACTTAACCGATAACAATGGTATTGTAAAAATAATGCTGTATGTAAAAAAAAATAACCATTCTATAAAAAATGTATTTTTTAAATATTTGTTGGTGTAAAATTTAATAATTACTGTTAAGAAAATAATACATCGAGTTTCTTTAAAAATCTTAATATGTCATTTCTTACTCGTAAAATATTTTATTTTATCCGTACCTATACCGATTCGTTCAATATTTACCCGACGATTCTTGCAGCTGAGTACAAACGGTATAATAATATTACATAATACCACTGCAACTATTGATGACCATAAATCACTGACCAAAAGCGTTAGTGGTCCAAATCGTGTATACCTAAACTTCACTGGATGAGATATAATCAGACCACCTTTACCGGACAGGTCTGCTCTCGGGAATATATAAGGGATCAAAGCTTGTTTCGTCACATCGTTGTAAAGCTATTCGAATATAAATTTCGAAATAAAGTTACTCAAACATAGATTCCTAAATACACTGGGTTCTATTGAATTTTATCGTTGAACAACTTCAACTGACGTTATCGATATCACTGTAATGCATAATTATATACCATGTATTTTTAATTTGATATAAAATAAACTTAAACTTTATTTAAGTAGGTTAATACCAGGTAAATACGTCCATTTTAAAAAGATGCACTAGAATATTTTATAACAATATCATTTGAATTCAGTTTTCACCTGGGCAAACTATTGGGCACCTAATATAATATAGTATACTTACATACAATTAGAAATTAGTAAATACATTATATTTTATCAAAGATTTTTTTTTACGTTTTTAGAATTGTAGATTTTTAACATGAAAAGAAATAAAATAAAAATTACGTGTTTAAAAATCAGGTTTGCTTATGAAGAGTAGTAGTTATTTAATAATATGTTAATATAACACAATGAGTAAACTACTTTTATTGAATTATTTATTTCAATAATATTTAAACTTAGAACTAATTATGTATCATACAAATATCGTTGAATGCATTTTGTAATATAGGTATTTTTTTTATAATATTATTATAATAAACTGTGGAGTTAAAGTATCTTTTTTTTTAATACAGCCTACAGGTGAATTATATTTTTACAACTTTAGAAGAATGACGCCATTATTGTTATTATCATTTTATGTATATATATGATATTTAACTCTCGAGTCTGACATTCATCGCAGTAAACATTTTGTTTAGTTGTATCGTTCGAACAGTTGTGAGACGTAGTAATTTTATTCAGATGCTTTTAACAGCCACTATAATATTATAAACTATAGACAACGGTATGTTTAAAATACGTAGAATTAAAATATTTTTTTATAATATTTTATTTCATGCTATGAATATTATATTTATTGATACCTACGACATATACATTTTGACATTAAATTGTGTCATTCAGATCTAAGTATCAAAAAGATGCTTGTTTTTAAATTATTAAAAAAATATAACACACCGTTTAGTTAAATGACAACTTAATTATATGTACAATAATTATTATTATACTATATTATACGTATCATTATCAAATTGTGATAAACAAATAATTATAATAATTTAGTAGGTTTTTGAAACTAATCACGTTCTTAACTTACTGTAATATATAAGATACAAAGTACAAACATGAAACGATTCAGTAGTATATTTTATGGTCAAAAAATATAAAGTTTAGTTATTAGTTAAATTAAATGTTAAACTTCTTTACATTAAATAGATAACAATTCTATATTATACATATCGCCATGATCGAACTATGAAAAACTATAGTAATATTATACGGTAGGTATAGTTGTTTGAAAAATATGATTGCGTAAGTTACTATATTATTAGATACAACGTTAGACGATTCTAAACTAAACGAGGAAACACTTGCAACGTCGTTAACCGAATGTTGAAAAATTTCGCTTAACGAATGGACTTTAAACTGCAGCAATCAAGAAGCATAGTTATATATTATTATGTATATATATTATATATATGTATATTCGTAGGTATTTTTTTTGTTTAAACTTAGTACTAGTAGTATCTATGTATGTGAAATTTATTACATATTAACATAAAAAATAAACGAAATAGGTGTGGAAAAAATGTTCAAAAAAAAAACACAAAAAAATGTGACCGAGCAAAGTATATTATATATATACGGCGTGCCATTGTGCATCGTCGTGCATTTTATGGTGCGTAGTTGTAACCGAACGTCGTCGTTGGTTTTTTACTATTATTATTATTGTCGTGGCGTTGTGCCGCAACATCGCTCGCATATAATATATAATAAATAAAGCATCGGTGGGACCGTGGTGGGTATACCAAACGTCTATATTATATCGGGACGGTTCATAAAAAAAGTGGAGAGAAAAAAATAAGAGTCCCAAAAAAAAAATAATAAATATTGGGCGCAAGAGAGACAGGGTGATAGGGAGGTGCGTGTGTGGAGACGGAAGACTACGGACTTTGCAAGAGGAAACGTTAGATGATTGCGAAGGTAGTAAAAAAAAGAAAAACTCAGTTTTATTATTCGCATGTCGAAACTCTACGGTATTTGGGCGGTTTCCGTCGCACACAAAACATTATTATTCAATGGACTTATATTCGTATATATATACGTAGGTAGGTAGGTACGCATATGTTTAATGCTTATCTATATATAGAGTGATTCGCCCCAAGCCCGACCCACATTTTTTTCATTTAATAATCTGGGCTTATTTGAATTCGGATTTTTGGAATTTTTAAATATACCTACCTATTATTAAAGACACTTGTTTTCAAATTCTTGAGATTTGTCGTACCACTTGAGGCTAGTGTCCTCCTGGTGACACAAAATTATGTTTTTCAAATATGAAAACTCCCAATTTTGAAGTAAAAATATTTACTATAATATGTTTTTGAATATTTTTATGTACCTAATTGAAAGTAGTTTCTCACTTATCAAAATGTTTATACTAATAATATGCATATTATCCTATATAAAATTACTAATTTTAACGAATACTCGTTCGAATTTTGATTTTAATATACAATAGACAATCAAACAATTTATTGTAGAAGAGGGGAAGGGTGTTCTCCTTTGAAAAACAGAAGTTTGGATCTGATTGGGATACACCTTCGGTGGTAGTTAAAAATTTCTTAATTTTCAATATTGACCTCCTAAAAATTCAAACTTTACCCAATTCTTCACCAGAAAGTTCTATCTAAAATAGAGAATAGAGCATTTTTTCTGCTAGAAAAAGTTTCTTCACATACGAAAAAAAGAAATTATAACTGTAAAAATGCAGGGGAAAAAAGGTGTGAGCTTTTTAGGTAAATCACTATCAGTATTAGTGTACACACTGTACTTATCATAGAAGTGTATTCATTTTATTAATTGATTATTAATCTGTCACTTATTATAATAGTGTATTGTTGTAAAAATTACAATAAGTATTTTAAATTTTGATTTAAGTTATTTTTTTTCATTGTTATTAACACCACCACTAAAATTAAAAACAAATTGGAATTTTATTTTGTTTTTGTTGCTAGTACCTATACATTTTAAATTTTACTAAATATTGTTAGGTTATGGAATAATATGGATCATGATTGAATTGATTGGTGCTACCGTTATCCATTAGGGTTAGGAATCGTCTCACAGATATTAGTATATTTTGTTTTAATGATTTAATCCCGACTAAATTTACGTAACCATTTGTTGCAAGAATGCTACAGTTATTCACGAATATTCACTTATTAGATTATTAATAATTTATGGTCATATTACTGAAATTCTGAGGTTTATGGCAGTTTTATCTAAATATTGCCAATCAGCTGCTTACAAAATCTCAGAAACGTGATATTTATTATGTGTGCCACAATATATAACCTACTTATGATATAATAAAATATTAGTGATCATTAATTAAAGGTGTTATAGCATAAATTGTTCTCATTCTGCACATTAATGTAGCTATATTGCCTATACATCATGCCGAGATACAATAAAATTATTCGTCCTGTTTGAAAAAAGAAAAACATTCCCAAGGATAATTTGCGTATTTTACGGAAAAAAAGTAGGGACTGCGTTTTGCATGTTTATCAACTCTTTTAACATTAATATTGAAACTATACAATATATTTAGTGTACTTGATTGTATTTCTAATTTACAATTTAAATAAAAAAATTATAAAAAATTCAGAGGTAAAACTGCAGATATTTTAATCTGGTTATTTTAATTCTAATAATTTGATTAATTTCCATTGATTTTTTGCGAGCGTAAACTGGAACGTTGTCACAAACTGAAACGTTTGGGATTAGGTCGTTCTATTATTGTAAGTACCTATCTTGATTTTTTTTTTAAAATTTTTTCAACTTCTATATTTTGCATTTTTCTCTAAATGAAAAAAACCACGTTTATTATTGTCTTACTATTATGAAATTAAGACATTCTTTTTTTTCACTTGTAAATCACTACATGAGAGCCATACTGTTTTTACATTGCTTGGCCTCACCATTGAACATTTTCCATTTTATTAACTAAGCCTTGTTAACGTATTACGAGATTTCTCATAAGATATTCTAACAAGTAACAATATAAAGATAATATAACAAATATTATAAAAACTATTAAAGAATTTTGTACAAGCATTTGAAATTAAAATTTTTACGAAATTGGCTATCTACTTGATATGAAATTGGATTACGAAAAATAATTATTAGGTATAGCTCTTGAGTTTTTGGTAGTTATTTTGCTGTTATTTATTTAAATTTTAATCATATTATACTTTTTTATAGTAAATTATTTTCTATTTTCTAATTTTTGATATATTTCGACTACCTATAGTGATACCTATAGTGATAAGCTATTAATAGGCTTTTAATCTCAGGATATTCATACCACAAACCCTTTTACACCGTTCTACATAGTATAAAATGCCTCAAAAAGTAATACAAAATACAAATAATATAATTAAATTTTCAATTTTAATATATATCATATTTTTGACAACAATATTTAGGGTATCGCACCATACATTACTACTAAAAAAGTAAATTATCGATACAAATATATCATAAAATATCCTTAGAAATGAATGCTGACACACCGTCTTCGCTCACAGCCGTTTTTCAAATAAACTGATTTAATATTGAATTCAAATTGAACACATCCATGACGTACAATGACAATACATACTATCGTCGAATCAACAACTGTGTTACTTGTTTTTTTTTGTGCCTTTTGCTTAAACTGTATCTAGTATCTATATTCTATATACTATTGTTAGAGAAAATTATAACACAATTTATAAATACATTAAATTAATTTTTTTATTTATATTGGTCGGTCTTGCGATTTTTTAAGTTGTCCTATCTCCACCGAATAAACTATGTGCTCCAAAAGAATATCTCATCAGAATACAAAATATTTAAAACAAAATATAAATATAAATAACAAAAGACTAATGATATTTAAAAACACTTACATATCGAGCTCTTTTATCGAAATGTAAACTCTTAATAAATTCTATGACAATTACAGGAAAAAAAGAAAAAACAAGCCATTATAAGATAAAATATCCTGTAGATATAGACACTGGCTGCACATTATTTAGGTCAACAAATTAATTTACGGAGCCTTTTCCGAAGATCGGAAGAGTGGTGTGGCACTAGCCATCATAATTCCCAGCGTCTTTGTGTAGGATACTAAATACATTTTTGAGCGTTTGAACTGTTTTTATTTTTATTTTATTCCGAACGAAGCAAATATTGATTTCATTGATTTAAACAAAGAATATATATTTTGTATAAAAGTTCGTTAGTAATGCAGGAATACGACGGTTTATAATCTCTGCTTTGCTACATTTAACTGGAATACATTTGCGTGTAGAAGTATACATTTCTTCTTCTTCAAAGGTTCACTTTTAGGAATATAAACGAAGGCATATATATATACGCTTGTTAAATATCATTAGTGAATAGAATATAATATAAAACGTGTACTGAGCAACATTTATAATATGTAGGTACAGTCGCAGAATGGTACCTTTGCGACTTCGTTTCTTTTGTCATCTGCATCTCTCGAGGAGTAAAATATATGATAGCGATTATAAGGAGATGTATGATATTAAGTTTAGTGACCCTAACCTCCCACTCCGGTAGTGGTATGAAAACGGCGATTGTTGCTTATAGATATGTCATTCTCCACATACCTACCCGTATATTGTACGTCATGCATGGTTGTATATAAAACGCATAATTATAGTATATTATGTTGATCTTATGATACTGTGAAGTACAAAAAAAAAATTGTAATAATAATATGAATGTTTGCACACTACACACAAGCTGTGTACGATTAAAGGTCGGCTGGATTGAAATAGGAAAACTAAATACCATTTTATTCGAATTTCGATCACAAAAAAATTTCATTGACATTTACAGAAAAAAATCTAGTTGAAAATGTCTATAAGAAGCTAGTTAAAATATTTTTAAAATTGTATCGTGTATAGAAAATGATAAAATAAACATTCTTCAACCAAAAAAATTTTTTCCAATTCACTTTTTTTTATATATAAGAAGGAAAAATTACAAGGAATTTTTCAATACATTTCTTAATTTAAGATATTGAAAGGAACATTTCTATGAATTTTTAACTCATAATAATTTACAAATTGTTATCACTTTGACAAATTTTGTCAAAATTCCGACTTTAGATGCTCATAACAAAACTATAGAGGTTTTACTCTCAAATTTTTATTTTTATTTACATTAGGTAACAACAAATAATATGAGGAGCCGTGTACTATATATTGAAGTATTTTGACTAAGGGAAAAACATTTTATTAGCAATAATAAAAAAAAAATTAAAATTTTCTTTTGCCTACAAATTGCTCAAAAAGAGTAAAAATATTTTAAACATTGTGTGACCTATAAAAAATTATTATGTAAATAACTTTTGTTGAAAATCTAAAGTATAAGTATCTATGGCTATTCGTTTTTTAATTACAATAAAAAACTAAATAAGATTTTTCAAAAACTGATTTTGCGTTAAAACCTTCGTTTTTCCTTAGTATTTTTGTTTTTTTCTACGGTTGGGATGACTCCTGGGAATCGTCTGAAGTGAAATTCGAAAAAAATGAATCCCGCTTTATTCAAAAACGTATGATATGTACACCGTACACGTCATACGTCCTATTTATGGTTTAGCTAAGTTATCATAATATTATAACAACAATAGCAAACGATCGGAGCTAGTGTAGAAAAATAATAATAGGTATAAATAACCGCCGGTGGCGTGTTCGAACCTATTAAGCTCCGGTCGAAATGACCAGAGTTTATTTAATTCGTGTAAAATACGCGTCGCATTACCGACTCGCGCAGAGTCAAATGTACACGGTATATGGTAGATACCTATAATATGTATATAGCCTGCGGCTGGCTTGCTGGTTAATCCCACTGCAACGGCGGTATTATAAACAAATATATTACAATGCATACGTGTAACGTTTATATGATATAGTAGTGCCTAATCCGGGGATCATCGACGTTTTTATTCGGTTCTTTTTTTTTCATTCAACCGTGACACTAATTTCCCGCACACTACCCCTGACCTATACCACGGTCCAGTCGGAAAATCGCAGCGCGTGACGTTTCGCGAACGATTCACGACGACACACCTGATGGATTTCGAACCCCCGATCGCATCCCGCCCACCGCCTACGACTTATATTATTATTTTTATTTCAATACATAACGCGGCATGAGTGGTTGTCGTATTATTGTTATTTTAATATAACGCGGTATGCGTTGGTGTTGTGTTATTAGTATGTCACTTTTTTGGACGGGGGACAGCAGCCCGAGAATTGCGACCAGCCAAGGGGTGAGCGGTTGCGCGGGATTCGTTCGTTATATGGTGTGAGAAAAGTGGGTGCGCGTGGGTTGTATGACAGAATTTCGAGGGTAAGACGCGTGGTCGTTGTCTTTGAAAAATATAATAATATCACTGCGGTAACTATATTAATTTCTGCGAATATATTTCTATATTAACCTCAGACACTTAAAACTTTCCGACTATTTGCCATCAAGCGTATTGTTATTATTTTCTCTTTACAGATATTATTTTTACACAACGCAAATTTCAAAAGTATGTAGAATGTTTTTATTCCATCAGGATGTTAAATATCTAAATTGTATACCACGAGCGTATTTACATTTTTTTTTTTTTTAACAGAAAACCGATGATACAATAATTTGTTTTTATAGTACTATTTAGTGATTAAATGATTCTATATTTTCAAATATATTTACTTTTTCGATTAAAGTTTAATCATAAAACCTTTGTATTTTATTAATTTAAAATATATATATATATACGTACCTGAATTACCTATTGTTTCAACGGACTTTTTAACAAACGGTTTAAAAACATGTACAAGACCAACACAATACGGGGTGTAGATATATTAATTGTTAAAACGAAAGTATAAGTAGATTAAGTTATTTCATAATGAATAATTGATAAAGGTATACTTTATGATTACGATATTAAAACTTACTGTAATATATAAGTATCATATAAATTATGAGACATGCAATTGGATTGTTTCTGGGATTAGGCTGCAACCCGATTGATCGCAGATGCAATTAAACAATAGGAATCCAAAAAATATCAAAATACGATACGATTGGGCACTTCTGTGCTATTCATATAACGTTTCCGTTTAACTAAATATCTACTTAATTCCTAATTTTCAAATATTTCAATATAATATAGTGATTGTTGTCCTTAAAAATTATATACAATTGTTTATAAATACCATATAAATATATATATACTATAAATTACTTTTCTCGTAATATTCACTTTAACATATCTTTCCAATTCTTTTCCTCTTTCCAAGATTCTCCACCATGTACAACGTACCTATATAAAAAAAGTTAGATTACTCTTGGTTGGTTAAAAAACGCAAACCCGATTCAATATCAAAGAGCATAATAGTTTATTACAAAAATATAATAAAATATGTGTAGATAACAAATAATTACTGTACAAATGAACGTTACGTGACCACGTAGGTATAGTATACAAGTATTTCATGAAACACGACGTATGTAGAGGTGTTTGGTTGTTGGACAGAAAAATTGACATTACTGTGCTCAATCGGCTTGTTAAAAAATAGGTACCGTGCTCAATCAGGTCCTACTGTGGGACTGAGTATAGGTACAAAGTATATCCATGACCTTTTGTGAGCGAGTGACTTTACGTACACAAATTTAACTCCTATGCGGTCGTAGGCATCCTATACTCATATATATCTACATCTGTTTAGCAATAACTAGGTACATATTGAAAGTAACAAAATATATAAAAGTAATACTATAAGTTAATCACTAATCGTAGAAGGTGATGGTCAAATACATAATATGTACAAATAGGAAGAGGGATTTGGAAGCCAAACGTCCATAGCCCCCCAAATATTTCCTACATTTTATTTTAAGCTTATTCAATTTTATTAAAGTTGGGATTTAGCCCGCCACAAAAAATAAAAAATAATAATAATCTCAAACACGATTTGCGCATGTGGTGAACCCAGTAGAACAATATTGATTGACAAACACGTGCTTACAATGATCAAATGTTACATTGTTAATGATTGTTATTATTTAAAAGATATCGTATCGTACTATGTCCATCCGTCCCAAGTTATATATAATACACATTTATATAATGATCGTGCGTGGTTGTGTCAAATCTATTTTCGGAAGTACCTACCTAGATAGGGCGTATGAAAAATCTCGCAAATGTCGTAATGATACATTTGAGGTCCACACACTGTTCAGTGTATTCTAAATCGTCCCCGATTACCTGCAGTTGTATAATAATATGTATGTGCTGAGGATTAATTTTGAAACTAAAACTAATTATCCCGCTTAAAAATACAAAGACGCACTACGTCTTACGAGTTAGAGGCAAATAGACCTACAGGATGGGTTGACAGGAGAACCACTTTGTTTAGTTGAAGTTATATACTTACGTTAGGGTTAATGATGTACCTACAGTGTATGTCCTACACTTATATGTGCACATTTTGGTCCTCAAATTGCATAATCAGTTTCACGTGCATAATTGTATAATTTGCAAGTGTAAATCAAGGGTTCTGAATTAGAAATATTTCATTTAAACATTTTCAATTAAAATATGAAAAATATTTATTTTTTTTAAAGAATTGGATATGTATGGATTATAATGGATTATAAATGGTTGTTATTGTGATTACACACAGAAAATATCGATAGTTCATGACTTACCAACCAAGGTTTAGAAATTACCTATATTAATTTAATATATTAGGTATAAATGATATTACATTATCGGTTAATTTATTCCTGCGTTATCAATATTGGTCCTTGTTGGCTATTATTTGTTAGTTATTTATAATTATTTAATACAACAATCCAAATTTTAAAAATGCTCTCTTGCTGTAAATTTATTATAGCTATAAGCTTTTAAATACAATACGCAGTTTTATTTATCACATGAATAAAATATTACAAGAATTTAAATTTCATGAAATTTTAAAATCCTAAGTGTATCTAATAAAGCACGTTTAATGCAATAATTATGTGTTTTGCAGGTCCAGCGTTCTGGGGCCTGATAAACCCCGAATGGAGCCTTTGCAACAAGGGTCGGCGACAGTCACCCGTGAACTTGGACCCGGAAAAATTGCTCTACGACCCCAACTTGACCGAGCTGCACGTGGACAGGCAACGGGTGAGTTGGTGTTTACTTATAATGCAATAATATTTTAGCAGCCGAACACGTTGAAATGGTAACCGAAGAAACATTTTTAGATTATAATACAGCTGCAGATAGATTTCAGGAAAGTTTGAAAAAACAACTCGAGAAATATTCCATACTTGTAGATATTATTTTCTTGTGACAACATATGCGTGCAAAATAAACTTGTGTGTAATAACTTTCAAAAGAAAATATAATTTGTTATTATTAAACCGTTTTGGCTGTTAAATATAATATAATTGTTTATATAAGCTTAAGGGAATAACAATATATTGAGCGTATTGTAAATTAACGTATTATAATAATGTCTATTAAAATAACTGTAAACTAAATTAAAAAAAAAACACCTAATAATTTATTACCTCAGTACATTTTGTTAACAAAGAAAACACCCTTTTATATAATATATAGATAGGTACAATTTTTTGGTGTTCAAGTTTGGTAATCATTTTTTTAGTTTGCCAACATTTACAACTGCATTTTTATAAATTTGAGTTTTGTGTTCTAAGCAAACAATATTACAGTATAATCTTATAATATTTGGTCCCAAATAATTTTAATATTTGATAGCTATTGATTCATGTTTAGATACATACAACACAACTTCGAAGCTCAAATGTCTCTAATCTGTAGCGTAGTCAGCATGAAATAGATTTTAGTTTTTGGTTAAAAAGTAAATTTCAGTAAATCTATCCATGACGAAAACTCCAAAATCTTAGGTCATTAACCCAAAACAATTTCCATGTTTGATCACTGACTTAATATACATAATATTATTATTTATTGTAATGGATACAATGCTACATTCAAAACATGTTGTCGATCAACGCTCATTTTTTTTTCACTTCATTATACGCGTTGACGTGACCCCGAGTCAACCGAGTGTAGGTATATTATCGCATTGTTGACTGATAGTTTTGTTTTATTGAACAATTTATAATTTAAATATGCTGTTCGACAATTCTCATGTACCTAAAATTATATTCTACAACCACGTTTGCGTTCAAGATTCATCAATATTACACGTCATAATGCCGGTACCATTTCGTGTACACATTTTGACAAAACCTTTTTATGCTCATTTTTTGCAACTATTACTGCAATTATAGCAATTGTAAAAAAAGTCCATTTGGCTTAAGTGACACTTTTGTAACTTTTCTGTATAAGCGGAAAAGTTTTCAAAGGTTATATAATATATATATATATCCATATAAATATAAATAGTTATTAATTTGTTGACATAATTATAAAAATACTAAACAAACTTTAGAACCACAAAAAAAAAAAAATGTTTACCTAGTTAATTATACGAGACAATCGATCATTTAAAATAATATATCTCATAATTCATTCGATATGGTATATTTCAAAATTATTTAAAGTTAAGGACCTACATAGCACTGCACGTACCTGGGTACTTATACCTTCTACAAAGCTATGAAATATTTGGTATTTTGACATTTAAAAAAAGAATAATAATGAATGGTTATATTTTTTACAACCTACTGATATATTGACCAAGCACTAATTAGAATCGAAATTCAAATTTCAAATCATAGAATCATTTAGTTTTATCCTGTGTCATCAGGTAACTAATGTGTGTTGTTGGTTAGACAATATAAATATAATGTGTGCATCATCAGATCGATGAATACTTGGTGATAAACTGATAAAAGTATAATGGATCTTATTTTTCCATATAATAGGTGTGATATTCATATTGACAAAATGTAATCAGCCTTTGACTATTTTTAGTGAATTTCTATTCGTACGTTTTCAACGTTTATAATTATTAAGCTTGTTTTAATAGTTGTCCTTCAATCAATTACAATTTGAAAACATTACCACAGCAGCTTAAATCCAGTTGTGTTTCTTTACATCAATTTATTGGTGTGCTTTACACTAACAAACATTAATTTTTATCAGTTATATAGATTACATAGCTCCATAATATATTATCACGTATCCAGTGTACTGAGACTATTATTTATCATATTATTATGTTATATCTCTACAGGTGGACGGTATGATATGCAACACCGGTCACAGCGTTATGTTCTATCTGGAGAACGGCACCAAAAATCACATAAACATCACCGGCGGACCGCTGTCGTACAAATATCAAGTGTACGAGATACATATACACTACGGTCAGCAGGACGAAATGGGCTCCGAACACTCGATCAACGGTTATTCGTTTCCAGCAGAGGTATTTATCTAGAGAACGTATACAAAATTACCAAATTAATCTAGATATAACTGATAAGTGAAAACACTTCTATACAATATAATATTATAACGTATAATTTGAAATTTTTCACTCGTAAATACGTGTGTTTTAAACATGATTGTCCATCGCTGCTTACAGAGAGAATGAACAATATTATACTAGAAAAAACTATAGTTAAAACACGCGTAATAAAATATATTCATAAAATAATTGATAAAACATGAAAATGAAAAGCTAGCTTAGAAAAATTGTCTCGTTTATATAAATGTGGACAAAAAAATACATTCAAATATTTTACGAGATACACAGATACACTACGGTCAGAAGGACGAATTGGACTCCGAACACTCGATCGGAGAGTTATTCGTTTCCTGTCAAAGGTATTTAACTGAATAAAACTATTTGAAAGACGACCAAATTAACCTCCATACAAAATTGATGGTCATAAACAATATAATTTTTGCTATATACATATATTATAGGTGTAATAATATAATATTATTTTAAATTTGTACACTCGTAAATATGTGTGTTTTAAAGATGATTATCTATCGGTGTTCACAGCGAGAACAAAAAATATTATACTAAAAAAAACTTTAGTAAAACACCCGTAGGTAATAAATAATATAAAATAACTACGTAATAGAACATGATAATGAATAAATAAGCTATAGCTGCTTGGACAAATTGTCTCCCCCCCCCCCTCAAACAATGTGTATATAAAATCTAAAAAATTTATAAATTGAAAACCTTGTCACAAAAATTATCTCATGGATATAAATGGAGACAAAAAAAAACATTAAAATATTTTACGAGATACACGTCATACACTATAAGGTCAGCAGGACGAAATCGGCTTTGGACACTCAATCAACGACTATTCGTTTCCGGAAGAGGTATATACAAATCAACATTAAATTTACGAGCACGTTTATCTACCTCGATGTTTATCACACCGTATTTGGCCAGCCATACTCATTCGTTCAAAAAATCTATATTTACCGTGTAAAATTCCCCTTCAGAATTCATTACACGGTCTCTGACCATCGATTTGGGTCTCACACAGTCACACATAATAATATTATCGATTATCGTGCACAAAATTGTTGATGTTCACCCATTTTTTATATTATATCCTCAGTGAATGAGGAAGTAAATCAATAGTGAATCAATCTATATTGATCTTATAACAATGTGTATCAATTTGGTAACTATAAATATCACCTTGTTAGTTTGTTATTTTTATTTGAGTACACTTTTTTATAAGAGAAATATGCTTTGATCATCAACTTATAAGGGTAGTCTCCGGTAGAAAATTGTATCTAGTCGGGGAAGACGAGTGTATAATTTTTCAGTACTTTTCAAAATAGTCAAAAAAAATATCAAAAAACAGCGTTACACCTATAAGGGTATTAGACGTTTCATAGAGTAAGTGTCTGAACGGAGCGATGAATGCTTTGGTTAATTATAATAAATAATACGTATATAAATTAATAGATAATCGAAATAAAATATCAATAATTTTACCAAATTATGTTTTAATATAATAACATGACAATTAGTTTAGTGTACATTTTGTAAAAGGTAAACATTTTTGAGTGACCCTCAAATTCACGATCAAAGACTATAGTAATTTTTTAAAAGCATTGCCTTTGAAACACAGCGGTGTACTTAACCGAGTAGTGGGAAATTAAAGCGTGCCGTTGAAAAACAAAATATACTTCATAGGTTAACCTAATCTAACCTAACCTACCTAGGTACTATTATTACACTCTCAGCGTATAAAAAGTATAACAACAAAACCTTACAAATTAAATAATTTTCGTTCCAATCTATATTTTTTTTTATACATAATTATTTATGAACTTTTGCGCTACACGTATGATATTAAATTTTTTTTTTTTTGATGAATCCAAATTAATTGCCAATTCATAAATTTGGTTTGAAGCAATCTTTTGATTGTAAAAACTTTTATCTAAATCAAGTTGTTTATTTTATGTTTTTTAAAACATCAAAATTATTTGAAGTACCTAAGACACCTTATTTAGAAAATAAGGTCTACAAATATTTAGATTTTAACAAATAATTATAACCAATAATGTATCTTAATAATAATATGACAAATAGTTTATTTAAATTTGATCTAGAAAATAAATCAGATTACATATTAAATGTTAATAGGTATATTAAAGATAACCAAATTAGTCTAGATAAAAACTAAATCGTTTAAAACTTTCGTTAGAAATATATAGCAATATATAGCTATAAATGTAAAAGTAATATTATACAATTTTAAATATTACAATCGTATAATTAGGTACGTGTGTTATGGACACGATTATCAATAGTGTTTACAATGAGAGTGAACAATATACTGCTATAACATAACTATGGTAAAATACACTTAATAAACAATTACATAAAATAAGTAATAGAAAACCAAAAATTAAATCGAATAAAATATAAGTCATAGCTTATAAAAATGAAAACCTCCCACTCCCACCCCCCCCACCAAAAAAAAAATGTAAAATATTAAACATTTTGTCACAAAAACTAATATCATAGGTACCTACCTATTATTTTAAATACAGATAAAAAGATACTTTTAAATATTTTATCTATATAATTCAAAAAGATACTTATTAATATTTTTATCTAGATGAAATAAAAAGATAAATATTTTGACACTGAGGATAAGAATAAAATATCTTAACTAAATCTTTAATTAAAACTGTGAAATATTAGGTACTACAACTATTGAAAATTAAAATTTAAATACAAGTAAAAACTTACATATTTATTACTTTTAGTTTACTTCAAAGATATTCCCCTGCACAACACTTAAATGTTTTATTGGTCAGTGTAAAATATGTGTTATCAAAATTTAAAAATAAAAAAAAAAAATGTTTATTTTTGATTCGTGTACAACAACAATACAGTTGTTTCGATGTTCGAGTAGCGATCGTTCAAACTATAGTTTTAGATTAAAATAAATCGTATATTTTAAATATTTACGTTTAGCTATATCTATGCGCACTTTCGTATAATTACCTACACCATATTTTTTCAATCAAATACTGTAGGAAACAATAAATATTAATGTAATTCAAACAAACCATTCTTACTTTCAGTCACAAACACAGCGAATTAGTAACGTCATATTAATTTAAGGTACTGCGGTGACAATTAGTATAACAACTGTAACAATAATTTCACGGATGTTTAACGTACCTATTTTAAATAATATGATACCAACATCAAAATATGACTTTGTATTTTAAAATATTAACAAAACGTTAACAAACCATTCGTTCTAACAGCATACTTACGGCAGAGGTGTACTACATTGACGGAATATTATTAATTTACGGTACTGGTACTGTAGTGTCAAATATAACAACTACAATTATAATAAATACACTAAAGTTATGAAGTACACTCCTATTTACTTATACCTTATTATTATTATTACACCATATATCAACGAAATGTAATTTTTACCTCAACATCGACTGGATTTCTGAGATACGAAAGTATTTCAACCGGAGACTTGGAAATCGAAACTACGATTGTAATATCATATTATTATTAATATATACTTTTGTAATCCATCTGGTCTGCAACGATTCCACACCTTCGTGACTTCCAAGTTCTAATCTCGGATATTCCTTTCACGACACACGCGTGTTTTGTGCTTAAGGTGGTCGCAAAGCCGCTCGATCGTGTGCTTTTCAGCTCGAGCCCAAAGCGTCGTGTATATTTTATATATATATAGAACACCGTGGTTCCCCAACTTTTTTTTTTTTTTTTTGATTTCACGCACGCGAAAACCGTTCGTGAAAATTTTCAGCGCTAAGAAAAGTTTTGTGATTTATTTAATACTTTTTGATAGGACACTAAATTGGGCGCGGTATAATAAAGTTTAACGATTCGAAGAACGGCGGTATTATTGGAATCGATTCCGTCCGCAATATTATTATTATTATTATTATTATTATAGCCATTTCCATTCTTATATAACATAATAATATTACACATTATACAATATAATAATATCATCGTGATCGTCATTTCGTACAAATATTATTTCATTTTTTTTTCTTACAGCTTCAGATATTCAGTTTCAACTCGCAGCTGTTCGCCAACTACTCGGACGCGGTGCAGAGATCCCATGGCATTGTCGTGCTCTCGTTACTATTACAGGTACTGAAGCGACTATAAATATTATTATTATTATTTTTATTATTAATATTAATATTATTACTATTATTATTGTTATTATTATTGTATTCATATATTATGAAAAGAGTTGACCGAGTGGTTATTTTTATCGGACGACATAATAATAGTGTACTGATTACGAAAACATTGCATCAGCTAAATTCGTATTATCAAAGGTGGGTATTAACTAATACTACCCAGAAGAAAAGTTTAAGAAGTCAAAATATAATTTTTTTAGCTTTTTATAATATATTTTATATACAGAATATATCTTTCAACATGCAAATGACTACTTTGAAATTTCAAGTCCAAACATTCATTTGTTACCAATTTTGATTTCAGCGACCTTAAATTAGAGTAAAAATATCTACTTTAAAACTGTCATTGTAATAGTTTGATGTTTGCCATTAGTTAACGGTTAACTAAAGTAATTTGATTTTCTAATTAACTAAAGAACTTGAAATTACTTAGCCACATATTTTTAGCTGAAGTAAAAAGAAACCATCAAGTAAAAATTAAAAATTGTTTTTCAAATGTTTGGTTTTAATGGCTATATAGAATGATGGTAATAATATAATTATAATATTTCTTTTCATGTTTCTTGACAAGAGATCGTGTTCGGCTAACAATGGTGTGATTGATTACCTATTAACTTAACTCTAGTTAATTATTTTCGCTAACTTTCCCGCCTTTGCGCATTGTGTAATCGAATCGGTCACGAAAAATAAAGCCAACGCCGAAACACATACCTACTATATCATATTATTATAAATTATTGTAATATTCATCACGTGCATCCACGACGGCGGAATAATGTTTCGCAGTTTGTCATGTTGTAACAATAAACGGTGAAAAATCGCTCGGCCCGTCCGTTCGGATGCTTTTATTATTGTTATCATAATATTATTAAACCGTAAAATTCTGAGCGGAGAGCTGAACTAAACAATATTGTCGTATCGAGGCGCGAAGTAGTCATTAAACCGCAAACGCGAATGGATGGACTCGTTGGAGAGCTATTTATTGTTGGAAAGTATTAATAATTGGTTAGACCGCCGTGGAAATTTGGAAAACATATTTCGTTTTAAAAGTATTTAGGTAATCAAAAATATATTCGTTTGGAAATCTAACGGTTGAAAAATAGCATTTTGGAATCACACATAGAGATTTTTGGAAACGTATTTTTTTGGGAAAATTTCGTGATACAGTAATAATATGCTTTGCCGACGAAAAATTTTCCACGAACAAAAGTAAGTAACAAGAGCAAATACGATTCTGAAAAAATATTGTTTACTATATTACAGTTTTAACAACAAATTATGTTTCAAATAGAATATTTTCCATAAAATTACGTTTCCTTCAAGTGGATTACGATTCCAATGTAATATGATTGAATCCAAATACAGTTCCCATAATATTTGTTTCCAACGGGTTTCCACAATATTAAGGGTTCAAACGAATAATAATTGTACAACATACTTTTGCCCACCAAGTCAATCGTCAGAGATCCATACAACCAATATTGGATAAATCTGGGTGGATATTTTGTCGGAAAATAAAATTGACTAGAAGATGGAATTTCGGAAAACGTATATCGTTTGTAAAGTATTCACACGCAAACAATATGAGTTCAAAAATATAATTTTGAATTCGTATTTTGTTGGAGTAATATTAACACAGAATTGCAGAAACGAATTTTGACGGAAAATTATACGTAATCAAATTTTAACCATTTCCGACGAAATATTATTTTCCATCAAAAATTGTTCTCCAATTCCAAAAAAAATATTGTTTAATATAATATGTCTAAACTACTGTTATAACAACAAATTATGTTATAATGTAATGTATAATGTATATTTTTTCCACAAAAATATAGATCCAAATAAAATATATTTGTACAAAAAACAACTGATCGAAAAATGTTGGAAAATTATTCGTTTGGATCAATATTTTTGTAGAAAAATATCGCATTGAGTACACGTCATATTATGTGAACTGTATTTTTAATGAATCATATTACTTCGGAGTCATAATCAATTTGTAATAAACATGATGCCACTAACGAATTCTTCTTAAAAACGTTACGTTATCGAAAATATTCTAAACGATATTCATTAGAACAAATACTTTTTTACCACAATCCTTTTAAGTAAATACTTTTTAAAAGAATCAAGTTTCGGAGCAATGTTACTTTGCCAACAAAATATAATCCCAAATCGACAAAAGTTGCCAATAAATACAATTAGGAATCAATATTTTCAAAATGTTCACGTTCTGCCCTGCATTCTTATTTCCCAACAAAATTTAGCTCTCCAATTACATTGATATGCTTCCATCGATTAGAAACCTTTTGTCAGGATCAGGACGATCAAAATGTGTTGTGATCCGTAAATTTTTTCGTGAGGATGTCAGAGACCGAAGTGTGACACCGCGGAGGTCCATTTTGATTGTAATGATTTTAATAATCGGTTTTTTTTCCAACAGAGTATTAGCCGTCAAACACAATGTGATTATCGGGGTAGAAAATGAAAATGTTCTGTGTAGGAACAGTTAATATAATATAGTATTATACTATTGTTATAGTGCATTTGGGAATTTGGGATTGTGAATACATAGACTATAGAATTGGTGAACTGTTTTCGTTCTCAAAAGCATAATACCCATATACCTACATATTATATTATTAAATATAGTAGAGCAATGACTTTAATGCACTAACAAACCATCAAATATGCACTTAAAAATTAAATTATGCACGCATAAATATTAAATTATATGAAATATGTGCTAAATAACAAAAAATTCAACTGAATAATTATTTATCATCACTATCTATTAAGTGCCTAATCAAAACTATGTGGACTGTAAAAATTTAAATTAACTCCTTATGATATTCTACATTTATTTTAAAATTGAAAAAAATAAAGTCAATAATTTATGTTAAAGTAATAATCTTTTTATAATTTGCATTTACAAATTGACTAAAAAATTTAAATTCTACAACTTTATAATACCGTCCATTGGTCGGTAACAGCTAACTAATATTTGGTTGTAAAAACGAAAAAAAAATAAGAAAATATTTAAATCAATATGCAACGATGTAAAAATCATAAAATTAATATATTATTTGCAATTGCAAACAGAAAAAAACTAATATTGTTAGCAAAATATATTTAAATTAAAATGAAAAAATTAAATTTCGATGTCAAGCATTATCTCTTAAACTTGTAGACTGTTATCTGCCTATACTTGCATAATAATTAATTATTAATAATTATCCATAGAGAGAGGAGGTAGAAGATTCTAAAAAATGATTGAGTGACAGCTGATGCACACAAGGGGTTATACATATGCAGGGTGATTCACTAAGCGTGCTCACTTCATTTTCTTCTCGTGTTTTTGAATTTTGAATTTTCAAATATACTTATAGGTAGACCATATTTTCAAATTCTTGATATTTTTCGTACTTATACTAAAGTAGTGTCCTGTGGAGATATAAGCATCTTTTTTTCAAATATCAACCCCGTTTAACAGTAGAATAAATAGCAAATAACTTTTTTGAAAATGTTGAGCTATCAAAATTTCTTTATCGTTTTTATTAACATTTATTGTTTTAGTGTGTTCATCATTGATATTTGAAATTATAACCGTTAAAAATATCAAATAATAAACAGTTAGTGACCACCAGCGCCGTTTTTTTTCACAGATATGATTCGAGTTCGCAGGACCGGATGAGTATAAATATTCTTATAATATATAATATATTATACTATGATCATATTATAGCCAAGAATTGTAATCATTATTATTACAATTTAATATTCTATTCTATCGATCATGGTCCAGAGCGTTTAATTTCACGTAATCGTATTAACCATCGGCCAGGCGTACGATATCACGTCCCGCGATACATATATAAGCGTAGGTACAAGCATATAGGCTCAATAGTGTTTGAGATTTGAGGAGGCTGAATAATGTTTGATGTAAAGATGAACATTTATTCACATCATATTTGATTAGATTTTTTTTTTGGGTGGGGGGAGGGGGTTATACAACGATTAGGGAAGTCTTAGCCTCCCAGCCCCTTTGGTGTTTATTTGCAGCTATGTGTGCGATTATCTTACATGTACCTTTACTGTGTGACCCTATATAGCACGCTCTGTTTTGGAATAATGTGAATCTGTATCGTGTGATCCACAGTGAAACCATTATAATAGATAATCTTTTAAAACATATTTAACTTAAATTCTTGTATTTTACTGGGTGTATGTTTCTATATACATATATATATGCATATAAAAAATAGATCACTTCCCACATGACTATTCTTCAGGTATTTTACACCCCCCCCTCCTCTATCTTACAAGGACAATGTGAACCACCTTGTTCATAACCACTACATAAATATATTACTTCTTCATTATAATATATTATATACACCTATATATAATAGTTAGTACCTTGCATTTTTTCACTGTCTTTTTTTCAATATTTCTTACTTCAGTAAAATTTATTTGTCATTTATATTTTGTAATTTTAACGGTTATTTACTTATTGCGCATTAAAAATAAAATAATATTTAGCTTCGTCTTTCTCGAATCTTAATTGAATTCACAGGGGGCTGGTCTACGATAATATAAGTAAGTATTCTATATTGTAGGATTATATTATACACCATTATAATTATATAATATGATTGTTACGTTATATTATTATGTTGTATCGATCATCTCTGTACAGATCGTATAATTTCTCGTCATATCAATCGGCTAGCCATGCGTACTATTCACGTCCCCAAGATATATAATATATATATATATGGTGTATGCGTACAAGTTCAGAACATAATATATTATATATTATTATACTAGTGTATCTATATAGCTATATTAGGTGTTATATGATAGATTGTGCGTTTTTGATTTCACGTGCACCTGCGGGGACGGGACATATCGGACGACGACGATGGGGATGATGAGGAGGGTGATCTGCGTGGAAGGGAGAAGGGACTGTGCTCCGGGCGGCGAATTTGCACGGACGGGACACGTTAAAACCACCGAACCGGAAATAACGCTTTAAACCGTCGGGTTCTTCCGCGCCGCCGATTACCGCCGCCCTCCTGCACATAACCACTTCCGGCTCGCGATCGGTCGATTTTATTTGACCGAAAAAATAACTTTACATTAATAAATACATCGACTATCTAACGCGACTCCCGCATATACTGTATTATATTAATTGATATTAATATTATTACTATGTTACACTAGGAATAGATTATTTTTCGGGATGCACATTTTTGAAACCCGGCACACTATATCAAAAATCTGGTACTGAGTGCGTATGCACTGCACCTCAACGCGATCACCTGCGGTTTGACGAAATTATGATTTTAATGACTTTTACGCAGTCACTATCGTATCTACGTCACTGTCAATATGAATACGGTAGTCATACCTCGGGTTTAATTGGTCACTGTAATGGATTTGTTGAATATTTGCAATTTTAATTTTTGGATTCAATGATGTATTATCTCATTGCGTATATAAAAAATATCCTGATGGAAATCGTTTTAACTTTTTTTGGTAACCAAATGGTTACTAAATAATTTATTATTTTAATGATAATATTAAGAACAAATGTTCGTATTTTTTTCCTCCAACCATTTTAAAAAGTACTGAGAATTTGCAATATTTACCTCTTAAAAGAAAAAAATATATCCAATTGTATTTTAAATTTAATAATCGAAATGCGCGAATTGTACCAATCATCTCCATTGCTCCGTATTTTTAATCAAAATATTATATTTCAAATTCGAGTAGTTACGTGGCAGTGCATTAAAAAAATGTCATCACATTATAAATAACATTATTTTTTAGGGTAGTTGGTATAATATGATACTTCCATAAATGTAGTTATGTACAAAAAAGCAAATGCTACTCAAAATTAATATATACTTATGAGTTATTTCTACCATGATTTGATATAATACTATTACACCCATTATTGAGATGTTCCATAAATTTCCACATTGCACATCCTATAAATCGGAATCCGAGAAAATTATAAGGTTAGGGACGTGTTTTGGTTATTAACCTTTTACCTTCTATCGTATTTATGCTAACAATATATTATTTACTTTATTATGCTTCCGGTTATTACAAAATATTTAAATATGTTGTCACAATATTATGTTGGTTACACCTAGTTCTTTTTAATTTTTGGTATTAAATAAATATGAAGATTGATGACTATAAAAGATTATGAATGTGTGTGTGTGTGTGTGTGTGTGTGTGTGCGTGTAGGATCCCCCTCACCAATTATATTTAAATACAAAACGCTTCTCTTAAAAAAAACCTGGCTACGTGCCAAATTCGAGGTAGGTATATATACTCTTTAAGCAGTAGATCATCAAGTACCGACTGAGTTATGTAATTAACTGCCGTTGTTCTAATATTAATCAAAGATAATACAAATTCAAATTCGAAGGTTAGATTTGTAACCAAACCTTTAGAGACAGAGAAGTATTCAAAATTCTAATCAGATAATAATCACTCTATTATTGCAGTTAATCAATATCGTTTTATGAACGCTTTTAATTTGCCAAAGTTTTATTTTTACGAAAATCCCATTTTAAATATAAAGTTTTTTTTTAATTTGAAGACTTCAATATTATTATTTTGTGACGAGTAAAAAAATATAAATAAAAAATGCAATAGTGATGTGCGTGTGGGATAGTCATTTCCAGAGTAGCAAAACACGTTATCTCGATTCTTGACTATTAGTTTATAAGAACTTTTTAATACTTATTGATAAAAACTAATGAATGTTAAGTATTTTACGTAGTTTTACAGGGATCATATTATTTATGGGTACTTTGAATAAATACACGATGATTTTCAATCATATCCATCCATCAAGCATACCTCGTTTTATTACAAAATATGATTACGTTGACTAATAAGTTTTAAGTACATGTTGGTACCAATACATCCTATAAGAAACTCGCAGGGTACCATAATAATGGTATTGTATTGTGAACTGCTCAGTGGAAATGACAATGTTATATAGCCCATTAAGCACGGCAATCATTTAATTTATAGCTTTAAGTTCTGAGCACTTGAGACACCGAATTTCACATGATCTATAATATGCTCCTACACGAGTATGTTATAACATTGAAGCTGAAGTTTTAACAGGATTGCGTTTATATGTGCAGTGTTTAATATATAATATGTATATTATGTTTGTGTAGATTTAAAAGGATAATAATATTTCAACTTTGAAGTTATTCATTTTGTAGAAACAATGTTTTACAAACACATTAAGTTTTTAAGTTTCAGAACTTAAGAACGAAATTATTTATAAAGTTAAATCTAAAACCAACAATAAGCTTAATGCACATTATGCGAGTGCTCATCTGTATTCTATGCGAGTTTATTAATTCAACAGATCCGTTTTCCATAACTACATACTATTAGCCGATGGTGGAAAAAATAGCGAAATATTACGTTGTTAGAATTAATTCAATTTGAAAGAAGCAAAAAATTACAACTTGTTGTGAACGATAAAACAGACCATTTTGTATTTTACATGTTTCCGTTTATAAGTTTTTTAACGGGCCAATCTTTTCCCCAACAACGGCATTATATCACTATAAAAACTATAATGTTATACTTAGGCGCTATAAGTTATTAATAATTCCGTTGAAATGTGTTCCGATTTAGGACCTATACAAATATGTATTTACAAATAATGTCGATAGGTTATATACATAAAGAGTGCCCTATATAAGATAGAATATAAGGAAATAATAGTTTAGGTAAGTGGTGTGCCCCCCCTCCGAAAAAAAAAATTTCTATAATATATGTTTCTTCAAATACAATTAATCAAAATCTTTTAAAAATCACACTGTGTGCAGTAAAATATTATACTTAGTGACAATAAACGTAGTAGTAAAACATTTTCAAGTTCCTAAATAAAGTTTTAATTATAACAAAATAACTAAAAGCATTATTTTTTTGTTCAAATATCTATTTTTATCAAAATTATTTCAATAAAAAAACAGTCTATATATTTCAAAACTTTTAACTCACTTTAAGAAAAACTTAAGAGGAAAAAAACAGTCAAATCTTAGAACTAAAATTTCCTTGAAAAAACCTTGTATGAAGTAGAAGATAGTACATTTTTAATCGATATTTATAGAAAAAAAATTATAAATGTCTACTATATAGCATAGAAATATTCAGAAGTTACTGTATATATTATGATAGAATTCTTATAAAATCATTCAGTGTAATTTTGATATCTACGGTTATTAATTTTAGAAATATGTATAGCAAAATAACAAAATAAATGTTTTCAAAAACTGATAGTAATTATAGTTAAAAATGCAAGTTTTTCCCAATTTTTAACTCCACATTGACTAAGAAATTTACTTTTAAACTATCTCCTCCTCACCGCCCAACGACTAAATATGAATTTGGCATTCACGTGCCGGACAATTTAATATTTCATGAAAAAATCGTGACCCCCTTCCTACGGAAAATCGTAAAAATAATATTATTTGTTTTGCATTAATTCGTTGTCGATAATAATTGTTGTTAATATCTCCATATAATAATATTGTACGGTATTGTTGCACCGTAATCCAGGGGTGGGTGAAACGGACGTATTTTGCAGGCAGGTAAAATATTGTGTAAGAACAATAGAAAAATATAATCTGAGCGCCTGCCCTACCTATTGAAATAAAACGTTTTGAAATAAATGCACGTGTGTGTTCGCTTGTGTGTGTGTGTGTGTCAAAACAACAACAATAAAACAGCTTTGTGCGATCAATATAAAAGTTAATTTAAACGAACATGTTATTCATTTTTTTTTCGTTGTTGTTTTTATAGTCTATAAAAAATACAAAATATAGTATTACGATCGGTGGTTGAAGCCAATAAAATAATTAACAGCGAGGAAAACGAGCCCGGCCGGGTGTGGTGGAATTATTCGGTTCACTCTGCAGCTCGCCCCGTCACATGGTTGTATAATGTTACGAGGTGTTCGAGTTATTCGAGCAGTAGATTTGAGAGCAATGACAAATAATAATAATAATAATTTAATTTTTTTTTTTACCGGTGTACAGCCCGGCAACTATATCCATTACCTTTTGTTAGGGGAAATGGTTGTTACGGTTTGAAGGGTTAGAGTGGTTGGTATGACTGGTTTGGTTGGTTGGAAATATGTATATGTGTGGCATCGTTTTTAGTGGTCACTCATCCGAGTACTAGTGGCAGCGGCCGTTGCTTATTCTCAATCACGTTGATTTCATCAACAGAGCCGTGCCAAGACACACAAAAAAAATTTTTTTTTATCATTATTATCGTCGAATTCTAAAAAAAAACTGTTGGCGGGGTTTGGCTTACATAATAATGTAATGGTTGGTCGTTTTCAAAAAATTTTTCGAGAAGAACCAAATACTGAATAAAAGATGTATACATTTTTATGATCATCTGAATGTGACGGAAAAAAATGAAAATACAAAAAATGGATTCGTCTTATCAAAATTGATAAATAAAAATTATACTAATAATACAATAACATGACAATGGAATAATTATTATAATACGAGTGTTGTTAACATAATAAAGCTCATATTCTCATATTAAATCTTGTTTCTTCTATGTAAATATTTTTAAAAATATGTTTTGTTAGGTATATTTTATTGAAATATCAACTTTTGAACTTTATACACACTTGAAAGTTAAAAATTCCTCAATTATTCTAAAATGTTGATGGTCAATGGACGTATATTTTGTACTGCTGAATGCTGATAAATACATTATTATATAATTATAATTGATAAAAATACTAACTAAATGGATATGTAATAATGTACCTATTTTGCCTATTCATTACGCCGTGTTACTAAATTATGTTGTCTTTATATTGATATATTTTGACTATATTTTCGACAATACCAACCATCGAATTTAAATAATATTATGTTTACATCCAACTATGATGACTAACATGTCTATAAGAATATTTTAATATTTATGGGTGCTGCTTTGTATTTACAAATTACCTTGCATCATTTAGTCAAACTATTTGTGAAGGTTTCTACAAAAAGATTATTTTGGGGAAGTGATGAATAGGGATAAACTATTATTCAAAATTGTTATCATTCCACTCCGACGTCATGAGAATCCTAGAATTAGTACTTTCAAGACTTAGAGGAATCCAGCGACCAGCAGTAACGACGCCTTCAAGAAAAAAAATTATTTTGAAATTAGAAAACACGTACATTTGGACGTAAAAAATATGTATAGTAATTTACTTATTACATTTTAATTTGTATGTACCTATGATACATGTTTGCCATCAACTAAATGAGATTCAGATACTATTGTAATATACCTGCCATACCCCCTCCTCTTCTCCACAGCAAAATATTTTTTTATTTTTTTGTTACCTAGTTAATTATATTGTACCATCATATAATTATTGTATGGTTGGTACACTAATACAGTAATACGAGATAGTACTTTTTAAATATCATTAAACGTAATAATTGATCATTATAAATCTTTTTGGTTGCAACACTATAGTTAAGAACAGAGAGGTGTTATTTATATCACTATTAAATAACAAATTTATAAATTGTATCCATTTAGCACATTTTAGTTCTGGACTTTAAATAGTGGGTGACCATAGTTGGTCATAAGCTCAAAAAAAAAACATTAATTGATAAAAGTATGTATATCAAAATAGAGTGGAAATAAACAAAGAAAGATATTTCTATTGGTTCCGAGCCCACTGTTTATTACCTTTTTTCATTCACCACAGCTCGACCGAAATCAATTGTGTCACAACAGACGATTAGTAGACTGTTTTGTTTTCACATTTTTCGGTGTTTTGTTTACATTTGTGTTTAAATGAGCAAGCGTGCGCGTTCATACATAGTTGGAAAAAAACTGTGTTAAATGACCATTATTGACCATTATGACTTTTATGTAATAAAAAATAGGACAAGAAGATTTACTACGTCTTAGAACATTGTTTATTTTATTTATTTATTTATCTACGAGTTTTAGTCGTATTTAATGAGGTTTGGCGAGTTGTTGTTCTATTTACCACCTATCTCGGAACTTTATCGAAATATGGTTAACAGCCCCACGTTGGATTTATAATAATATTGTAATATGTGTAGCTGGGAATATTATTGCAGTGCGTCTACACAAATATTATTATTATGTAATACGTGAGTAATCGCAGATTACGATCGAATAGGGTGTTTTGAAACGCAAGGTGCGTTTTGCCGGCCCGGGAAACCGTAGGTATAAAGGCGCCGCGGGAAATGCGATAAGTATTCAATAAAATCCTGGTCGGCGAAGCAACAAACGAAACGATGAGAAAAAAAATCGTCCGGCTTTATGGTCCTCTCTGAAATCGTGTTTCCCCGTGGGACGCTCGGAAAATGGAGCGGAAAAACCAATTGGGGTAGAGGAGTGCGCCAATTTTAAGTATTCACCGTGTACGCTCTTGTGCCCAGGCCTACTAGAAATACAATAGCGATACGTGCGTGACGGAAAACAAACACCACTCGATTCGTACCGCAGAAACTTGACTTGTGGTGAAAGTGTTTGGTTTTTTCATTTGTATTGTTATTATAATTATTATAATGACTCAGTTTTTTTCAAAAATTTTTCAATAAGCTTGGCCTCATGTAAACGATATCGGATTTTAGTCAAAGGGAGGAACTACAAAACTTCTATTTGACTTATTATTTTCTCTATGACACTGGAATATACGCCAAACTCGAATTTTACACTTAATCTCCCGCCGTGTTGATTTTTCCAGTTTCGGCATGAAGTTTGTTGGAAATACAAATTTATAAATGTTGGTCAACGCTTATTGATTGAATGTGGTTTAAATTTTGTACACAACTCAAAAATAAGCAAAAAAAAAAAAAAACTGAGAAATCAAAATGATCAAAGTTAATAATACGGAGAAATTCGTGTATTTGTATATCATTATTATAGATTTGCCGGCAATGATCGTCTCGTAATGGTTGAAATCGTCACACCCGATATTATAAATCACGTACGATAAATATTGTCCAAAAGACCGAACTCCCTGCGGAAGGACAAACGGAAACCGCACTTTTCGTATAATATGATATCATCCGCACACGACAAAAATAAAAATAACTCTATTATCGCTACACAGATACACTCGTAAATCGTTAGTACGTGCGTCGTACCGCCGTCATTGGTGCAGGAAACGATTTAAATTTAAAAATATTATATCGGAACGTCCGGTAGGTACATTATTATTGGCTGTAGACCGTAGCGTATGTAAATTTGCTTACAAGTAAAAGTGTGCATATCATCTTTACACTGACGACTATACAACGAGATTACCCGAACGTGAACAAGACGTGGATTAAAGTACTAGAAAAGTGAAGAAATAAATTGAGCTGGAACCGATCGCGCAGAAAAGAGAGACACGTAGTTTATTTCTAAAACCACGAAATCCTGGATTACGAGAGTATAATATTGTTGTATACTGAAAACTAATGATCGAAGGAGGAACGCGATTCGGAGAATAAATAGTTTTCTGTTTAACTTGTAGCTTACATTATAATATAAGTTAAATAGAAATATTAAAAAACTTAACTCAATTACATTTCTTTTTCTCCAATTTGTTCAGTCTAAATAGCTCAATAAGTGTGCATATCGCTACAACCAATCATACAACAAGGTTACCTGATCGCATATAAGATGTAGATTAAAGGAGTGCAGTAAAAAAGGTCAACCTGATTTATTTGGCTTCATCTGATTGTGTAAAAAAATATAAACACTGGGTTCATCTGTAAAACCTCGAAAACCTAGATTACGATTTAAGAGAATATATTATGTTGTTAGGTTATGCAAACTAATAATCGAAGAACCATTATGAATCAGAGGACGAAAACAGAGAGTCTGTCCTTGAAATTGTTGGTGTGCTAAGTGCTGACATAAGACAAGATCTGAGAGAAAACAATTTCAGTGACGATTGACATATCGAAAGGAGCGTCAATGACGTGGTCGTTCGACCATAGCAGAGATCTGGCAAACCTGCGACTTTTCCACCACCTGGAAAAAGCTATAAAAAGATTACGGTGGCCGAGATCCTAGTCGGGATATCTCAATCGTTTGGAATACTCCAAAAACGGTACCATTATCCGAAGATGATGAGCACTGCAACGTTGATTTTTAGCAAAACTCATTGGGATGTCACAGAAAATCGTAAAAAAGTATATATTTACATTTACTTAAAATATTATAGGTATACAACAACATTCCAATAAAAATTATTTTTATGTTATTATTTTTAAACGTAGGAACATTGCAGCGGAACATTATAATAAAACAATCACTTATGGAAAAACAAAAAATAAGTATCCGTCATTAAAGATAGGGTAAAACATAGGTATATGTCTGTTATACAGAGGTTGCCATTATGACGTTTATCTTATATAATTTAGTAACATAAAATATATAAATAGTAGCTATATATTATTATTACCTAACCTATAAAAGCACATGGTTAATAAATTAATCACAATCGTAATATTGTAGAAAAGTGATCATTATTATTGCTGTAATATTGTCCGTGTCGGTAACCAAAGTAGAAAACATATAGTTTTAATTCGTAACTACGCAATATTGCAAAAATAGACATATTTATAATATACCTACAGAGTGAATTGCCGAGCGTTATTACCCACATTTCTTTTATGAATATTTTTGAAATTATTAAGTTAATACCGTATTTTAAACTTCTTTAAATTTTCTGTACTACTTAAGGAGTGTCTTCTAGTAATACAAACTTTTGTTTTTCAAAATATGAGAGTCCACCTTTTTAATGTCAATTATTTAGTGGACTATTTTTTTTGATAATATTGATCTATATAATTCAAAATTAGAACGAGTAGTTTTTCAGTTATTAAAAATTATATTTATAACAATGATAATAGTCCTTAAAAATTGTTTCACAATATATCGGATAGGTTCATCACCTATAACCTATACTTTGTTTATTTTTATTTTTTATTAATATTTATAGATAAATATAAATTACTAATACATTTAATAACCATTACCTCCATATTTTACAAATCCATTATTATAGTGTACTTAGTATCCTTAGTACCCTTAGTACACAAAATAAAATAACCAAAAAACTTCTTTTTCAAATTTTGATCTTGATACTCCAAAAGTTTTAGAAAAATTATGCACTAAATAATTTACAATATTCTAAGGAAGGTTCTTATTTGAAAAATAAAAGTTTGTGTCACCAGAAGACAATACTTTAGTAGTAAAAAATACCAAGAATTCGAAAACATGGGTTTAAAGTCATGGGTCAAAAATCAGAATTTGAATACGTTTATCATAAAATTAAAAAAAAAATGTGGATTAGTGAATCACATAGTATATTATTCAGTAGTATGTTTGTTAATTACAGTTAATAGAACACTTCCAAAGATTTTAAAATGCAAACAATAAATACCATTTTATTAAGTTTTTTAGAATTTATCTGTTAATTTTTTTTGGTAGATCTGTTTTTTCAGATAACTATTTAGTTTAAAGCCATTCAATTTAAATAACCATTTAAAGGTCACTTAAAATTAACTGTTTAACTTAAAACGAAATAGTTTTAAACTATTGATTTATTTTTATATTATACATATATACCATTTTATATTATTAACATAATTTTATATAAGTGTAATAATTGTTATAACAAAGTTTTGATTAAAATAATATTTCTTTATTATTTACTAGTTTCTTACAGTTAAACTTGAAAATATCAAGACGGGATTAATTAAAAACAAAAAAAAAAGAATCTCTGACAATAAAATAACAAGACAAAAATAATAAAAATACAAGTAGTAATTTTAAATTTTTACTACTTTAGAGCGCAGAAAATAACATAAAACCCATAATTTAACATTTTTAATGTTTTCAAAACAAAATATCCTGAAATTACTGAACTTAGAGTTGAGAGAAACATCGAGAACGTGTACCTCGACACATAATACCTACGAAGTGTACTAATTTGATAAATTTTATATAATTAATTTTATTTATGTTTTAATAGTAATATACGCGATCTATACATTTTGGTTGTACATACTACATGAATAATTTTTTTTGGTTGCTTCTTAAAAATTGTAGTCCTGAGAAAAGATTCACTCATTTGCGATACTTTAATCTGTTGAATTGTACCTATATTGGTATAAATTATTATGTAGACGATAATTTTAAAACGTAATAATACGGTACTATTATAGGTTACATAAATTATATTTAATCATAAAATATTTATAATATTTATCTACATTTTATCCATAAAACAATTATTAATATTTGATTAAACGAGTAAATGTAGTCTCCAATAACTAAAAATTAGAATAGAAAATGTTTGTGCAAAATGCATTGTATATGATTTAACCATATCATTAAAGTGATTTTGATGTTGTATGCTCTTATATTAATTTATTATATTTTGATTTCGTATTTTAAAAACATTCACTGTTTGAACCAATAGATTTTTATGAAGTATTAATTTTTTAAATAGCTGGTAGGTAAAATACTTATTCAATTACCTCGAAGTAAATCAAGTTTTTCGTTAATAACTGATTAGTATTAGTATTTAATCAATTATTTAAATTATACTTCTAATATTCTACTTGTATGATATTGCATGTAACATAAATATTTGTAATATTACATTATTAATTAATTAATAAGTAAGGTCGATAGACTAAATGAAACTTTTAGATTTGTATACTATAATATTGAATAATATATGATGAAAGTTATAATTAGGTATTAATTATTGGGCCATAGTAGTTATAGTAGACATAGACGAAGTGTAAGTAGGAACTATAGCCATAAATATATTTAGAATGGTAGAATTGATAGAAATGATAGAAATTAGTTAACTGATTATTGAATTTAAATTTGAAATGAATTGTGATTAAATATTTAAAATGGTGTCCGAAGGTGAACATTTAGTTTTTCGTTGCTTTTTCATATTGTTATGTTATCGTTTTGGTCCAAGTACGAACATCTTACCCAAATGTTATTGGATTTACGCCAATTAAAAGAATACATCGTTTCTCGTCGATAATATTTAACGTTATTTTAAAATCAAAACTTTGATCGCATATCACTATCGTTAGTTCGAAAAGAAAAACATTAATTCAATTATTTTAGATGAAAATAGTGAAATAAAAAAAGTTATTGTTTGCGATAAATGATCATTTACTATAAGTAGAAGGCTTAAAATTTGATTGTGATTGACTATCAATAATTGACTGCTAGCAATTAATGTTTCGTCACCAATTTTCCGCTATCGATTGTTGAATTTTCCGCGATATCAAAAGAAAAACAAAATTAGAATAAATTGAAAGTATTGAAAACAATCATTATATTATAATATTATAACCTCATCGGTTTGATAAATTATTATCTTAAATCATTAATATGTAACAAAAACCAAGTGAGCTGAGAAAATATAGTTTCTTTATCAATTTCGAAAGCGACTCATCATTCAACATGATAGTTTCAACATTTAGCAATATGTGATACGTAAAACTTAATTTTTTTTTGTTTGGGACCAAACTCCTTACCGGTTACTCCATCATGAAACTTGCAATGCACACATAACAAACATTTCATAAAGGTAACAACAACAAAAAAAAACTAACGAAAAATAATAAATATCTCACGACATCAGAAAGAGTAGTTTTTTGTCCAAAGGATTTTTTTCTTTAAAAGTAGTCTTAAAAATAATAACAATGAACACGAGTAGTTGTACTTGCACCTAACCTACAATGTAACGGGATCAGATAGACTAGAAATGTTTTATCAAAATGACTTTTACTATACCATTAACGCAATGATTTTTCTATGAAATTCCAATTGAAAAAAAATGCCCTTCTACGGGGCACAAAATATAGACGTGACCAGATTGTATTTTAGACTTATCGAAAGTTGTTTGCAAAACCTGTTGTGTTGATCTATAACTAGCTCTCTCAAACGACGTTGCTCGTACTAAAGATTTGTTTTTATTTTTTGGGTTCCTAAACATATGTTATACCTTTATACGCCTTGCATTCCCGATGTGTCCGTCCGTCCGTTATCAGCTAGGTTATTTACTGTCCGTAAATACTGTATATTTTCATATTTAATTAAAATTTATCGTGTTGTATTAAAAATTAAAATGCGTTCGAAAACCAGGAATTTAGCGCGCTTGCAAAGTGAGCTTTCACAACTTGTTTATAAATATATTTGTAAAAAAATGAATATTCCATATATCTACTAATTATAATTATAGTAATATGATATAATGTAACCAATTGCATCCATTTAAATAAATAAAACAAATATTAATTTTTCGTGAGTTGAAAACTAACATGTGTGAGCTAGCTTTTACCTACCAACATTCAGATGTCGAAAAAATAAGCTATATTTACCCCCCACCAAGTATCAAGGAAACTATTGATATAACTTTTATCGAAACGGTCCAGTCGTTTTCTAGTCAATTAATTACAATCAGACAGTCAAACATTGAATCATCCATTTTAGGTATCTATAAACATAAGTTTAGAACACTTTATATCTCCGTTGTCTTCATTAGTTACGATTGTTTGAACTAAGATTGTATGCACATGGTTCTAAATAAATTCATACTGGCCAATTATAAAAAATGACAATTTATAAAAAATATAAAAATTGGTACCACGGTATAAAATGTACCATAGTATAATTATGTATTTTAAAATTGTAAAATATGGAAATAAATTATTATATATAGGGTGTATCTTCGGATAATGCTTTAAAAGAAGGTTAAAAAAAATTCGAAATAAGATACACCCTGTACACATAACCTATACTTGGATATACCATTTACATAGTATTATGATAAATGCTACTCGCAACAAAATCTCACAAATAATATTAATATGTCGATGTCAATAATGTTATATATAATACTTACGTATCGATAAAGAAGAATTTCGTTTTTTGTTTTAATTTACGAATATTATTAATCATTATAATAATATTAATATTGTAACTTTTGGATAGCTCCGATCTCGGGTGCAGCATCACCTGCGTGCATCCGACTTTCTGCTAGTAAATGGTCAATACAAATTATTTTTTTATACCATCCATTAAGAAATTGAAAAAATACTATTCTACATCTTATAAAAAATAATTTATTATTTATTTATCGTATATACTTAATATTATGTCCGACAAAAAAATGTACAGTTGACATTACAAAATATTGAAGAACCAATTAACCAGTTAATTACTGAGTGCCATGTTTTTCTATCCATCCGGATTGAAGAGCTCAGAATACAATTACAATAATTATTTTATTTTAATTATCATTGTACACATTTTATTGTGGATGGTATATTATAGTGGTATGGCATACAATTATCTTCTGTGCTCCAATACTGAGGTGGTAAAAGCGTTACTCGCGAATATGCATAGCTCTTAAATTGAATCGTGATGGTTCGGTTAAATCTAGAAAATTTATGAGAAAGTGTATTATAGAAAAATAGTGATCCATTATATGTTATGTTTTTATGGATTTGAGTGCAGGTTTTAGAAAATCAAGTTTTTGAATTTAAAAAATCTATATTATAGAATATGAAACTTTTTTAAAAACACATTTTTAAATAATAATATGTTGTGTTATAATTTTTTTTTTTTAAACATTGAAGATTTTTTTTTATTTATAAATGCATAATTTGTGAGAACTGCAATTATGATTTTGTTTATAATATTATTATTTTTTTTTTTTTATTCGCAATAATATATTATAGTCGATAACTATAATACTATAATTGTTTTATTTGTAAATTAATACTAGTATACAATACACAAATTAAATATTTCTGGAAGTTGGCATTTTAAAAGTTTTATGTTCTAAAACTCTGCATTCTAATTTCTAACATGTGACTTTCTAAGGCCTGCCTCAGTACCTACCGCACCTACTTATGTATATAGAGAAACCATGACAAAAATAATTAAGAAAATGAGTGTTGGTGTGTTATTAACAATTGTACATTTTAATGAACTTAGTTGTTACAAAATAAAACATTATATACATAAAGAATAAAAAACAACCTTACTTTATAAATTGTAAAGTACCAACATTTTTCTCAGTATCCATGAAATAATAATACTGTTGGGTTATTTCTGTAACCCAGATAATGCGATAAAGTTTACAATACGTCAACAGCATATTATGCAACAGGATAAATGTGAAATATATGTTCTTATATTATAATATGCAATAATTTGAGAAAAATATAATTGAATTTATTTTATAATAATTTATGTATGTTAAATACTTAAATGCATTGCATTATTTCTTTATTTTAGAATATTTATGGATTTCTACAGTCAGCATATTATTTGAGATCCAACATTTTACATTTCCTAACCCCCCTACCTCAAAAAATTAAGGGACCAATTACACCACTCAAACAATTATTACGACACTGGCAGTATACGCATCAAGTTATGAGATCCCCGGATTAGGAACAGTGAAGGCATATTATAATGATTATGTGCGCACGTGTTGTATTAAAATATAGACATGTACCTATATGAAATTTAATCCTAGGACGTTACAGTTTATCTATTATAATATTCGAACGCTTGAACTATCAAAACTGAATATTTAATCGATCTTGCGATATTATTATTGCCCGCACGGTGGTTGTGTAACAGCGTATTGTAGACGAAATTACACATTCCGCAGCAATAGCTGTCGTAATCGGTAATTTGAACGGTTTGACCGTAGCAGTTTCCCACCCACATCGGTGGTAACCACTACATACGTACCAACCTGTCGATTTACAGCCCTCCGGCATCACAATGCACCAATATGATATTATTATTAATATTATATTAAGCTAAATGAAAACGGTACCCACGCATATTAAAGGTACGACGAGCAATCGGTTCGAACTGTGTTTGGATCATTGCAGTCAGTATGTCTAAATTTTACTCCATTGATATTTTTAAATGCGATGATTACAATTAATGAAGCAATTTGATAAAGTTTGACCTGATTACTGACCACCCGAAAATGATAGTTATCATGGAAATATTATATTTTCTGGGTTCTTGTTTCCGAACAGTTTGTGGAAGTGCCTTAAATAGGAATGAAAATATAACGTTGAGAAAGTACTGCGTTAATTTTCACCACTATAATAGCTGATTTTGGTTCATACAATACATTATATTATGTTATACATTAAATACTTAAATATAAATTAACTAACGTTCTTGAGACTATAGTCAATGTTTATATTTCCCCGATCAAATTAATACTGTAAATCGAATTGCACTTATGTTATAAAAGGCAATATTATAATAAAGTCGTAAGTATGTAATTTTAACTACCAAAAAAATAAAATATTGTTGGCACCACTTCAAAATATTTAAAAGTAATTTTTTTTAGACTTATGAGTTAATTATTTTAATACATATAAATTTCAAACACATTAAAATGTACATAAAGCCTGTAGATATACGTACTTTGTGTATAAATGAGTATTAATATTTCAGTTCATAATAAAATATGTAAAAACCGGGAATATTATAATTCTTATTGTCCAACTACTGTTCGTGGTATATTGTTATTCACGTTTTATGTGAGCTCGATGAATTTATCAGGTAAGTTCTAGTAATTAAAATTGAATGTATGAAACTAATTAAAATATAATATTATGCAATTTAATTTTCTTTCGTTACGCTCCAATTACCGAAATTTAGATGTGGTGCAATTAGTTACATGTTGTTTTAATATTTATATATATTTTTGATGTACTTACCTGTATCGGATGGCTAGTTGTTTTATACAGCATATTTGTGTACGGACATTTTTTTTTTTAAGTACTCAATTAATTATCAAATTAAAAATAAGCTGGACGTCTAGACGTAAATAATACGTATTTGATATTAGATTACAATAAATGTAATTTACAACCTCATAATAGTATAATAGTTTCAGATTCAAAAGCAAAGCTTTTGACGTTGATACGTTGATGTAAGTACAATAAGAAAAAAAAAATTGGAAAATAATAATGCAACATTAATTTAATTCCATTGATATGTTTACACGTCCTGATTCAGCGTGTAAATAACTAAATAGTTTTGCATTTTAAATTCCCCTAAAAAGTTGCAGCAAATTTTAATTAATAGTATGATAAAATTAAAATACTTTATAAAACTAATATAATTAGAAAAAATAAAACAAAGTATTGCTTTTTTTTTGTTTTTTTTTTTTAATATCTTTTTTCCAATAAATATTTTTTAAATATAATTTGGGAAAAAAATCATTTTATAATATATTATAAATTTCAGTTGTCCGTATATTTAAAAAATATTAGTTTCAATTAACTAAATAAAAAAAATAATTTTTATAGGTAAAAATATTGCTGTTTTGTTTATACCTAACCTAACGGTGAGAGTGTACAGAGTACCTACACTAAACCTGAACGTAGTTAGATTTATTAGTCGTATTATTTAACAAACAATTTAATAATATTTAATTTAATTAATAAATCAGGATCCTACATGTGTAGGAATATTATTGAAATTAATTTAAAATATATGTAGGCTGGTATATAGCAATTATTCAGATGTCTCTCTTATTTGTTTAATTCTTTTAAAAAGCTGTAATAATAGTCTCGAATTCGATCGAATAGAATGAACGAATATAAAATGCATTGCTCGGTGTATTCGAGTATCTATATCTTAATTTACGGGCAAGTCGTTTTACATCGTTTTTTTGATGGATACAACTGAGAAGGGCACCTGCGCTTGTTGTATTTCAGCAGAATGATGTTTTTATTGGGAGATTTTTTGTACCGTGACAACCAAATTAAATGACGTTAACTAATAGTTTTTTTTTCTCCTGCGTAAAAAATAGAAACCAGAAAAAAATAACGAAAATTCATTTTTCGTGTTTTGAGGACAAAATTCATCTGATTAGCCAAAATTAATTTGTTGTGGTTGAATTTCGGAATGAAAAGCTAAATACTTTGTGCTAAGTCCGTTCCCTACCAGTCAAAACTCCGTCGACGTTGGTTTAGCCATTTGTATCAACTGCCGGACCAAAGAACAGCAATTCAACTTAGTTCATATATTTTATAGATGACTATATTCTGAAATGTATGCTCTTACATTATTGCATAATATAAATTATAGTGTCCCCCTTGGAAGCAATAATTCTATATGTTTCTCGTTTCAAGTTGACCTCCTCTTAATTAAAATGTATTCCAATGCTAAGAACGACAAAATTGACCAATTTTTAATTATTATTTAGATTGTAGTATTTTAACTTTTTTAAATTATTCGTAATTGTTAGTTTTATTTCACACGTTAGATTCTGTGTGGAGTGATGAATGTATTGACTTTACAATGAATTTATTTTATTTTTTTCTCGTCATCACTTGGGGCAGTGAAAATGCTTTGATTTTCCACTTTAAGAACGGTTTATGGTTACAAATTAAATCTAGTTGGTGCTTTGTGGGGTAAAAAGTTAAAATTCCTAGTTCTTTTCAAAATAACCACAAAGAAATCTACCTAATAGACAACGTAAGTTTTTGACAAAATTGATTTCGTTATTTTGGGATAATTCTAAAATAAGTTACTGTTATTAATATAAAATGTTAACATTAAAAAGGTATATTTGCGTTTTTATACATTGTGGTAAAATTTTCAAAATATTTTGAAACTTTAGTCATTTTTAGACATTTAAGATTTTCTATTTTTTTTTAGCTGTAGATATCTATTATAAACATATTTAAGAAACACAAGTATTTTATTCATGTTCACTCTGTAGAAAACTTTAAAAACAATACATACAAGATTCGTCATAAGTTGTTATTATATCCAGTTAAAATAATTAATGGCACGATATCTATTTAGTTTTTTACAAACATTTGAAGTTAACATTTTAACGTAAAATCGATGAAGTTTTCAAATAATATGTAGTTAAAAATGTATGAAATGTTCAGTATTTATAGGCTTAAAAATTTAATACAAGATTTCTCATAAATAGTTCATAATATAACTGAAAAATCTAAAAAAAATACAACACAGTTTTTTTTTAATACATATACTGCTGCCATACTGGTATTAATTTAAAATTAGGATGAATATTATGTAAACAAATTATTACGTTGACCGAAAAACCAAATGACCATAGATATATTTAATGTTCACTGGTTGTTTGTATTAGTATTTTCTATGCACGATAAAATTTTCAAAATATTTTGATTTGCTTTGAACTGTTTACGGATAATTTCAAATTTCAAATTTTTTAGTTTTTTTTTTTTTATAAATATTGATAAAATTTTTTTTGCTAACCCACAAAGCTTAAAAATGAAGTATAAAGCTATTGACATATTTCCACAATAGTGGTTTAAAAATATGAAAAATACATAGGCGCAATTTTTTTTCATAACCATTTAAAGTTTGTATTTTGACAAAATTTATCAAATATAAAAATTCAAAATTATTTTGTAGTTAAAAATTTATAAAATGTTCAACTTTTATAGAAATTACCTTATTCACAATAATATCATCAAATATACTTAGTACCTACCTAATAACATAATCTATTACTGACCGTCTTCGCTCAGAATCTTTTTTCGTAGGTATACAATGATATTCTATCATTGAATTCAAATTTAACACCGTCAATATTATAGTGAACCACTTGTAACCTTCTGTACACTCACTTGCCCAACTTTTTTGAATTTGGTCTCTCCCATATTGTTTTAATAAATAAATATTAACTTTACATACTATAAGTAGCCTTTAGTTTCTATATTCCTTTTATATATTCCATAATGGCTATATTATCCCTAGTGACCTATCATTAAAGTGAGGCCTCTGAAATTGATGCTAAGATATTTTATTTTTATGACAAATGACAAATCTCTGTGAAAGAATTCAGTAAATGCATTAATTAATTTTTCGGTTTTATGTAATATAATATGTATTATTATTAAAATTATTCAAAATTAAATTAATGTGAAAGCATGTTATTTCCAGAATATGTGGTAATTGTATATTATATAATACAATATGTAAATATGTAGCGTATTCACTATAAACAGCATGAACTACATACTATGTCACAAAAATGACAGGGCTCGGAAACCGAGTGAAATATAATATTAAATGTGATATTGTCTAAAACGTTATGTGACGACGAAATATGGAAAAGACGCGACCGCCGTGGGACAACGAATACCGACCTGTGACATAACAACATCATAATATTATTGTATTAAGCGTTTTATTTAGATCGCACACAATATTAAACAAATAAAAAATGTTTAAACGTAAATGCAACACAGTTAGGTGGACAACAACCAAATTAAATTAATGTAAATGTAAAAATCAATTGTAGGCTAATGACCTAGCTGTTGAAGTCTTTATACTCAAAAAAGATAAATATATTTAGTAATAGTGCGAGCAAAAGAATTTTTCGGTTTTCCTATTGGGTTAGCTCAGGAAAATGGGAAGACTGTTTGTTATGTGGTTAGTAAACCTAAAAGTTTACGTAAAAAAAATTATAATGCATATAACGAATAGTTCGTAAATTTCTTAACGTGACATCCAACTGCAGTTCGAAACCGATTCTATTATGGCAATATTGATATAATATTATTGAATTATAGCTAAAAGTTGTTTGTGTGTGCTTAAAACTCTTTTTCAGCTTATCTGATGACAAGCAAACTGATAGTTGATTAAATATTTTACATTTTCTAGTTTTTAACTTATTAAGGCTTATTTAGTATTTTTTACTATTTTCTCAGTTAATTGTTTCCTGTAGTTGGATCTAAACATAAATGTTGAGTGCATAAATATATCACATCCTAAAAAAATAGGACACACAATAAACATTTTTATAAATGTATTTTTCCTTGACGTTAATATAAACCGCACACGTTTTACATGTCCGGGTTCGTATTTTATGCCGAAAACGAAACAACCAATTGTAGACTTGTTCCACTTGAGATAAATATAATCTAATGTAATAAAACATGTATATTATACATGGTGATCAATTTAAGTGTCTACAGTCTACGGTTATGGATTCCAAAATTTCTTTAGCTCTATAATTTACTTTGATAGCAACTCAAAACAACATTTCTGAAAATAATAATACTTTTTACCATTTTTTATCATTATAATTATTTACTTTATTAAATGTCACTATACAGTTTTGATTTCATATTTTGAAGCATAATGTTATTCTGACTATTTCAATTTATATAAAGATCAAATGGAGTCCGATCTTCTTTACAAAACTAAGTCATGGTGAAATAACACATTCGTAGAGGGTCTATTATCCATCAAATTATTGTGTGACAAAAATACAATATTATATTGAACAGAAGGAGAAAATGTCCAGTTATTACAAGTGCGTGATAACGAATAAGATAAACAATTTTAAATACTCTTTATATAGGATTCAAATTCATTAGCCATATTATGTGACCATAAATAAATGAGTTCAGATAACAAAATTATGTTGTATTATAATGTTTTGAAAATCAACAAACATTTATAACAATCTTCACAGTTTGATTACAGTGATATTTTCAACTCCTCGCGTCTTGCCATCCTTATCGATAGAGACGGCTAAAAGTGTTCGGAGAGATAGAAAAATAGGATGTCGGGATAGAGATGGTGGCCTGGTATAAAACATAAGAATACATATAGTATAGGTATAATATGATTGGTCGAAAGGTGTTGTGTTAAAAATTAATAACTTTCCATAGGATTGTCGTAGTCACAAGTTCTGCCTCTACCGCCTCCATCGGCTGATATAGGACCGTCCGAGCATTCTAAGAGGACAGACGTTCATAACTCTTTGAACAAAACTTTTGAAATAACTTTTTGCAATGTCCACCACCTATCCACACCTGTGGTTGTCGTCGTCTACACTTACAGTTTGCAGCCATCGAGCGCCAAACGATGAAGCTCGTGGCTCGATAAATCGGAAACAGTTTGCCGAACAAATTCGTTTCGCGATGATCCAAACGAATTTATAACTATTGTGTGGTTATTACTATTGAGTTATTATTATTGTTATTTGTTTAGAGATTTAGTTAGAAGATTCCATTATTTTTTTATTTATATTTGTATTATATATTATAAATAATATGTTCGTGAATCTTTGTATAAAAAAATTTTAAAACTATTTATACTGAGTAAATCTATTAATAGTAAATACTCACGAATGACTAAAAAGTATTGAAGAATTTAAGGATATTTTTGTACCTACATAATTTTGATTTATTACAAAATATTATTTTTCGTTAGTATATATCATATTTAAATTTAATTTTTTTTAAATGACACAACACATTTTGAATTGCATTGTCTAAGAAATTTGATGTTTAAAAATCGAATTTCAACTGAGTAGTAAATAATAATATTTAGAATTTAGATAAATCAAGAAATAGACCAATATTTTTCTAGGTAACCTCTGTACCCCTGGTTAAAAGTTTAATTGAATCTATACGATTATATCAAAACTGTATCCCTAGAAAAATGTATAAAAAATGATTTCAAAAACGTTGATACTTTCAAAATAATATAATATATTATGTGTTTACATGTTCAAGGATTATTCTCCTATGAATAAAACTACGTTTTGCAAAATGTTTGTTATCGTCCATTTTTAATGCATTTTATAGATTTTTTTGAAATGGAAGACTCGGCCTAACCTAGGTCTTTTACATTTAAAAAGTAACAAAAACATTGTTTGATTTTGGAATTAATAAACATTAAAACTTGTCATTTACAAAACTTGTAATTTAATTAAATTTTTTTGTTTTAAAGATTGTAGTGGACATTGTACATTTAAATTAATTTGTATAGTATAATATTTAATTCAATTTGGCTTTAAAATGTCATACTACTATATATGAGACTTCTATTTTTTTGGTAATATTTTACGGTATATATTATAAACATATAAATTTAACCTGTGTTTGTGGTATTCCATTCCTTCCTTAATCATAGATTGTATTAATGTATTATGTATCAGATTCAGATATTTAGATGCAAGTGATCATTTATTGTTTAGAAAGATTTTAAGACATTTACCGGGTTCTATTGAACTAATTAAGTAATTCATTTTTTGTCCCATTAACTTTATAAATAACACTGTTTCTTGAACAAATCGTATGTACATTGTACACCGTATATGTAGACTATTAATCGATCTTTTTGCCTAATTAGTTCACATATATGATGTCACATTTTTTTTATAGCACATCGGTGCAGTATTGCACGATTGTAAAATATTTTCGTATCGAATGCACATTATAATTAGTAATTACAATATTATTTATAAATTTACTTTACCCGAGAGGAATTGCTTATCGCAAACGTTATAAACAATGCAATTTGACATTTTTGTTTTGATTCAATTACAAGTTTTTGTTCCTAAAGTTTACTCTTGTTAATGTATTCATGTTACGTGTCACATTTCCGTAGTGCGTATCCAAAAGATTGACTTATATTACTTTTATTTGGAGGGTTTGAAATATTACAGATCAATTCGTATAAACTATGATGAACGGCAAAAAATAAACGTTTCAATTACCTTTATAGCTTTTTGCATGTGTAGTAGTCATAGCCCATTAATATCATCGTTTATGATTTAATATCAATGTTCTATATAATAATATTATTGATTTGTTCCTGTCTACATAAATAAGTAGCATAAAACTATTAAAACAACTATATGCATTAAATATAAAAATTAAGTATATTATATTGTACAATATACATATACCCAATGATATAACTTAAACAGCTAATCGATAGTAGTTTTTAAGTTATTTAACTTCGTGTTCTAAAGATAATAGACAGTGGCGTAGCCAGGGAAGTTTTGTGAGTCTAACCACACCACCCCCCGTATTCCTTTTCCACTCCTAATAAATCTATTATTTTTATTATTTATAATTTATATACGAAAACTGTAAAAAACTTAGTTCGAACGTTAGTGCCATGCTGATAATAGGTTCATGATAACGAGCTTGGTAGGTGGTATGGTGGATATGGCAATTTAAATATTTTAGAAATGTATATTAATCTATTTATAATTTGTAAAAGTGGACCAAGTACCTATGGTAAATACTAGATCTAATATAACATATATTTCATATTTTTGTAAATCCATTTTTAAGGACTATTATAGTTGTATTATAAATTTATAAACACTTTAATAACTGAACATTTGTTCGTTTGAGTTTTGAATAGGTATACCTATAATGAATACATAACAATTTTCAAAAAAAATATCCATCAAATAATTTATAGTAAAAAGGAGAATGTTCATTTGAAATACAAAAGTTAGGAGTATCACTCCAAGATACTCTTCTAGGTGTTCAAAAACTTAGTAAAAAAGAATGTGAAAATATGGTCTTTGTGTTTATTTAAAAATTCCAGAACCAGAATTCGAATTAATTAATAATTAAATTAAAATGAGCATTGAGCATGCTTGGTTAATCATCCAGTACAAGTAAATACTGAAAATAATATTTGTTAAACCAATAAAACAAACCGTTCATTTGAAAATAGTAGCCACTACCCATATAATGTATACATGCTCTTTATCGATTATTCCAAGTGCAATATTATTTAATTCATCGCGTCTCAAGCATGCCAAATACATTCATGTATTGTATGTTTTGGAAGACGGTTTGTGTTCTAGGGCGCAAAATAACGCACTAGAAAATAACGAGCGTGGCGTCAAACCCAAAGCCGTCTCAGATGAAACTCTTAAACATGTCGTCGAAAAATAATAACAATATGTACCATTACTGCTGCGGTGTAGGTACAGCTGGTTATAGATCATTATAATACTATAATGTTGGAAAAAGAGTATAGTGTATATAATAATATAGATTGTAATATACAGGTATTATTATAATCATCAACTTTCAAATGTTTATACAATATTAAACTGTCATGAAATCGATATCCATAATATAATATTTACCAACCATAATAATTTACTATCTACAACACAATATTATTATTATTATTATGTTGTGTAATATTATACGTATGTACGTATGATAGTCATACTGAGTAAATGCGTGCACTTCAACGTCGCGTATTCGTTATTTTTAAGTGGTCGGTCGTCAATTCGATGTCCACGTGACGTAAACACAAAACATTATCCATGACATGTTATACAAAAATATAGCATCGATGGGTAGGAGGTAGATACCTCACTTTAATAAGTTCAATTATCACGAATTGATATTGAGTTACTGGGCGGAAGTGAACCTAAAAGAATAATATAATATTTATAAACGTTTGTGTCACATTCAGTTGGAGTCGAGTCTATTAACAGTACAAACAATCATTATTATATGCGATTCAAACATTTTCACATGATGTACAATAGTAGTAGTTATACTTTAGCGTAGGTATGTCGAAAAGGGAATTCTTGTCGTATGCGGTGTACCACACGTTCTCACGAGTCGTACCTACCACTCTTTTTAATTAGAACTTCATAATATTAATCATCAAAATAATATAATATTACTATAATAACTGTGTTATGTTAATATCATAATATTTGCCTATCTATTTTTTTTTCATCACCAAATACCTTGCTTCAATCAGCTAGTGGTTGTCAAATGATTTAGTCACATCTGGAAGATGTGGCTGATTTGTTAACATGATATTTTTGATCATTAAAGATATAACTTATGATTATAAGATCATAAATATTAAAAAAATAGGCTATTTGGGGCCTAAACTTCTCACCCCTTCCAGTTTAACTACCACTGGCCTCAATAACACCACTATTCTATTTTTGACACACACCAAATGCCCATAGACTAGTAAATTATTATTTTAAATCCTAATGTTGAAATCATGATCTTCCACAGAAGTTAAATCGTCAATAAATATTATGTTTTAAATCGATTAATCCACCCTAAATAGCCACCATCGATCTTATTTTATTTTTTCATGGATAGATTGTCGACCGTACAATAACTAGCTCTTGAATTCGTCATAAATTGTGTGTTATACAAATAAATATATTATATCAAATTACTCAGCATCACGTGGAATGCAAAATTTGTTCAGCATAATTTTATAGTGTGGTAAATAGCATGCAATTAGTGTACATAAGTTATAAGAAAAATTAAATAAAATAAATTTAACTTTTATGAACCAAAAACACATTTAAATTAATTGTACTATTTTTTTTTTGTTTTTTACAGCTTGGAGATTTATCAAATCCAGAATTACGGATACTCACCGATCATTTGGACATGATCAAATATAGTGGTAAGCTAAATAATCAAATTTATATAAATAATATGTACTGCCGTTATCATCAATAATATAATATATAAGATTTTAACAATCTAAAAAAAATCAGACCACACACAATGCGTGTTCACAGCGTAGATTTGATAGCTATAAGAAGTACGATAATATATATCCAACTGTTTGTTATTAATATTTAATAGAGATTGATGTTTTTGACTCTGATCGAATATAATATGTAGTTGCCTAGTTATATTGTTACGAACCGTAAAAATAATACAAACTAGTCCGATAATAAATATTACCTTTAGCCATAAAATGTTGTATTTTTCTTAGTTTCTTCATTTTAAATAAATTGTATGAGTTGGGTCGAATATAGAAGTACATTTTCGTATATTCACCTACCCTGCATGATGGAAGTTTCAGACTATATGTATATCGGTAATCAGTTAAAATATCCAAGGTACAACCAGAATTTATTTTCAGCGGTGGGAGGGAGAAGAAGGTCCTGAGTTTGAAAAAAAAAATCCTTTTCAGCCGATGTTTGACGGCGGGAGGGGTTAAGTTAAATTTGGCTTATGAGTAAAAATCTTCAAATCACATATTCAAATGTTTACCTTTCATTTATAGATAGTAATATATTGTAATATATAATATTCATGTTTATTGGAAAAAAAAGTTAGGCAGGTCATGTTTACTATTTAAATCTACTTTATCCGTTACAACAGACTATAGGTATATTTAAAAGTGCTATTCAAATTTGAAATTATACATGTATACAACGTAGAATTCATAAATTAATTCATAGTAAAATCAAACATATAACACCCACTGATGTCAACTTAAGTAGTAATTATTAATTAGTAACGATAGGAATGACACTAATACACGCATCGAGGAACTATACCGTATAGGCTTAATAAGGCCCCATAAGGGTACTTGAACATCATAAAATATTCACGCAACGGTATTTACCCACCCTTGACGCGCGAACTCGATTACATGCTTTGTAAGTACTATTATTGTGTCTGTACCTAGGCGACGAAGTTCCTGTGAAACGATTGTCAGTCGCCGATCTGTTGCCTGCCACCCATTACTACATGACGTATGACGGCTCTACCACGGTTCCCGCGTGTCACGAAACCGTTACCTGGTTAATACTAAACAAACCAATCTACATCACTAAACAACAAGTGAGTACTACCATACAGTTGACCGGTTTTACATAGCATTCCAATGAGTACACACTTGATAATGTTTCCATTAAAATTGTACATTGTACATATCCTAAAGTATTATATCCTATTTTATAAATAGCTTTATCTATGACTTTTAGCAAATACATAAATGTATTATTATTAATATTTTCTAACCAGTTTAGAATAAAATCATTTTTTAACTATATTATTTGTAAACGTAGTTAAAATAAAACACCGAAGTTTAGAGTTGTACCTATATACATTTTCAGAATGTTCGACGTTATTTTTTAAACTTTATACCATTACAAACAATATTCCTATATTATTATTATTAAAACAATTAATTATTTAAATTAATTTAATCTGTTTCCAAAAATATGTTTTTTTCTGTATACCACAGCACAACTATATTATCATACCTACAATTAATGTTAGTTTGGTCCCCAATACTATAGGTAATATACGGTGTCTTCATATGTTCCAAAATCATTTCCAAAACGTTTCTAGCTTCTTTCTCAACATCTTAATATTGCACATCAACTTCATACTTACATACGCCTATTAGTGAAGTGAACAAGTTTTACCGTTATCTGAGCGTCGCGATATCTCTAGTTTTCGCTTTATTTAAGGTTTAATCAATAAAATTGATGCCCCCAACCTATTTAAAAAATAAATACTTTTCCATTTAGTACAATATTTAAAATTATTTGTGTTTGAATAGAATATTTACGTTGAGGGTGAAAAACCTCTTGTGTGAAGGTTTTTACTCGGATCCGGATAAAAGTTATTTTAATTATATGCTAACAACTAAATTGTATTCCAACTTTATTTTATGATTGATAGAATATAATAAAAAATAAATACATAATCTTCCAAGTCCAGGGCTAATTTTAAACGTCTTTAATATGATTTTAATAAGTGATAAAAATTTCAGAACCTAAAAATATCTTGTGTAACTTAAAATATTTAAAAAAACAACTATAACAATATTTTTCTTAATCAAAACCTTAAAAATTTCAATTAATAATTACGTGTACATGATGTGATGAAATTTAAAAAAAATGTATACCTTTAATTTCACGAACACTAAATGAGTATTTTTTAATTAAATGGTAACCCAGTTAATTAGGTGTTTCTATTAATTACAAACATATTATAAGTGTTTTGTTTCAATTGAAATGTTTAGTTATTTCCCTTCAACGTGACGATAATAATGTTCATATTGGCAAACAATATTAATATGCTAACAAATGGGCAATAAAAGACATTCATTTTAAAAAATCTAAGATTTTTTTTTCGTTCGTCATCACAACGAAATTCATATTTTTATAATACAAAGTTTGTAATATCCAACAGTGACACGATGACGGAAGATGTAAAAAGAACTACTTGTAACCTTCGTCAGGTTTTCTGCAAGGCGAGTTTTCGGTTCGATTAAAAATGTTGACATCTTAACGTGTGCGTGTAGTTATTAGCTTGGACCACCTACCTTCGGAGATAGCTTCCGGTCAGATTACGCGGAAAGGGTGTAGAAAATGTCTCGGACGACGTGAGGTAAACGTCAACAACAACTGCCACCAGCTGTTTTTTTTTTACATGAGCGTGTCACCGGGAATTTCTAATTTTTTTAAGACAGACGTCGTACACACAAACGGAGTCTTCCGTCGACGCGGCGAATGAAAATGTAAAGAAAACTACTTGACGTACCTACGTCGGGGTTACCGTTCGGCGCGTTTTCGGTTCGATTAAAAATGTTGACGTCTCCAAATATGCGTGGAGTTATTAGCGCGGATCACCTACCTTCAGAGAGCTCAGATTACGAGGCGAGGGTGTAAAAACTATTCGGACGACGAAGAGTAAACGTCAACTACAACCTGCGAGTGGTTCACACCCAGCAAAAGCCAATATATTATGATAATAAATTACGCGTGAGACGTCGACGACATTAATTTAAGACCGTATAGGAGGGTACTCATACCGAGTAATTCGAGTGCAGAGTGTGCGCGACGACGAAATAAGAGCACTTTGCACGATTTGCATGATAATAATAATATTGTATTCCCACTAGGACGGCAAATGAAATCCCGCGCGGTTAAAGCGATGTTGTTTTTGTCGATGCCGCGCGCACGACAACAACTTACTACAATATCGATCCAAACATGCGTGATGTACAACGATTTTTTACCATTGATTTCCTAAGTGCTACTACTGCCAGTCGTATTTAAAATAATTAATATATATTTAACCGTACTATATTCCGTATTTTACTAAAAAGTGCATTATATCATGGGTGCTCTAGAGCTGCAAAAATGCATTCCAAGTAGGTACACAATTCGTTTCATGTAACAGATAATTCAAAGGTGATACTTTTATTTTGCAAATTTAACATTTTCCGATCATTTTTAAAATTTTGTATAAACAACTATTATGCTAAGTCTTAATGTAAATTAGGAAATTTAAAATATTGCATCAAGAAATATTGTTTTCAAAATACACAATGTACTTGTTTTAATCGTTTTTAGTTATTTTATTCATCCGTACTAAATATTCAATGCGATATAAAATCGAACAGCAAGAACATTAATTTCGTTTCCCATGCATAAAGATATGAGAGGCTATTTATTTGTAAATTAAATATTTAACTATTATATACTCGTAACTTAGTTCCAATTGATCAGATGAAATTATGTGGGTATCGCTTTTATGTACAGTAGGTAGTTGTCGGGCATGGAGCTGTAATGGATGTGTTATATATTTGAATTCAATGATAACTCATGGCATACTAAATAATATGATTCTGAGTGGAGATGTCAGATGTGTCCTCCTATAAATAATCAAATTTAATAATTAAAATAATAACTGAAAAATATTTTGCAAATGTTCGAGATTTTGATAAATGTTGACAAAATGTGATCTTTAAATACATTTAAGTGCCTATGTATCTTTTATATGATTGAACTAATATTAAAACAACTTAAGAGGATATTGTAAACATTTACAAAATTAAAAAAATACTCGTATCGCTGTACATAAAAAGAGAACAAATATTTTTTAAATTATACGATGCATGGAAAATCTAAGTCTACGGTTATTAGTTTTTGACTTACATAAAAAAAAAATATCGATTTTGTCAAAAATGATTTTTGCTTAAAAATTCCCATTATTTCTCCGCCCTCCCTCCCTTCCGACTCATTCAAAAGGTACTGGGAATTCTTATTTTGACCTCCAGAAGGTTGCACCAACTAAGTTCACTTTTCTATCATAAAAGATGCTGATGTGGAAAATCAGAGAATTTTTTCACCTCAAATGATGACAGAAAAAAAATCATTCATCATTATAAATATAATACATTCATTCGCTAAGTTTTTCTATTTCTATTTTGAACATCATAAAGTCAAATTTCGTTCACTATAAGCTTTGAACAATATAATTTACTTTTATTGTTAAAAAACAATTATTATTTGTGCCTTATTTGAAATGCTATGATTTATCAAATCGATTTTAGTATCTACCACTTATTATACAACATTATTAGAATATGGTTACGGAATTTACAGCACTATATTATTGTTTAGTAAATATTTCACTTTTAAATATTTAAAAGTTAGGGTTGAAATATCTGAACAATAATAATTATACGTAAATGTTTTACGCCTAATTCTTGGGTATAGGGATATAATATAATATTATTATACATACCTGCACGGTAGCGTGTGGTTGTCGTGGTCACAAGGGGACGTTTCCCGGTATTTTTTGTATGGGTGGTGAGAGGTGTCAAAGGTACTTGATTATGATAATAATATTATATTAACAAAATATACATAATATTAAACGAACGTATATAGATTTATGATTGACCTTTTGCTAGTGGTACATTACTAATCTACACTTTTGTCGTATATTATTGTACTATTAATAATTATAAGAACGGAAAGTAGAAAAAAATCGAAATTGAATGCTAAAATATTTTACTATAACGTACGTGGATGATGGGACGGACGCGGAGAGTGTTGTGGGTCGGTGTGTGGATGGGTGGGTGGGTGGTCGGGTATTCTTAGAAATTATTATCTTCCCGAATTATATTTAAACACTTCGCCACGCCACTGACCGGAACCACGCGAACGCGGTTATAGTACGAATCGTTTGTAGCACGCCATCGTGGGGCCGCCACTCGCCACCGAAAACCACCCCTAAGGCTTAAGCGGAAATCGTCGCGCCCCATCTGTCAGCCGTCGGGCGGCCAGTCTGCCGGTGGTACGACGCGAATATATTTAGTCGTTATCTATCTCGCCCTAATAAATATTATATATTTTTAATAAATATTATTATAACAGTACCTATATTATATTATGTAAATGCGACGATATTATATTAAATTATTATTATTATTATTATTATATCATTATTATCATTATACCTGTACCTATAATATATTGTACACTATCTGCAAGTGGCGCCCGCGATCGTAAAATTCGCCGACCGGACGCACGGTCGTGTCCAAAGCTCATTTCGCATATTTCACATGGTATTATAATATTATTATTATTATTTATACGGTCGCGGCGTGTTACTACAAAATATAATATAATATAATATGTTATACTGACGGTGTCGGCGCGAACCTTGTGTCTACATAATAATATTATAGGTAGATAGGTACGAAGGTACTATACGCACAAGATACAAAATGCTACAAATCATTCTTATATTATCTTATTATCTTTATTTTTTTATCTTCTAGTTCATAATATTATACGTTGTACGGTAATAATTACCATGATCTATGTAGAGTTTCTTATATCTTTTGTTATTATTATCGCGATAATGACTAACCGGACATGCACGACCCCACCTTTTCCCTTTGATGATGAATTTATTCGAAATCTGATTTTTTAAAATTTTTAAGCGACTACAAGTCTCAAAGACAATATTCTCAAATGCTTACATATATGCTATCATATATTATACGATGTGCCCTGATGCGACCCAAAGTTCTGTGTTTAGATAAATTTAGAACCATCTTTTTTTATTCTACGTCGTTAAGCAGCTGTTTTAATATAATATATAAATATATGGTATTTATGTATTGAAATTCAAACCATTAGTTTCTGAGTTATTAAACATTATGTACCCACTAAGGATAATTTTATATGTATACATAATATACTCTGTCCAGTGAAAGAACACTACTATTCTGCACATCCATATACGACACGTTGTCACCAAGACCGGTATGGCTGTACCACAGAGTGTCACGTTGGGATGCACGGAAGAACCGATTTCCTTTGCATGTTCACAGGTTGACGATAAATAACTTCTCAAGCCAGAGTTATTTCATGCATATAAGCAAACCACTGCTTGACTTATGGAACAGTAAGTGGAAATATGCTTAATAGGTGAAGTTATGATAATCGATCTCAAAAAAGCCGGAAACATATCATTAAAGAAAAAAATCTTTGTAGCCTAACTTAACTTTTTCAGTATAAAAAACATATAAAATGCCCAAAAAAATATGTATAATATTATCCGATTACACACAAAAATAATAGCTAATAGATTGTTATTACTTATAGATATTATATATTATTTTATATCTATAACTTAGGATTTATAATCTAAAAACATTATTAGGTATTTAAATATATAAATTTAAATTTATAATAATAGGCATATAATTACAATATTGTTAATGTATAATTGAGGCAGGCAATTCATAGATACATATATTTAGTAATAATAATAATATGACAACACGGCATTTGGTTAAATTATTTTATTATCTTGACTTAGTTTACATTGCCCATTCTCAATACTTTTTTTAAGACCATGCCACTGATATTACAGCACATAACCTAACCTGAAACTCCCGGAAGAATTCAATAGTAACCAGCATTATATATTTTTTTATGCATCTGAGAGCGAACTCGTTATTTTTTTTTTCCCCCGTAAAAACCCTTTTGGGACAGTATCAATATACATCGATATTGAACTGTAGTACACGTCTTATAAGTTATCTTAATAGGTGTTCTAACATTTTTCCAGGAAACTTAAGTGTTGCATAATGTAAAATATAACGATACAGCATCAGTACAGTGTACCTTCCTCGCTTCGAAAACGTTTGTTGCCCTGAACAATATTTCCCCAACACTACACATTGTACCAAGCCCGCGTTGTCTTACAAGCAACCATTGGTGGGGGGAGGGTGCATAGTGAAATCATACTTTTTATAGTGATTTCGGAGGACTGTGACATGTTATAATATTGTATGTTGACGAAACTTCTGGGAGGAGGTGGGGGGCGCTATGCTATTCCCACTGGTGAGGCCATGCAGCTAACTAATAATCCAAGTCGGTGTATAAGTCACGATTTCCGTAGACGTCGACGATCGTTTGTCATGATCTCGTATATACGGCAGCCGCTTCCTCTGCCGCGTAGGTGTTGATGATGGTTCTCATACAATATATTTCGAGAAAAAAAAAATTACAAAACAAAAAACAAATGATCGCACCTCAGGGAAATATAACGCTCGCGTGCACATACACATAGTCACGAAGTAATCGACTGAATACGAATACGGTAGGCGACAACGACAATGGGCACTTCGCCGCAGCTGAAACGGGAAAACAACCAACACCTCGTTCGAGATATCAAATGAAACTTCCAAGTCAGCCGGTAGAATTTCGACACCTCAGGTACCTACTATATTATAATACTTCAGTCGGTCGCTCCGAAAAACTCTAATGTTAAATATTTTTTACGGATTACCTATATATTTGATCACTATAATATGAATATTATCAAAACAACCGACGTTCATATTATTATATGCCTACCGATGTAGTACACATTTCTGCATGCATTTGGACAATTAAAAACCGATCAATTGCATATAGGTATTGGGTTTGGATTAGGTACTTTAGAACTAAATTATCAATAAACGTATAACCAAGTGATGTGGGAAAAGAACCCGTTCAAAGCATATAATAAGATATTATCTGGGATATTAATTATGATAGATTACATTTTAGTAAAGGTATAGGTACATGAATACATTTTAAATTATTCAGGTAATAATAAAAATTATGAATAAGTATTATTATCTAATAGTTAAAACATGGAAGTATAATAGATGGAAAAGTTTTTTGATTGGATTATTATTAACGCAATTTCATAAAATCTATACATACATAGGTAATAACTTGCTTCTAAAAAAAAAAATTGAATTCTTAGGTATATTATATCTAATAAAAACAAATAACCTACTAGAATAAAATTAGTTTTTAATATTGTAATAACTGTGTACGAACTTTTATCTTATTTAAATTTTAAATAATTCAATTTATATCTGACAAATGAAAAAAATTTCCCATAACTTAAGACGATGATGTATAAACTCTATCCTATGACTATTTAATTTTGCTAAATTGGGCTCGTTGAGATATCGAAAAGTAACCTTTTCTTACTGGTCTTTGATACTACTAGATTTAGGAATAATATTTTTATGTTTCAACTTTCAATAATGATCAATACTTTTTGATTTACCACAAAATAACCAAAATAATCTAAGGAAAAATCGTAATTTTAGGATTGAACATTTGAACAATACTATCAAATTAAATTTCAAACGCTTTTCAAGAAATTGTTATATTTTCAGTTATTTTTTATCTATTACCATAAGAAATAACTTTTTAGGAACCTTGTCTCATTTATTGTTCATGCAATTCGATCTAGAAATAAAATATAAAAAAACAAAACAATTTTAAAAGAAGCAAAGTGTTTTTTAAAATGATATCGTTTCTAAAAGGTGCGTTAAAATCATTATAAATATTTAATTGAAATTCCAAGTTTTTATATTTCTTACGTTATGAATTAATCCCAGATGAAGGGGAAATAAGAGAATATGTAGGACATGGCCCCCGGACTACAAAACTTAAAACTGTTCTAGAGTCCTCTACATTTACACCAGACATTTATAAAATTTAAAATTATAATTATCACTTGAATAATGTTACTGAAAATGCCTAATATTTACTGATCATTTTTTATTTATAACAAAATTATATGAACAACAATGTTGTATACAGTTTATATCCACAATGAAGAAGAAGAAACCATTTAAAACGAAATTATAAATTACTATATTTTAATTATTATAATTTCTTCAATATATGAAAACATTATGTAAATAGTTTTATCAGAAATGAGTTACTCCAATTTCGTGAGTATTTAACTTTTCTTAATGAACCAATAATAATTAATTCCCAGTAATATATTTAATATTTGGAAATAGTTTGATGAGAAGTAATTAATTAAAGTGTTACGTTAACGTATATTATATACACTGATCTAAATATATTTTATTTAACTATATCAAGCATGAGTTGTTATGCTGAGAGAGAGTATTCAAAACTTGAAAAAATTAAAAGCTTATTCAGAACGAATCGTGCACAAGAAAACTTAAGTTGACTTGTAATAATAGAGGCTGAAAATATTTTTTTACTATACAGTCAATAATTGTACGCCATAAAATTAGATTCTGTAAAAGCTTGAAAAAAATTTCGAAAATTGTATGTTTTATATGAGATATATAACATTTTCAAATTTCCGAGTTTAATGAAAATGAAAAATGAAATACAATGAAATTTTAGACAGTTTTGTTTTATTTATTATTCGAAGTATCTACAAAATTTGGCCCCAAGGCCTCAAAAATCTTAATTCTGCTTAGGTACTGTGCACAATAATAAAACAGCAATTGCCGTTACAGTGTTCACTACCATACACGCTCCGTTACAATTACGTTAAAATTAATTAACAAATTATTACAATACCATAGGTGTGTTGCCTTTTGGATTCTGAACAAATCGTATTAATTATCTTCAGCGGTAAGGACACGAAATAGTTGAATGCGACCACCAAACAGATTTTCAAGCTCGGATTTTGAGGGCATCAATCACCGATCTTTAAATACGACTGTTTAGCCAAATTATTTATAAAGACTATGGTGTGCATTGTAATATAATATTCCCGACCACGAGCAGTACCGAAAAGCAATAAGTCGTACTTAAAAACACAGTTTTTAATTAATTCGGTTTAGTAGTAAAATTGTATAAATTATAATATTATAGAATGCTAATTTGTACATATTTTTAAAGTTAGAGCTAATTATCGAGTTTCGCTAAGAAAAATAATAAAAACAGTTTTTGTTTACATATTATATTATACAAACAAATAAAAGAGCAGAAAAAAACTTTAATTTAAAAAATATGTTTGTAATCAAAAAACTTGTTAACTTTATACATATATACATTTACCATGTGTGTGTGAGAGTGTGTGTTCTTCTATGCGTAGAAAATTCTGTGAACTACTATATGGAACTCAAACGATTACTATGCTTAGGCCATGTTATTAAAACTCTCATATGCATTTTATTACAGTCAAATGGTTTTTAGGGACGAAAATAAAGCTCAACTAATGTATGTATACAGTGTATGTAAACATAAATATTATATTACGCACAAGCTATATTCAGAAAACGTCATTATTTAAAGTTTCAACGATTATACTGAGGAATTCATCGACTCAAATGAAAATCTCAGCGTTAAAAATAAAAAACACAATAATTTCTAATATTATAATATAAATATGTTGTAAAAAAAAAAAATCCTATCATTATATTATGAACTAAACTATTAAATGCGGTCTTTAGGTAATTGATCATGGTTAATTGCACATTATACAATTAAGTCCCAAATATCACAAATTGCGAAATCTCATGCCATTTTAATGTTCTCTATATTTTTATTTGTGTGTACATTTTTGTTTCTATCCAAAGTTTTAAAGTTTTTAAACGGAAATAAAAGAACAAAATTACCCCAAAAATTGTTATGAAAGTGTTTTAAATATAACTCATACTTGTATAACTCCCGTCCATTCGTTATCATTTCGTTTGGCCACAGAGATAAATCAAAAGTGGTATTTTAATTAATTAGTCTTTATAATATTAGTTGGTAAAAAATCCAAGTCATGAGAAATAGGTAATAGGTATACCTAAATAATTTTGTGTAATGAAATAGAACATTAAGGTAACCACTACGTTCATTAAATCACACTATTTTCAAGAAAATTAATTTACAAAATAGTTTCGCCACAGCTATATGGAAGTAGGATAAAAATTCAAAATACAATTATCTTTATTATCTCGATGAATTATTATTTATTAGTAAATTACAAAAAGCGATATTCGTACCTATTTTAGATTCTAAACATAGCAATCATTGTATTGATTTTACTGCAATTATGTGTGTTTTTGTTTTCTGTATATGTCTAAATACTCGAAAAGTAGTAGAAAAGATGCTTCGATATTCATACTTGAGGATGATTTCTGGTAGAAAATTGGATCCAGTTAGTACCACTATAAAATTAATTTGAATAACTATTAATATAAGTACATAATATTAAGTTAAATTTTGAATTATAATTGGTCTCTACACCAATCAATTTCTTTTCAAATTTATAAATATTTTATATTGTGGCTCATCTACAACTATAAATTATAGTGTTTATAGTGGTCATGAAAGTATCCTCAAAAGAATACAAGGACCGTGCGTAAGGCGTGGAATTGAATAATTCAAACTTTTTTGAGTTCGTCATACAATAAATTAACTATTAACAAAAACAAATAATAATAATAATCAGAATTTTGAAGTATTTTTATACCTTTTTTTACGTCGACGGATTTTCATGTATTCGTTGTTTTAAATGTCGGTTTCTGAGTTATTAAAATAATCTCAAAACCATAATAACCCCAAGCAACGTACCTTCTTGTACAGAATGTGTTGAACATTTGGCTATACGTTTCTTGGGTTTATTTTTATTTTGAGATTTTTTTTTACTAACATTTCAAAATGAATTTAAATAAATACTAAATGTTGGGTACAAAATTATTTTTGGGTGGTACAAAAAAGTTTAAAAAAGTACGATATTATGATTCATATTTTTTTTTTGTTTCTATCGTTTCGGGTTCCAAGTGACTGTATATATACAATTATTGTTATCACACGTATTTTTTTAATATATTTATTATTAAGCAATTCGTCGTATGATAATTTCCAAATGATATATGATACGAATTCCAAACCTTAATATCGATTATTATATAGTTATATATGTTCTAAGACAGGTGTGACAAACCTGCTGCTCGCGTGCCTTTTGATGTTAAAGACACTATATATTGTCAAATAAAATTACATATATAATTTTTAAATATTTCTTTCTCTCTTAAACATGGTGTTTGCCCGCCTGTCACAGTTGACAATATTCCAATTCCTATGTCCAACTCAGTAAAATATCTCGGCATCATACTAGATAAAAGACTAACTTGGAACCAACATATCAAATCAAAAAGATTAATTTTAAACTCTCGCTCCCGCTCACTAAAAAATTTAATTACAAATAATAAATATTCAAGTTTAAAAACTAAATTATTAATATACAAATCACTGATAAAGCCAATTTGGACATACGGACTTCAGTTTTGGGGTACAGCCAAAAAAACGAACCTAAACAAAATTCAAGCCTATCAAAATATAACACTAAGAAAAATCACAAATGCCCAACCCTACATATCTAATCTAACCCTTCATAACGACCTACGTATGAAATCTATAGAAGAAGAATCTATAATCTTTTACAAACGATTCTTCTCACGCCTAAACAATCACGAAAATCCACTGATTCAAAGCCTAAATACCGTAACGCTCCCGGAAAATCCTCGCAGGAGGCTAAAAAGAAGATGGTGTAGAGACCTCTTAAATTAAAAAAAAAAAAAAAAAAAATGTGTACCTTACCTTCCACTTAATAAATTTCCTGCCTTATTACTCCCACCTTCCAATCTTTTCAATTTTATAGGGTTACCATAGGGTGATTTCTTAATCAAGACTATTCATGTATAACTACTCTTTTCACATATACTTATTGTGCTATATTGTATAGATTGTATATTATCTCTTAAAAAATAAAAAAAAAAATAAATAAATAAATATTTCTAAAATTATTTTTAAATATCATATCGCGCGTATACACTCTATCGCTATTATTATAACGATACGGATATAATATTATTATCTGCTGTAAGTAAGAATCACAGTCATGGCGTCGTCGCGTCTCTTTAATTCCAGAAATATTTGAACGTAATAACATTTCACGTGACGATTATATCATATAGGATACGCGAAACGGTATATTATTGCAATTCGGCCGTTGTAAACCCACGGGCTTCTGTAAGACAAATATACAAAATATGTTTTAAATTTTTCAACCATAAACGTACGATTATTATGCATGAATAGAGAACACGAAACACGCGAGTTAAATATTATAATTCGCCCCGTCCTCTTATTAAAATTTCAACATATTCAAAATTATCGCGTGGTATTTGTAAACTCCGCTGTTGAAGTCGTCCGAGGAACGTTGTTGTATTATTTTAACGATTCGTACTCGAACAATTGGTTTTAATTAATTTTAAGTTTGTGGCGCAGTACGACATGCTCATAGCCTATGAGCGTAGAAATAGCGTATAATAGTATTATACGTACGCTGCAGCTGTGTGAAATCGTAACGTTTTCACTCGTCATTATAACCATTATCACGACAACCACGGTCGTCCAGATCAACAATTTTATAATCAAGTTATATCAATAATTAGTGCATATTTTTTTAAAATATGTTTCAAGCACGAATCTGCAGTAATTTGGAAGTAAAAGCCGTGTTCATTCATACAGAAATATATAGATACATTATTAGTGATCAAATTTTGCAAAACACAGCCGTTTTGTAAATTCACAGTTCGTTCAAAAAAGTAGAGTTTGATTCCTAAGTATTTGTGAATATACAAATATACGAATCGAACATTTATTAACACACCCCCTAAAAAAAAAATATCACAAAAAACGAAGTAAGACGATATTTTCTAACTTTAATTGTGTTGAGATGTTTTGAATAATTACCAAGTATTTAAAAGCACAAATTTGAAACTCGTTTATCATTCGTCTCTTATTCTTCTCTTACCACTAAATAGAAAGTGCTTCGTATTCAAATTTTGTTTACAAATAAATGCTTACAAATCGTACTCGACAATGTCAACGTTTGAAAATCTCAATGATGCACAGCTAACTGAATTGTTACTTGTTAGTAATAATTGAGGGTGACTTGCACATTTTTGATTTGCACTACTATTATAACGGACAAATTGTGCACAGCATTTTCGCATGTCCTAAGGAATTACTCTAGCCTTGCTAAATTAACTTGTCATGCGTGGCACTATACTGGATGCTACCCATCTTCCAATCCACTATAGTAAATTGTTATATAGATTGCAATTTATTTAAAATATACAAAAAAAAAGATTTTGACACGATTAAAGTCTAAGAAATTACAAAACGGTTTCAAAGAAGTTAGCAGCTAAATAAACCTTTTTTGTATTAGCGAATACTGTTGGCTTTAAAAAGAACCAATGTATGCATACACAATAGTATGTTTACAGACGACTTAACACGTTCGCTGCGTAACATATTTGTGTATACTTGCCGTGACACTGAATAATTGTTGTTTAAAAAAAAAATTCCTAAAAGTTTATAAACTAAATTATTAGTGTACAGCCTGCACTTGTTTATGAAATAATGTTTACAGAAGACGCTGACGAAAAACAAAAAGTTTAATCGTAACGCTGACCAAATTAATCCATTTAATAACAAGATACGTGACGCCTCGGAGTCATCCGCAGTAACGTGTTCATATAATTATTGATGAAACTTGAATTTCAAATGTCTGTTTTTAATACAAAATATAATTTATATTTTAACTTCACACGAAAATCTAGTCGTCTCATGCTCGTGTGTCATTCTCGCTAATTTTTTATTTATTTTTTATTTTTGCATGTATTTTCTTTTTTTCGAACACACATTAAATGTAACCAGTTTTTCATCAAGTATCTTCTTATTCCACTTAAAGTAAACGTCAAAATGGCATCGAACCTGAGCCAACCAATTTAGTAATTTTCAATCTATCAAACTCATACAAGTACATAGAGTTAAGTTGAAGCTACACATACAGAAAAAACCTTCCACAATAAACATAAGATGCCTTTCTTATCATAACAGTACATTTGTATTTATTTAATTAACACCCACAAGGGTTTAATTTATAGCAAGTTTCTTAATCTTAAAATACAATTAAAACACTAAAACAATATATAGTGGTACGCAATATTAGTACAATTATAGCATCGTATAGTGCAATTAAGCATTTTGAATCTTTAATTTCAGCACAATTCCATTTTAAAAATCCAAGTGTTTACACTCAAAACTTTGATATAAATCGATTTTATATGAGCATTGAAACTTAGGAAATTTGAAAAGATAATTCCTAAATCACGAATTTGATCCATCTGCATAACTTCATCATTGCATATTCTATACATTATTGCTTGATGACGATTTTGTGGCGTTAACCCCTGCTGTATTTGGTGTGGTGAACATCACACAATTAAGTGAGTGAAAATGCTTAAAAGATTGAAATGTACCTTATACGAAGGTTGACCTACACCCCGTCATAAAGAATGATCATAAAATATGATTTAATGTATTTAAGCTAGAAAAATCTTATTAATAATCAATGGTTCAAACAGATATCTTCAAACATTCAACAAACTTCTCAAACGCCGTCAAATTTGATGTAATATATAAATTAAATTTCCCAGCTCAAAATCAAAACAACTCTTCTCATTCATAAAATCCTAATTGATCAACTCGTAATCCAAACCCAAATGATGATGTGGAACTTACCAAGCAACTTTTAATCTTTATTAACGGTATTAAATCATACATGTATCACTTCATTTTCATACTTATTAGTTATTACCATTTTCGTTGATAAATTAATTCTGAAAATTGACTTATACATGGTTGTCAAAACTAACCACTCGCCATGCTATCTTGGAACTCACTCAAACCCTCTTATCTCAAGGCTATCATATAAAACACTTCTGAACAACCCGTACAGATGATGACAACACGTAAATTAACCTCGACACCTATTTGTTCCTAATATTTTTAAATTCAATTAAATGTTTTGTGTCTCAATTGTGAAGATTCAACCTTAATTTTATTTTTAAATTCAATTCAATGTATCTATTAAAAAATGTATTTAACATTCAATTAATGATACACTGTACATTTTCAAACTTCATGGAAATTAAAATATACGTGTAAAACTATCCGTCTATTATAAAATAGCAGTCGTACAAAGCGTATTAAAACAGATTGATAAAACTTTATATCAAAAATGTTAACTGATACTATCTGTAATTTATAGCTTAAAACGAAAACGGCTACAACATAATATTTGAATATTATTATTATTATTACGTATATTGTATACTATGCGAATTCAGTCGTGCCGACCATCATGCAATATAATATCGAGGGCGCGGTTCGTGTGTGACGTCCTAGCTGGTAATCAAAATATAAAAACATATTTACCATACGCATAAAACTTGAGAGAGTTCATAAACAACCCAAAATACGTATTACTCGGGTTCAACCACTCGGGTGTTGTTAAACGCTCTATTTATACAAAAATATAAACATATACACAGCAAAGTTAAAAACAAGAATACCGTACACACTGTTATGAATAAAAATTATTTTACGAGTAACAATTATTTAACATTTTGAGACATTTTGTATTATTATCATTATAAGTTATAAGTGTCGTTATGTTAAGCGTTGGATATCAAGTCATCATATCAATAATATTATTAAATATTATAAAATCTACAACGCGCTTCGCTATGTTTGTTCAAAAATGTTTGATATTTCTACAGTGTACGATTGTCAAAAACACACTTATAAAGTTTCGATTGAAAAATCTGAGGGGCCAAGGAATTGTTTATACCTATTACCCTCTTACGAACAAATCAGTACCTACTTATTTTAGTTTTTAATATTTTTTTGCTCATTCCAACTGATCAATTATTATTAAATTACCTATGCACAATAAAATTGAAGAAAACAGAATATTTTTATACACGAATAAAAATAATTAAAAGTATAGTTCTTCTTCTCAATACAGCTTAATAGATTTTTAATTTGTATACGATTTATATTTTGACTTTTGCTATACGGCAGTTTTTGATATTTTAATTTATTTTTCTAGACTTTAAATTGGTTCTGTAAGGTTATTTACTGTATTAAACTAACAGCAATCGATATTAGTATATTAGCAGTCTTAGGAATCCAACCATTCCGGACCTATCTACCCACCCAACAATTTTGGCTGAGACGCAGGTCACAAAAAACGCTACGTTACTTGATTCCATCACTTTATTGACTGATCGTTGTCGGCAATGAAATAACAATCGTAAGAATATATAATTAGGTAAATGCAAATCGATTAAATGTATTTAATGAAAGAGAGGCCCTGCACCGGTAAAAAAAAGATACTACAATATTATAAGCACCAGTAACCTAACCAATACCAGCACAAACGTACGAACTTTAGCTTTACGATCTATGAAATATTAAACTTTGCGGAGAGCACAAAGTTTGCCGAGTAAGGCTTAAAGTTAAAAATAAGTACTTATATTATATTATACTCAGAAATATAAATTGAAATATCAGCAATTATTTCCACTTCATATGGAAAATATTAAAGTAAATAATTACCTCCAATAAAATATACTAAACAACGATACGTTTTGGTTTGCTTATTGGTTAATGGTTTTATATAATATATATATATATATATATATATCGAAATTTACTGGTAAATAACGTTATTTTCATGTAAGACGTCTTCTACCGTAACATATAATATATCCATGAAGTACGTACCTACTGCTCAGGTATACCATACCCTATACACGGTATGTAGTCGTATTATAACTATCAAACATCGATCTCTTGAAATATAAACACACATCAATTTCAGAAATTTAATTGAAAAGTTTCCTCGTAATGTTTGATTGTATAGATAAACTTTCATAGGAAAATCGGTTAATATATAGAGATGAAGGTCGTTTATCAGACATTTCAAACGGACTAAACGGACCGTGTTTTGATACCACTCGAGGGACTCACTCAATCAATTTGAACTTGCTTTTTGTTGTACGTAATAAATCATTCCACTCGGAACGCCTAAACATATTATCTACCTCGGGGGTATGGATGTATTATTTGCAATATGATTTTATGTTTTATAGGTTTTACATTTGATGTATAATAATAAGTTCGACATGGCGTGCCGTCGGTGGTACCTAAATATGTTTTTCAGTCCTTCTTCGGTTGAATTACTGTAATACCAGCAGCTATGTAGTCACGTGCCGTGGAGGAGAATACGAACATACACAGGTCGTGAGATAACGTCATGGCCCGTGGGGTAAACGACGACCGAATGATATATACCTGTATTATTACAACCTATTTTATACCAAACGCATGGTGACTACAATGGGCAAGGCTGGACTTGTGGACAAATTTAAACGGATGAAACCATACTCCTCAAAAAAAAACTAAATATATTATCTTTACCATTTTACAATTTCTCCCAATAAGGGATTAACAATAAAGATAATGTTTCTATTTAAAACAAATATAAAAGTAATTTAAATAGTTATAATAAGTAAATATTAAAAAATAACAAATTTTTTTGAATTTCTAACAATTATGTAAGCACCTATATTTATTATAATTATTTTATTTTTTGTATTACTTTAAAACGTCTTGGTTTTAAAATTGTATAATTCCAATGTCGATTGCTTCACACCATTTGTTTACGCTTGGTAGTCTTTATAGTTTATTTTGGAATCTGAATATTTCTTATTTTGCATTAGTATCTGTTTGAATTTGTGTCACAATATTATTATACACATAAATATTTTTGGTTTTTATTTTAAATAATATCGTGGCTAAATATTTTAGTATTTTTAGGAAAATAGACAGTGGAGGGAAACAATATCTCATTTTGGAAAAAAATTGGCCCACCCATTTAAATAAATTCATTAAAACAACAATAGGTATATAATATATTGTAAAAATAACAAATGACAATATGAGAGATAACAATATATTGTTAGAAAGAGACCGACCAATGATATGATCCCACAAGAAATTATTAACTAATCATGTTAATTTTTAATTGGATAATTATTTAAGCGATCGCCGAACCAACGTAACAACCTACCTTTAAACTTTGAACTAGGTTATCTGCTGGTAGTATGATTGTTGAGATATTTAAAACTAATGAGTTTGTAATAGTTTTACATTGACATTCATACATACGTATTATACACTTTGACAGTCTAGTGTTTACAATACATAAATCACATTTATGATTTTTTTTTTATAAATACAATGGTACTAAAATATTTGTACAAGTCAAAATATATCTTAAGCCTATGGGGTTTATATAGGGGAAACAAATTATTTTAACTTAACAATAGTATGATATAACTGATAAGTCACTGCATATCAAGGGAAAAACAATTAACTCGTTGTGATATATAGAAGATGCTGTAGGAAAAAATTAACTCGTTATGTAACTTGGTTAAAAGTAATTGAACTTTAATTTCTTAACTCGTTAATTCTCAGCTTTGCTAATAAATAGGTAATATGACTTTAAACAAATGGCAAGCAGCGTATATCAAGAGTACGCCTAATCCGTATATTATGTAGTTGTCTTATAAATGCATTACACATCGAATTTGTGTTCACCGGTTTTAATTTAGTGTAATAACCTTTAATAATTCTGTAAATGTCGAGCTGTCATAGTTGTTTACTAATAGCTATTAAAATAAAAAAAAAAAAAAAACCTTTAATAATAGAGTGTATTATTAGACTTAAAGATAAAAACATAAACTGTGTACTTTTCCTTCGTTTTGTACAATAATTTAATTTTAAAGCAAGTTCTGAGAATTTTTAAATAATTGTAATATTACACATAGGTGCTCATCAGAACTCTCTGGAAAATTAAAATATCGTAAAAATCCAAATGAAAACGAAGTTAACAAGCAGTTTCTTTCAAGTCAAATTCACTCTATGATTAAATGCTACTAGACAAAATTTCAGGAACTGCTGAACACACATTGGCTATGTCGTATACGCGTTTGTAAGACACAGACATCATCACAAGCGGGTGTGGGTGTCCTCTTAAAACGAGCATAATACGGATAATCGTAATAATATTCAAAAGCCCCTAAGAAAGGACTGTGAGATGAGTCTTCGACGGGGTGTGTTCTGCGCGCGCGCGCGCGCACACACACGAGCAATAATAACGTGGCCCTGGGGGCCGTGTGCTGAAAACCAATCGCGAACGAAACGTATTTTATATTATTATTATTAAATTGCTTGTAATGTACGTATGTTGCAGTTGTACAGTCTGAGGGGCCTGATGCAGGGCAGCAAGAAGAACCAAGGTATGGCGCCGCTGGGCAACAATTTCCGACCACCTCAGCCACTGCACAATCGGTTGGTGCGCACCAATATCGATTTCAACCTGAGAAAGGTAATACAATTTATACTACTTGAGCGATATATCAATATTATTCTGATGATGTACCTACACACACGCGGGCACGTACACGGTGATGGGGGGGGGGGAATCTATTTGGTCTGTGTAAGCGGGATAGGGGTGGTGGTTATAGAGCTTAATCGATATAAAGTACCTACAAATTTCAAAGTCGATAAAAAATCACGGCATTGTATAGCTGATGGTTGGGTGGGTGGGTGAGAGGTTAAACGCGTTCCACATGTTTGGGTTATTCAAAAGCGCACGCAAAATTTCACAGTCAGCTTCCCGCGTACCTACCTGTGTATTATAATATAACACATTCCGTAATAATGTAATAAACATCACATGATAATATTATTATTATTACTATTACTATTACTATACATTACACGCTCTCTAAGATTTTCTGCGTAACTTTCTGGCAAACGCTCGCCCAGCTACGATTTACGTCAAACAATTATTAGTTTGTACATTAAGTATAATACTATACATTTGTATTTCTTTTCCCCGCGTAACTGCTACAGCTTAGACTGAGATGTTTTAGATCCGACCTACATAAAAGTATTTCTTGTCGCGACCATTATAATACGACATCGGCAGATGGCAGCCCAATAGTAATATACCTATATAATAATTCAGTGTTACACGACCTTTTTACTCTGGTGACCCTCTTTTTTAATTTTAATTTTTTAGCGACCCCTGCATATATTTTTTTATATAATTACTCGTACATAAGAAATATAAAATAGATAGGCATAGGTATAATGTTATAATTATTTTTAATTTAAAAAAAACGTTTATTTGTTACAGTTATTATAATATTATCATAATAATATGTATAACAAATATTTAATTTTAATCTAAATATAATTTTTTTAATTAAGGTTCCTAATGGCTTAGATGTTGATGTTAATCTGAAATTATTCCGTCAATCTTGGTTTAATAGAGTTTTTTTTAAACTAATTCCAGTGGCATGCTTAGGAGGGTGTAATACTATGGTTTTTTTTTTTTATATATTCCTTAATATTGTTATCAAATCGTATTGATATCTTATATATTAAATTGTGTTAAATAAGCAATAAAATGCATGTATAAACTCAATGAAAGAACAGAAAAACAGTTATTACATTTTTTTAACCCCCTCCCCCCTCCTTGAATAAATTATGGTAGTTGTGCCACTAACTAATTCTCATAGATTTTATCAGATAGTTGATAACACTTTTCACGTTGTTAACTAAAGACAGCGGATTTTCGGGTTTTTTCATTATATATTTATTTATGCATCTCAAATGTAGTAAAAATGAAAACTGTGAACTACTTACTGGGGCTCATTTCTTTTAAATTTAAACTATTTATACATATTAATACATTTCTTATTATAACTTGTGTACAGAATTTTAAATTTTATGAAGTAAATACAAACATGTTCATTATATTTTAGCCGTTTTGAAAATTATTAGCATAATATTTTAGGGTTTTTTTAAAGCATATTAAAATCATATTTTAAACTTTTAAGAACTATCCGCTCTATAATCGCTTCACTGCTGCTATGTTATAAGATATATAAAATATACTATGTTATTAAATTGTAAAATTTCCCCTTTAACAGACACCCTGAAATAGCGGACACGGTTTTTCGGGAACAAATTACAAACTAAATCCTTTGAAGAATATCGCTTACACAATTTCAACTACCGAGAATGTCCGATATTCAGAGGTTTCACAACGTCACACTGGTTTTACAGGTCATCGACCTCCCTCTGCCCAACACAGATGACTGTATTTTCAAACCTTTAATTTGTTTTTACCGTCAAAGTCGTAAGACATAATATTATTATATTATCCGACTGACCCTCTACCCGAGTATTATAATTTAATAAAAATGTGACCGCGCGTCGTCACCGACCGAATAAATAAAAACCGTTTCGTTTGCCGCTCGGTACGACGTTAATGGACTGCGCTCTTGTTTTTTTTTTTTTTTTTTTACTCATTTATAACCTTTTTTTTCTTTTTTGAATTACAGGACGATGAGAAATACTGCCCGAGCATGCACAAAGACGTATACTACAAGGGTAAGTGCGTAGTATTAATTGCCGGTTATCCGTTTGTCACGATTTATTTATTCGTTTAACGGACGAGCGGGCGGACGAGTAGCGCGCCGCAGTCCTTTTTATTATAATATTATACGTTTTATACTCGCGTACTGCTACCAGTTACCACTATTATAATACCCGTCTACAACTGCAATTATAATAATATGTATACGTATATAATAATAATAATAATATCATAGTATTACCTACGCAACGCGCATTACCGACGCCGCCCGCATGCACTTCCGTCGACCATCCGGCCGGCGATATTAGCGTTGGTAGAAGGTCACGTGCACGTAATAACTTATCGAACCCTCCTCTATTTTTGTCCGCCGCGAACACATTTTGGACTCGCACATCCCCTGCTCGATATTATAATATTATACGGAGTTTTGTTTTGTTTCAGCCAACGACTGGAAACCACACTAATAACGTACCTACATACGTATAAACAACACGCGGCGGTGGCGGCCACCGTCGTCGTCGTCGTCACTGATCCGTCGAAACAACAACAAATACACACCGTCGTCGAGCGATAACTGGACGATAACGACTACGGCGACATTCCAGTATACATCATGTTATGATATTATTATTATGATATTAATATTGTGTAAAATAAATTATTTAATTAAGTATAAAAATAACTGAGAAAAAAAAATTACAAGTCAAAAAACTACAAAAAAATAACCGACTCTACGATTCCCAGTGGGTGCCACTCACTCTCTCTCTTTCTCTCTCTCAGTCTCTTTCTATCGCTATATAATTATATTTCTATTTTTCTCTCTCTTTCTCTCTCTCTCTCTCTCTCTCTCTCTCATTCCTCTTATTTTTATTTTAATCATTCCAGTAGGGAACCCCAGCGTAGTAATAATAACATTATCCGTTCCGTCTGCAGTCCGTTTCGACGACAGTCGTAAAAGTAACTATAATAATAATCATATTTATGAAATATATGAAATCTAATATTATATATTTTATAAAGGGAGAAAACCCCACGCCTCTTTCTCGAAAATCGGTACTACCTATACCTACGAAAATTCGTCCGTATTCCACCCGATCTTGAGAGAGAACGAGACGAGGACCTTAAATTCGGTTCTTTTTTGTTGTGTTTTTCCTATATATTTTTTTTTCTTCAGGGATAATAGTTTTATTAATAATATATATATTATATATAATAATACATGTCTTCGGCTCGATATCGGGAGGTTCTCGGAAAAAAAGAATCTTTCGCAACACGCGCGTTCCAATAATATAACAGCAATATTACTATACTGACGTACTGTTATACGTGAGTAAAACGAACGCGCGCGAAAACCCTCGAACGAAACAATAATATACGTGTAGTGCAGCCAATAAAATATATATAGTTGTACTCACCTACCCACCTACCCACCTGTCCACCAACCCACCTACCCACCAACCTTGCCTACCTCTGCCTGCTCTATACGCACGCCGCCGACGACAACGACGACGACGGTTTACGTATAAAAATCGCTCTTGGTTTTTCCGAGCGTTTTATAGATTTTGCATTAGGGCACGTTGTGTTTATGGCACATGAAAATATATTTTTCCGTATAGTAATATCGTACCGAAATGTGTACTCGTCATTACGCGGGAATATATTCCCATTCGAATCTAATTCCCTTACACTAATCTCAGACGTCGGCTCATAATAATAAAAAAAATAATAATAATAATACGCAAATCGATCGTTGCGAAACGCGTTTACATTTTTTAAATCATTTTTTTTTCCGCGAACGGCGCCGCACAATATTTCGTATTTAACGCTTGTTGTTACAGCGTGCCGGACGATTTAATTTTTTTTTCCTTTACATTTATCATATTCTATAATAATACAAATAATAATAATATTCTATCGGTAGATTGGTTTATTTTTTCATAAAATAAATTATATCGAACGCTTGATTTTTTAAAAATCACGTTAATCTTAAAAATAATCCACGCGACCTAAAACTTAACATGAAATTATTATTATTTCAATAGAATTATATAAGACTATAACATTATATTATACCATTACAATATCGTATAAATATAGGTAGGTACCTATTTAGCTGATATTAATAATATTAACCTCACGCAGTTCAACGGTCCGTGTTCATTATAATAACACAATGTATATAATAGCTGTTGTTCTCAATGTAGGTACCAAACTCTATTGGATAGAAACAATAAAATTAATTACCTACCAAAACGGCATTTCTATCCAAATCGCGAGTCTATATACTACGGAGTTGGACTTCTATATTATTATTATATAGGTAGGTAATCATCTACGGAGTTTTACGAGATTTTAGAGCCTGTTGATATCGAGCTGATTTTGCACTGCGTTTAAAAATACATAATCATCTCGTACATATACGCGAATACATTACACATATCTCCATGATTGTAATAATTTATATATTCATATTATGTAAACAGTTATTTCAGAGCACTCTTAATTTTGACTGAAATTCAATTAAAACGTACTATTATTTTGCTAGCGACTTGGTTTTATTGTAATATTATTGTAATGATACATAAATTCATACATATACATTATACATTATTATACATTATGCATATTATTATTATATGGATGTCTGTAGTGTGTCAAGGTTCCTACAATACGTTGTTATCATTATTAGTGTATTAATAAACCTTTGACTAAGTGTTTTTGATTTTTTTGGTTTGAATTATATTTATTAACCTTTTAATTAGGTATACCACAATGACATTTCGTGCTTGCCCATTACACGAATTACTATACGAATGATGAATATTATCATAATATTTGTGTACTATGACGTACCGGATACAGAAAAAAATATGCAAAAACAAAACTACCACGGTGGGCAGATGACACATGGACGTAATATTTTAATGTTTAAAGCGTAATCATAAATATTGTATTATGAGTACTAATAAAATAATAATATTGACTATAAAAAGAATATTTTAATTTATTAAATGTATATAGTAAATATAATATAGGTACGCAAATAAACGTATATTTACAATATATTTTTAGTATTGCATAAGTAAAAATGCATTTTTTCTATTTACATAATAGTATCCAATAATTGAATAATCTGTAATATTTAATGGAAACACAGCTATACAATAAATTAAAACAGTTTACGTTATGACGGAATTATATCAAATCGTGATAGCTGACTATGGTAATTGTATTATTAAAACATATTTTTTACAGTAGGTTCATATTTCATCCACCAGTATATTATTATTATTATTATTATTGCTTATGATTAGTCGGTGATACAAATATTATCATAATTAGCTAAAGTCGAGCAAAATAATATATTCAAAATTTAATTTTTGTTACATATTTTAAACTTACTGTGTACAATTTATTATTACCCACTCATCAATAATTTTATCACAACGAAAATTCGCAAACGGTATTTGTAGCTAAATTAACGGGAATAGTAGGTATAATGCTTGAACACAATTTTGAACTGATAGCGTCATATTGTACTCAATTGTCTTAGACAAAAATTGTTCAAAACGTGTTTTTTGAAATGTAATTTTGTATGGTAAAATATTATGTTTGAAAAATACGACGAGAAGAAATGCAAAAAATACACATTGAACAAATAGAAAAATACGCGTTCAGTAAATAAGTCTTGGGTGCGTGACAGATAAAATATTCGCTTAAGAGCGAAAAATCCGGTGTGAATGAATGGGGAACATTTGACATAAAAATGTAAAGGTGTCGAGCGGAAGAAAAAAACGAAAGAATTCTAGTTTATCTGTGATAACAAATCATAACGAGAAGGCTGGTATAAAACAAGATTTCAACTACTTGGGATTTCTTTAAGTTCTACCTGAGAATTACGCAAACATAAATTGTTGCGGAAACAGATTTTTTTTTCCCCGTCATTTCTCAAACGCAAAATAGGATCATTCAATTTATACATATATAGCTTTAAACAACTTACTTGTGTTTGTTTACAAGGCATTTTTTTTTCTCGAAGGTCTGAGACAAAACCCTGGATAGTATAGGTTACCCTTGTTGGAAATAAAACTCCGTATACGATACCATAAAATAAGTATTTAAAACACCATGGAAACGCAATTAATATTTGGATCAAGCCTGTTGACATATTGTTGTCGTTATATTGTAATACTTTATTAAGAGCATGGCTATTAAAAAATTAATTTAAAAAATCAAAACTAAGATTAAAACCGTTAATGGTTGTTAATAATGATTGAAATGTATATTACAATTAGAAAAAAAATTGAATTACTGAAAAGCTAAAATTTAACAATCAATAAGTCATGATATGGTTTATCGCTAGATTATAATATGTTTAATGTTTAAATTTATAAGCAATATAGGACGAATGTACTTAGATCAAATCTAACTAATTAAAATTTAAAATAATGTAATGATATAATTAAAACCTAAAAGTGTAAAGGGGTATTTAAAATTGAAACTAAAATCGAAAAAAAAGAACGCACAGAACACTGCAATTAAATCGATATTGTGCAACAATATAAAAATAAAATGATTAAAATGTGCACAATACATTTATTCTTTTTGAATTTAAATCAGAAAGAAACTAAATTTATTGATAAATGAAATTGAAATATAGATTTCAAGTCCGATTAATAATACTGACCCAAACGTTTAAATATAAGTTCGCTGCTTTGTCAAATCCCACTCCATTCAAAGCGTACCTACCTCTTATATATATATATTTGTATTTAATCCTACGAAATAAACGCAAGAGTGGATATGAATTATATATGTTTATGAGGCGTAACTGATAGTCTAAGTTATTTGTATTTTTTTTCAAATCGAATTAGTTCAGCACTAAGATTTTTCGATACAATCAATATTATATCTAATTGTTCCCATACCTAACGAAACATGTCCCGCGATAAATGGACGAATCGAAAAAAAACTGATGATGGTCTATGTCGATGATTTGTCGGGAACGGAAAACTAGCCGTCGCCGAAAAAATATTGTCATTATTTCTACGTATTATTTTCTAATTAGAATAAAAAATTTCTTCAAAGAACATAGAGCATAATGATGTTATACATATGCATACATATGCAGACTCTGCGAGGTAAGTTGTAGAGAAGGGGGAGTGCATACAATATGCTACCCAACTATTTTTAAGCTCTAATTCGATTAATATTACAACCCGTTGTTTTGGATTTTAAACTATTATGAACTAGTATTTAAACTATATTTCTGTGTGAATTTAATTTAACGACTAATAATTAGTACAAATAATTACACAGATTATTTATCATTAAAATATTTACTACTTTTTTTTACATAACTTCACTTTACATTACTACACCTATAATATGATGTCACTATCTAGGTATTTATAACTGGTGAATTGTTTGAGAGAGAATCAATTCTTTGCCTATATTTTTTCGATACAAAAGGTAAAAAATATTTATTAGAAAAATACTCAAATTTACGTCACTGCACGCATACATGCAACACTTTTGTCTATCTAATGCGCCGTCTGTTGCCCACAAACGAAATATTGATAATTATATCATTATTTCAATCATAATCGTGAATCGTGATGTTTATTATGAACAAAATAAAACAAATTAGGTAATCGAATCAATAACTAACAATGAGAATATAAGACAGATAAATGAATAACAAAAGTGAAAACCTAGCTCTACAATTTATCATTTTTAAAACTGTAGTCACAATAATGATCTGAAAACAGTTTATTATAATATTTAATATTAATATCTAATACGAACTTGTTAATAAATAAATCCTTTAACAATTTCAGTATAATAATAATAAACATTAAATCTTCTATAGTCGAGTAATATTCGTCATTTTCACCTTAACAGAATCAATAATAAATGTTATAAAATTTAGCAATTAATCGTTAGTTAATTTTTTTTCTCCTATTGTATAAACTAATGTAACGCTAATGACCCCTAGTAGTCGAAGCTGAAATTTTGTAAATTTCAAGATCAATAAAAAAATAAATAAATAAATGTTGAAAAGAATTTGATTTGTTGTTGTTTGGACATGTTATCGGTTTGAAATTAAACCGTGTCGTCAAAACTAGAAACAAACTATATTGGCCATTTTATACAACACTAAAATAGTTTGCAAAATAAAATTCTAGCTAACGAGTCTTATTATTGTAAACCACTCGCCACGATTTGATGTAAAAATATTTTTAATTTGTTAAAAATATAATATTGTTTTTAATATTATAGTATACTGACTATACTATATTTATCATTTTAATAAATTATAAAGAAAGTATTTTTTGAAATTGTGATATGCTCATTTCAAATTAAATTTATAAACCTATTGGAATTTAAAAATGCATACACATGCAGAATCATTCACGCTTCAGTTGATTTATGAAAAAATAATTCAACAATAATTGATGAACTAAATAACGTTTGACTAGAACACAAAAACAAGAGGTTTTATTTCGTAAAACCAAATTACTAAACCTAAATACAAATTCAATATAAAGTATAAACTAATACAATAATTGTTATTTCATTTAAGTTAAGCAACACCACGTTTTTTATTTATATTGTATTGGAACACAATCACAACATTTTAAAATTCTCCACTTAACTCTAGCCTTTTTTATGAAATATATAAATAATTATGACAATTATAAATAGTCCGTACTTCGTGGAAAAAGAACCATACTTATCATTAGTATTTTAGGTATCATTAATAATTGTGTCGACATCCTTAATTATTATTTTTACAAATAGTTACGAACAGCAAACATATTACATATTGTTAAACAAAAATTATTTATTCGTTGTCTACCAGAAACATATTATATTAAGGTAGGCATAATTTTAATCTGGGTTAGGATGTTTTTCGACGATTTCAAAGTTGTGAACTACATTAAGGTTTAATATTATTTAGTTAGTCGTGGAAATTTTAAAATCAATAATTCTTTAGCAGTAACTCCGTATCGTTTTTAATCTGCTTATTTTTCCACATTAACCAAGGGAATTAACTGCTGCGATTCACAGGAATTTAGTTTTGAAAGTTTGTAGGTTTTAAATTTTGTTTGGTACGCAGTAGCCCTATTATAAGACATGCGTGCATTTTTAGAGCAATCTCAGTATTGACGAAATCATTTTTTAATCACTAATAATATTGAACTTTGCTATAAGTATTCTTAGAATTTCGGAAATTTATTATTTTTCTGATTATTATTTTCAAATAAATATTACACTAAAATTAACAAATTACTACCTACTGACACGAAAATCGAGGAACAAATCACATTGATTTTTAATTTATAATTATTGATAGACGTGATAAATATAAACGACAGAATAAACAATGAAAATATTAAATTTTATTTTCAATTATTTTATAAAACTTTGGCTATGATGAGATTAGTATATTAGTATATTATAGAATATAGAGATTAAATTGAAAACATGTTATGGATAGAACATCATCAAATATATTCTGTGAAAAAATATTAATATCGTCGTTAAAATGTACCATACCAATAGTTTTATAAACTGTCAAAGGTAGTAAGAGCAATTTTTTATCAATCGATATTCGCGCAAGGGGTAAGCGATTAGTCTGCGATGCAGTTGTCTACGCTTCCGTTATGAGTGGACTGTTTACGATTTGGCGACCCCGAAACAAATAATCATTTTAATATGGATTGTATTGTTTGCATAGTATACAATTAAAAAAAAAAAAATGTCAAATTTCAGGAAAACGTCAAATGCAATGAATATTATGTAGGTCATGTTCGGTGTGTTAGTTTTTAGCTAGGCACGGATTCAGTAGTGTTATTAATTGTGTTTAGGCATTCCCTGTTGTCGACCAACAAAATAAATTTGTATTTTAAATTACGTAATCTAAAATAGAATGGTATTATAACCAATTTTTTTTTGAACTCCTTTTAACATTTTCTGGATCCGTGCCTACAGATATAACAGCAAACAACTATTACGGTCTATGGACTATGATACACAGTTTGACATTGGATTCAAACTAGTCGTCGAGTAACACGTCCATTAATCAAAAATGTATTTAAAAATGTAATTCCATCACAGGGAAAAGCTTTGAATATGATATAATATATATATTATTACTAATTATTATTTTGCATCTGACTTTATTTTCGGATCAGCGAAAACACAATAATATGGTCTGACGAGCGGACTGTTTACGACTCGGCCACCCCAAACCAAAAATTGCAAATAATCGTTACAGTATGGATTTTATTGTTTGCTTGGTATAACATTTAAAAAAAAATCCAAATTTCAGGAATATAAATTAAATAGTAAGTAAATAAGACATATTCAGTATGACCATTTCGGGTCTTGCAGATTTAATTGAATCGTTGTAGCAGACAACCATATTATTATCGTCTATGACACACCGTTTTGGACGATGGATTCAAACTATTCGTCGTTTACTATGAGCCCTGAGGCAATATAACCATTGTGCATTTGACACATGCATGGAGTAAAGCGTTCGTTATCCGAAAATGTGTTTAAATATGTATTTCCATCACAGGGGAAGCTTCAAAACTAAATATAATATGTATGTAAACATATAATTACTAATTATTATTTTGCATATGTATTTTTGGATCAGCATAGAACACAAAATAATATGACGACGATGTAGAATATTCAAAATTAAAATATAATATAAAAGGTACTTCTAAAACGTAAAAAGCTTTTTTACAAACAGTGTTTGATCGTTCCGATTTGGCTCTTGTTCGTTATTTAATAATTTAAAAAACGTCTACCGTAGAGTTTTAATGTTCTCAGACCAAATCCTCCAGTCTTAATCAATAGTTACAATTCAGTGCAGAACATAATAATGCAAGTATAACTCCAAATTGATTTAGCATTCACTATTATACAAAAGAGGTAATCGAAACCGACAGAAATTTGTTTTTAATAATAAAAATAGCAGTAAACTCATCAAACCTTTTACTGCCATAACAATATTGTAAGTCAACCTAAACCAATCATGTTGGCGTTAAACTAATATAAAGAGGTTATATTATCATATAATCATATTATCATATAATTGATACAGATTTTGTCTGACCAAAAACGCTCACCTCCCATTTTTTACCTTTAAAAGTACTGAAATATGCTTCTTGGTATTTTTAACTATATCAATAACCATTTATTCAAATATTTTAATTTATTATACATTTAAGAAGTTAGTCGTGGGAATACAATTTTTTTCATATGAGAATCATACTTCTTTACTTTAAATTGTAAAGCAGACGGGTTTTTTTAATTGATTATGTAATATCCAATTAAAAATTTGAACTAGGTGTTAGTTGTTGAGTTATTTTAATTTGTGAATTTTTTAGAACAAATTATTTTAACTTCTAGATTTGAAATACATATGATAGGGGTGTGGGGGTGTGATGATTTTTAAATTTTACTGATGAATTTTAATGATTGTAAACAAACGAAACACACAATACAATTTTTTTTGGAAAACCATGTAATATTATTGGCTGTTAGGCCAATATTACTATAATAGTATTAAGCCAAAAAAAAACAAAGATCACTTGGATTAATTTTGTTTATTTTGCACGATGATTATACAACTATTGGATGGAAACAAAAAAAACAATTTCGCTTAAACCTGTAGCAATTTATGAGGTATACTTGTACATTTGTAGCAACTATAAATTATTCACCAATCACCATCTCTATACGCGTATTAAAAAATATACATTTTATTACATTTCTTGATATGTTCAACACTCATAATTAAAATGAACTATTTAATATGGCATAATATTATATTGAACAGTGGCTTATTGGTTTATATTGGTATATCCTTCAAAAACTCATATCACATAAGTATTATGTAAATTAGCTTATAAGGTTTTGAATATTTATTTTCAATTTTTTTTTGCTTATTGGGCCCACCCAATCTGGGTCTACATTTTTCAAAGATAGAAGCCCTAAGTACAGTATATTAATATATATATTTTTAACTTAAATAACTAATTCCACAACTATATATTCTATACTGTAAACATTATAGTACCTACCTATTTGATGATATCTGATATTTAATAGTGTCAATAGTGTCACCAAATCACTAATGGCTATGTAGACCATATTCCATATGGTAGGGTATATTGTTCACCTAACCCTATTTCAATATTCCGAACAATTAATTACAATCATTGCGTGTCAGGTGTAACTTAAGAGGCATAAAACACTCGTCTTATTGGGTATTTCCTTATGTAACTTTATAATTAATTATCAAATAAAATATATACGTATAACAAAATGTACTTTATGATCTAATACTTAACTAGTTTATATGATTTTTTCCATAAAAAAAAATAAAATTTTATTGCCAATAAAAATGAAATGCTGAACACAAATATTAACGAAATTTTTTTTAAAGTATTAAATGTAACAGATTACACATTTTTAAACACATTTAAATATATTGTACCAAGGTTAGTAGGATTTAGATCTAGATGGATTTGTAATGTATCCATAAAATAAACAAAAAGATAGAAATCAAGAACTGGTATTTTAAATGTATGCATGCTTCATACATTGCCCCTACTACAAAGTAAAGATATATTGTAATATACCCAAATTTGATTATGAATACATGTTTATAGATAGATTTGTATAAAAAGGGTATGTCAGTGAATAAAAACCATTAGTTATTTTTGTTGTATTCAGTTGTTGAGTACAATTTAGGTAAAGTAATGAAATAGTAGTGAAAAAATATAGTGAATATAATGAGTATTAATAAACAATAGTACATAAATATAATTTTATAATATTATTATATAATCATTGCAAACTGATATTTTTCATTATTAATTTAGATCAAAGGTTTGTAATTAAAAATATATTTATTGATATAGATTATATAATATTATTGTGTTAAATGTTTTTTTATAATAAAATCGATGTTTAATACATTCAGTAGGTGGATTTAAATTTAAAATTGACAATGATTGAAATAATTGCTTACGTAATTGTTGTTGTTGTTGTGGTGATGTGGTGTTACTTCAAGTGGCATAACAGGCACTTTGAAAAATTGGCTGCTATTATGCCGGGGCCTACAGTGTACCCGATCATAGGAACAGCATATCAATTTATTGGATCATCAGAACGTAATGAAAATTATAAATTCCTGAAGACAAATTAAAGTTTCTACTTTTGTATATTTTTTTGATATTCTTCAGAAATCATGAGCAAAATAATTGATTTAGCAAGAGAATATGATCAAAAGCCATTCAGACTGTGGTTAGGACCATATTTTGCAGTTGCCATCGGTAAACCAGAAGACGTACAAGTAATTACTTTTTTTAAATAATAATAAGGATAGGTAAAAATGTATTGGTGTAACGTAGTCTAATTTAAACAGTTAAAGTAGTTAAACCTCTAATTGTCGTGAGGTTTAATATGTTCATATTATATTATTGTATTACCTAGTAAAAATTAAAAATGTTGATAGTTAATTTTTAATACAGTTTTGAAAGTCCTACTTTTTAATATAACGACGGGCAAGAATCTAAAGAGTATAAAAGTAGTTTGATTGCTTTTTGATAACATATCTATTTCTAAATATTAATAACTTAAAATAAATAGTTGTTTTTATTATAATTATCTTCATTTTAGGTTCTGAGCGGAGTGATATTGATTTTGAAAATAATTTTGTGGCGAATTCATCATACAATGATGTGTTTTGTGTGTGTGTGTGTGTGTGTGTGTGTGTGTCTGTGTACACGATAAGTAGTCAAAATAATACTTCAATTTTTAACTTCAGTATCTTTACCGGTGGGAAAGTGAATTTAGTTTGTGCAAAGGGGAGGTTAACATTTAAAGTAGTTTTCAAAAGCGCTTAAAAAAACAAAAAATAGTTGAGGAAAACAGGAATTTTTACTCAAAAACGGTTTTTGTTCGTTTTTGTTTTTGACAAGACTCTTAAAAAAATTACAGTAGATTCATGTAAATTTAAATTTTATATTTTCGCTGTAATATTTGATAAGATAGCATGAAATTTAAAAATCACAATAGTATGAAGTCATAGTAACACGCGGGCTCAGTGACGATATTGGAAAATTTATTTCATAATTTATTTTCCATAATATTAATTGGACGTATTAGTTATTGCACCGATCGATAGAGAATTTTTTTAACATTTCGCACCAATTTCTATGCAACTGTACAGTTTTCGAAACAATGAGACTCTTTTTGAGCCATAGGCATAAGAAAATTTCAAGTTTTATTCGTTTTTATTAAAATTATTGTCGATAACTTATTTTATGCTCATTCAAACATTTTAAAATGTGATAGAACATTTATCATAAATTTATGTTAGTGGAAATTAAAAAAAAAGTTGGGCATAAGTCCACAATAATATTTTATGAGCGTCTGAAAATAGAATTTTGTGAATTTTGTGAAACCAGCGCTATCACAATCTGTTTTTGTTTTTTATGTTAGCTATAATAGATCAAAATATACCAACAAGTTCATAAACATTATAAAAATATATAACACATTGGATATAGCAAAAATATAAAATATTCTTGAGGTAGATTTAACAACTTAAAAAAATTAAATGTTTACAGTATACACTTATGTTAGATATGCAAAAAAAAATGTATTTAAAATACTTATGATTTTATTTGTTCGTTTTTTATTTAATTTGACAAAATTCATTAAAACCACGAAAATTGGCAAATTATTTCAATTTAAAAATTCATAAATATTTATCTATTTATATCTAAGCTTTGAAAATGTAATACAAGATTTTCCTTGAGACTTCCTACATTTAACATACGAAAAAAACTTCACCGGAAAGTCAAATTAAATTTATACGTGCATTTGAAGTATTAATGTAATATAAGTATTTTATAGACTTTGGATATTCACCAGTAAATTAACAAATTCTCATACAACGATTTTTTTTTTTGTTATTCAAAAATTAATAATGGCTGAAATGTGCACCAAATATTTATTTTATAGTTTACTATACTTGATAGTTTTTAACTTACTGTTTACAAACATTTTCAATTTTCAATTTTTTTAGTTTTTTTTGTTTAAACGTCAATAAAATGTTATTCGTTGGATCAAGAAGCTTGAAAATTGAATACAATAGTCTCCTGGTATATTGTTACAACAGCAGTTGAAAAATATTAAAAATACATTGGCACATTTTTTTTATTAGCTATTGAAATTCAAATGTTGTCAAATTTATCAAATTGAAAATGTACAAATTATTTAGTAGTTAAAAATGCATGGAATTTTCAACTTTTATAGCTAAGGAATAAAAATCTAAAACAAGATTCCACGTATGTATTTATTTCTGTAACCAAAATATCATCAAAAAAAATATATAAACACAGTTTTTTTTAGTTATTTTAAGTTTAAATTTGAACGTAATTACATATTATTAAATAATCAAGCATAACGTTTTTAGTTATCTTGTTGTAATTTAAAAATATTATTCGTGGGTACCTACTTGAAACTCTTTAAGTACATATTATATACAAATATTGAATTAAGATAAAAATCAACAAATAATATTAATTCAACTCACCGGCAATGGTATTAATAATAACAATATGTATATAAATATAATATAAAATATCCTAGGCTGACAAACCGTTTCCACTCGGAATTGTTTTTCGTAGACAATGGTATTATATCAATGAATTCAAATTTAACACCATTTAATACACTTGTAACCTACTGTATAGCAAAGTGATAACCACTTACCCGTTTTTTTTTTTAGATTATTTTTAATAATTCAAAGGCTCTTCAAAAAGACCGGATGTACGATTTTTTCAAGAATGCAGTGGGTGAAGGTTTATTTACTGCGCCAGGTAAGTTAAATACAAAAGTTTAAATGATTCACATTTGTAAATAATATAAATAAAGTTCATTATTATAAGTGGTTATAATGAGACTTTTGTATAATTTAGTTACAATTAAAAATAATTAAAATTATTACAGTTGAAAAATGGCGAAAACATCGTCGCATGATCACTCCAGCTTTTAATGCTAAGCTTTTGGAACAGTTTTTCCCTGTGTTCAATGAAAAAAACAAAATTCTTATCAGGAATGTTACGAGGGAATTAAATAACACGCAAAAGTTTGATCTCTGGCACTATATTGCACCAGCTGCTCTTGATACAATTTGTCGTAAGTATAATACCAGTCTTGTAAAGTACGTGAGTGAAACTGTAAAAGCATTTGAGTAAAATTATTCAAATACTTTTTAAGGAATCAAATATGTATTTTAAATAGTTAATATTTTTAATTTGTATATTTTCTATTCTAATTAGTTAAATACGTTAAATAAAAATAATAGAATTTGAAAATTCATAGATAATACCTGATATATTTTTTTTAATATGAATTACACTCAACCAACAATTTTAATGCTTCAACAAAAAAATAAAAGTATTTTAAATTTACAACAAAATATAATTTGATAATGTGTTTTACAAAATTAACGTACAACATGAAAATCGATTTAGTTGGTTCATAAGGTGAAAAAATGAAATTATTTGAAAGTATGCATAGATACTTTTTTTTACCGAGTGTTAAAATACGTGTAATAAATGCTTTTTAAAATTATTTTCTGCTTTATCTGTACTTGAATACTTTTAAAAAGTATCTTTTAGAATACTATATAATACCTAATATATGATTTGTGATAATTATGTATTATAGTTACTAAGAGACATTTTATTTCTAGAAACCACTATGGGTTACAATCTTGACACTCAATCAAACAATAAAGAATGTGAATTTGGCGAAGCAATTATAACGTAATACTACTTAAAGTCCTGAGGACTTGAATTATATTTCATAATATATTGAGTTATTATAAAACATGATAACTATTCAATACGATTTCTTACGCAATTCAATATAAAAATGAATTCATACTGAATATTTAATTTTCATGTTTTTGTTTATTCCTGAAAATATTACATAGTAAAGTATTAATCACGTATTCACGTAAATTTTTTTTTACAGAGTATCAGAGTTAGACGCGATGCGAATTTACAAACCATGGTTATACCCAGAAATTGTGTTTTCAATGTATTTAAAACTCACTGGACAGCAAAGGATCCTGGAAACAATGAAACAATTTCCATTAAAAGTATGTCTTTGAAATTTAAAGTTGTCAATGCACACTTACAATCATTTCGGTCGTTTATAATATTATGTATCACTATGTCCGTCGTGTTTAGTAACAACTAATAACCATTGACTATAATATATTATAACTATAAACTCTGGTCCCGTGTGCAACGATTTATTTTGAGGCCCCAAATTAATATTATTATTTGTTTGTGCTTTTAATGAATTTTGTCAAAATATTAACTTTAAATAGGTACTTATTAAAAAAAAATCTTGCCTATATTTCTCAAATATTTTTATAAAAACTCATGGAGAACTCTGTTTTTAACGATATTTATAAAAGAAAATAAGTTAAATTTAAATTTCACACGTCTATAAATAGCTCAAAAAGAGTAAAAATATTTCTAAGTTTATACCATGTTTAGACAAAGTTAATGTAATCTTTGGGTAAAAAATCGTTAGTTCAAGGTTGAATATCAAATGTCGACTTCTAATACTCATAAAAATTAAAAATTTCATTTGAATTCCCGGTATACTTTTTTTCGTATAAAAAGTTAATAACTTAAAAACTAAATAATTATATCATACGATACCCATATACTGTAAACAGGCCTAATAATATTAACAAACGAGTAACTATGTACTGGTAACTAACAGACGGACGGACACAACGCGAATATAATAGGTGTTCTACGTTGACGTTTTACCACAGATTTTAGATTTTGCATGCTTTATTTTTACAATAAATTATTTCATCATATTTTATTTTTGATAAACTGGAACTACGCAGTTCATATTTTTATTAAGTAATAATATAATATTATAGTTTGTTGTAAAAATAACAATTTTTCGGTCAATCATTTTTAATTTACACAATATGGCACTATTATTCATTCGAAAAACATGAATATAAAATACAAATAACAATGGTGCACTTGGGAATACTAAGATATTATGTGCAAATGATCATGAAATGTTTGATAGTAAATCATTGATCGCTTAAAATATATTTAGCAGATTGATAGACACAATAAAACTATAGTGGACTAGACAGTACACTAATACTAGGTCCTTGGATTGTTTAAGCAATCATTTATCAACTTGTTGTAGGTTACCTTAACAAACATATACACTGATATTACCAGTACCCGACAGTACATAATGAAATTTTACATTTTTAGGTTATCAAGGAAAAGAAAGATGAATTTGACCGGAGAATAAAAGCAATTAATGCTAATGTAGACGTTACCAACAATGACGATGGTAAGTTATTTGGGACATGAATTTAAATCATCATTGCTTACTGTATATTTTACAGTACAACAATACCAATAATAAATATTAGATGATTTAACTTAATAATTTCTAAATAAAATGTATTACTGTTTAGAAAAACATTCGAAACTATTTTTGGACATATTGTTTGAACTGAACAATAATGGTGGAAACTTTTCAGATTCCGATATTAGGGATGAGGTTGTAACGATGATGACTGGGGTGAATATATTTTGTTATATTTTCATATCTTTTATATCCTTGTTAGAAGGATGTCTTGAATAAGTTATATAAAATATGTACTTACAGGGTAGTGAAACGAGCGCTATCACAATCTGTTTTTGCCTTTTGATGTTAGCGATAGATCAAGATATACAAGTAAATATATAACACATTGCATAATATAACAAAAATACAAAATATTCTTAAAGTAAATTTGACAATTTCAAAAAATTTAATGTTTACAGTATACATTAATATCAAAAAAAAATGTATTTAAAATACCTACAGTTTTATTTATTCGATGTTTATTTAAATTGGAATTTTATAAAAACAACGTAATATTATGTACCTAACTATTTTGTCAATAATTTTGACTCATATTTTAGGATAAAGTATACGAGGAAATTTACGAGATATTTGGAGAAAGTGACCAAATAATAACTATTGAAGACACAACTAGACTAGTGTATTTAGAACAAGTGTTAAAAGAAACCCTTCGATTATACCCTGTAGGACCAGTGTTACTCAGAGAAATTCAAGGAGATATTAAACTATGTGAGTGAATTCAAATTATTGTACTACCAGTATATAAATTAATATTAAATTAACTGTAACTTAGTTTCAAATGATTACGTGCTGCCAAAAGGAACAACGTGTGTTATAAGCCCAATAGCCACACATCATAGTCCTGATTTGTACCCGAATCCTTGGTCTTTTAATCCTGAAAACTTCAGTCCAGAAAATGTCGCTAAACGCCATAAATATAGCTTTATTGCTTTTAGTGGTGGCCCAAGGGGTTGCATAGGTAGAGTAATATTTTGTCAAATCATAATTATATATTACTCTGATTTATTCTAATACTATTGTATTTAAATTTAAATGTAAACGGCAGGATCCAAATATGCCATGTTGTCGATGAAAGTCACTGTGTCAACATTTTTACGACACTTTAGCGTACATACAGACATCAAATTAACAGACATTAAGTTAAAAATAGATTTGTTGATGAGAAGTGTTCACGGTTATCCTATTACAATTCGACCACGAGAAAAAAGACCAACACGTTATATGCGAAATCACAATAAGCAAGGATAGTGCGCAGTTGATTAATAAGTATTGGCTTATTTTGAATACTTTTGAGTTAGATATAAGTTTTAATATTAGTGTATCATGTTTGTCATTGAATACAACTGTCAACTATACAAGACAGCTGGGTGAAGGAGAATACGCTGCTAATTAATGGTCATATTAATTTAACTGTATGGTTAAAAGAAAAAAAAAAATTATTCAACTTCATTAAAAACAACTTAAAAAAAAACTTAAATACATAAGTAGTATATTTTTCATTACGTGTCGAGATTATATTGTAACGTTTGTTTATGTTTTGATTTCGTACTACCATATTATCTTATCGATATTTTGTGTTTCTTGCATATCCTGTATTCTATCAACATAACTAAATTAATGTATAATTATTAATTGTATCAATGCTGATTTCAAAATTGTTTGTTTATAATTACTAATGAAGTTAAACGTTTATTTTAGATTCTTTGTGTTATATTTTTTTATAATACCTACTTTATTTTAACGTTACGAGTTAAAACTACTGGTATCTCAATATATTAACCCAAGAGAGTTAATCGCTGTTAATAGTATAATATAACAAAGGCTGATTTGGTATTTTTTGTCATGTTTTTTTTTTCTAATTTACTTCATTGCTATAAGGTCATTGATAAGTATTATGAACCGCTTTTAAACACGGTTTATTTGTTCTCGAGCCGGTTAGGTACACCTATAAAATATAATATATAATGCATGTATACATGCAGCGTCCAAGAATAACACGTTGAGCCCATCACTAGTCGACCGTGCCACAACCCATTAACGTACTAGTTGTGTTTATTTAGTTTAATTTTTATAGATATAATAAAATAATTCTGCATCTTGAAATTTACGTCATTCGTATATCATGTTCGTACAGTGGAGTATGCGCACCTTATAAAAAGTAGTAAAAACTTCTGATCTGAAACGAAGCAATATCATTTTAACTTCCGCGTACTCTGTATATTATACTATTATAATAATATTATGTAATAAACATAATATAATAAAAATATTATGTTGCTGCGTAGATATTATATAAAGTAATCTTTTATACATAACTTGTATTTTAGACATTAAAAGCGATAACATTTGTATTTTAATAATAATATTATATTATCATAATATGCATTGAGTCGTAAATATACAACTCGACCAGGATAATTTACATTGAAAGGGTGACGTGCGCAATTTATTAGAATACGTTTTACAGAAAAATATTTATCTGTACAACTATGGATAACAGTTATGATATGTATAACTACAACATAACTACAAAATTGATTTAGCATCACTCATCAGTATTGTTTATAGTGTTAAAACGAAATAAAGAAAAAGGACGACAGTCGAGTTCCTTACTTCTGCTGATTTGTATCTGATATTATAATTTTTTTTATTAGATTTCCGTACATTAACAAGATGTAAACATGTTTTTAGTTTTTAATGATGAATATTTTTACGAGATCGAAAATGATTAATGAAAAATTAATAATCATTCAATAGCGTAATATTACATATTTGTATTGTTTCAATAGAAAAATAATGTTTCGGTTAAATATAATTAAAATGGATTGGTTTGCATAATAAATATTAAAAAAATTAAAAATGTATTACATACTATTTTCACACATACAAACATATTTACTATATTATACTAAATAGATGTATTTTCCATTACAACAGTAGGTTACACAATAATATTTATAAACCGTGCTTTTTAATATTTATATATTTTTCAATTTACTATTTATATTTATTACTACATAATATATTCATAGATTATTATTTAATTTACACTAGTGCTTGTCAACCATTTTTAAGGACGACACCTTAATTTGGATCCATAAAAATGGAGACAAACTGATGCAATGCTTATTCAATATTAGTTTGCAATTTTTAATTTTCAATTTACTTTAAAATAATGACAAAATGTTTAGCTTTAACGATCCTCTATCTATTCAATTATAAAGTATCAGTATTGACTATAGTAAAGTTAATATAGACATGATAGAATCAACATCTGTATTGAGTACAATTCGAGATAATTTGGTAAGATTATTTAAAATTATTTTTGATCACACTAAAGTTATAGATGAAAAAACGAATGTTGAAATACTGAATAACAATAAACAACAACATCGAACAAACAGTAACCATAAAGATCCATCTGAATTCTGAATATTATTGAATAAATCATTTCTTACCTTACTTAGAATACTTTTATCAGAACTTATTTTGGGATTTTCTAAAGATAACAATACTATAATGTATAACTTAAGAATAATTATTCCAAAATCTTATTTCGAATATGATACATTGATACACTTGATGAAGAATTATTGGACGCTTCTCAAAATATGAATCAGATTCACCCTCTAATATTGATTTACTTCGTGGAGAATTGTGTTTATGGAAAGAGTTATGGAAGAAAAAATCTGGAAAAGCAAATACAATAGTGTATTATATATGTTACATGTTATATCCTATGTTTCCTAACATCAAGTGCCTTCTAAAACTACTATTTATTATACCCGTGACAACAGCGACTGCAGAACGATTATTCAGTTCATTGAAACGAATCAAAACCTCTTAAGGTCTACTATGAATCAGAATAGACTCAATGGATTAGCAATGCTTCACATTAATAAAGATATAGCTGTAAGTTGAACACTAACACTATAATGTTTAACATTTCGTAAGCCAACTGTTCGCGATTTTGCATGAAAGTTGTAGACATGACCTGTGTGGAACGATGGTGAAGGGCGGTAGATTTGAATTTTATAACAATTCGTTGTTTGTGTTTTTTTTTTTTTTTTTTATACACAAATACAAACCGAACTTATTTTATGTCTGTATGTATATAAACGTGCGGAATATATTATAATCTACATTTTTACGTTCCGACCACATAATATATAATATATTACTATAGTGGTCTGGAATAAAATGGTAGGCAGATAAAAGTCAATATATTGAAAGCACTTCAAAATGGCTCGAAGATAATTCATACAATATGTATATATATAATACACCTATAGGTATAACACTGTGCGCAACGAGAAGAGTCTTGTCATTTACGGGGTACCAGCGGCCCTATAATGTAAGTGGTGCTCGTTTTGTACACAGCGTGTCGGTATGATAATATACGGGGCCTATAGGTAGTATACCCAAAATATTGGACACATTGCAGAGTCCGACTAAATCGATGGTGCTCAGAAAAAACTTGAAGTGTTTAATTTGGAATTTTTAAATTGAATTTTCAGATTTGCGATTCAATTATTATTCAATCGCATTTAGGTATAATAATAATACACATTAAATAACATTTAAATTAATTAACAATACTGCAGTACCCCCCACCCCTCCCTAAGAGCTAAGCTTGTTGGAAATAAGATAACGTTTATTTTTATTTGTAACGTAGATTAATATTTTGCATAATCTTTGACAAACAATAAATTATTTTAAAAATCGAAAAAGTTCTTCATTATAAATTATACTAACGCTAAATTAACCTACTTTGTACAAAATATGTTTTTACTTCATTAACTTTACATCTACATCTTGTATTACAAACAAATATATAACAATATAGTATAACAAATTTGTAATATTACAACAATTGAAAAAAAAAACAAATTAAACAACAAATTATAAATACTTATTTAAAAATGTTTTAAATCATTGACAAGTCTTCTGCTTTAGGATTTTTCTTTTCTATATCAGTCTCGTCGAGTATTTTTTTTTTGTAAAAATCATAAAAAACGCTAGGTATTCATTGGAATGTAGCAAGTTCAAAAAAATCTGTATATTTCTCTACGATTGAAACTGCAGATCTATTATAATACAATGGTGTTGTAAGCTGTCAATGCTGATAAGTGATAATTCTTCGCATCTTTCTTTTGAGTAAAATTAAATTAATTTAAATGGTCTATTATGTCTAGTGTTTTCTTAAAGCGTAAAGTTTTTGTATATTGAATTATTAAAATCTTGACCATTTTATATTTGTCCAATCAAAGTTTTCACTTTTACTATTTTAGATTCTGATCGAAGAAATTAATGTATTGATTTTACAATGATATGTGTTTTTATATTTAATATTTTTTTTGTGTCTGTCATCTACTTAAAGGAAAGTACCTAAATATGCTTCAATTTTCTTCAACAACATCTTTTGCGGTAGAAAAGTGAATCTAATTGGATTATTGGAGGTCAAAAGTAAAATATTCACAATACGTTTCTAAAGCGTAAAGAAAAACAAACAAAAAATTAAGGAAAAAATGAGATTTTTACGCAAAAACAGTTTTTGAAAAAATCAATTAAGTTTTTTAATATTACTCTAAAAAAATATCCGAACATAGTTAAAATCTTTACTGGATGATTATAGTAGCAATATTTCTATGCACCATAACATTTTCAAACTATTGCAACTGTTTTTGAGCTATTTAGGAAAAGGTATAAGAAAATTTCTAGTTGTATTAATTTTTTTTTAACTATTGTCGATACAAAATTTTTAAGTTGTTCAAAAAACTTATGCAACGTTCTTCATAAGTTTATGTTAGTGGAAATTAAAAAACAAGTTGAGCGTAAATACACAATAATTTTTTTGAACATTTGAAACCAAAATTTTAACAAAATTCATAAAAAACACGATCATTTACAAACTATTTCGATTTAGAATTTCATAAGAATTGTTCTATTTATATCTAAGATTTTCAAACTTTAATAAAGAATCCCCCTTAAATTTTTCTACATTTAACTAAAAAAAAAATCCTCTAGAAAATAAACGAAATGTTTACAAGCGTTTGAAGTTAGACATTAGATCTTCACTTGTGAATTAACAAATTTTTATACAACAATATTAGATTCTGAGCGAAGCGATGAATGTATTGGTTTTACAATGATGTGTGTTTTTTTTTTTATTTTTTTTTTTATTTTTGTGTCTGTCATCACGTTTTAGGACAGAAAAAATGCTTCGATTTTCTTCAATAGTACCTTTTCTGATAGGAAAGTGAATCTAGTTGGTACTTTGGGGGGTCAAAAGTCAAAATTTCCCAGTAGTTTTCATGAGCGCCTGGAAAAACAAATGAAAAATTATGGGAAAAACGGGAATTTTTACGGAAAACCAATTTTCGACAAAATCGATTTTGGTTTTTGGTATAACTCTAAAAGAAATGACCGTAGAGACATGAAATTTTGATCGAATGTTTATATAAGCATTTTCTACACACCATAGCATTTTCAAAATATTCTGACTTATTTTGAGCTGTTAACGGACATTTTCAGTTTCCAATTTTTTTAGTTTTTTTTTCTATAAATGTCAATAAAATTTTATTTGTTGGGTAAAAAATCTTGAAAATTTAATAGTAGGCTTCTAATATATAGTTTCAAAGGCAGATGAAAAATATTAAAAATCCGTAGTCACAATTTTTTTTTATAGGTAATCAAAGTTCAAATTTTGACAAAATACGTAAAAATGACGAAAATGTGCAATTTATTTTGAGTTAGAAATTCATAAAAATTTTTCTTTTTAAATCTAAGATTTGAAAATGTAATACAAGATTCCTCATAAGTTTGCCTAATTTTATCAATAAAAAAAAGTTTATAAGCAAGTCATAATAAATTTTTATGAGCATTTTAAGTTCAAATTTGTACAAGATTAGATATTCACTGATTTCTCATGTAGCGATTTTCTTATTTTGTTGCAATTCAAAACAAATAACTGTAGATGCATGAAAATTTCACTGAATGTTTATATAAGCTATTTCTATACACCATTCAATTTTGAAAATATTTTGATTTGTTTTGAGCTGTTTACAGACATTTTTAGTTTTCAATTTTTTTAGTTTTTTTTTTTATAATTGTCAATAAAATTTTATTTGGTGGGCCAAAAAGTCTGAAAATTTAATACAAGCTTTTTATATATTGTTACAATATCAGTTGAAAAATTTTAAAAATACATAGGCACGATTTTTTTTTATAAGCATTTAAAGTTCGAATTTTGACAAAATTTGTCAAAATCTCGAAAATTATAAATCATTGTAATTAAAAAATTATAAAATGTTCAGTTTTTATAACTAAGTGTTGAAAATTTAAAACAAAAATTCTCATAAATAAATCATACTGTAACCAAAAAATCTAAAAAATATATCAACATATTTATTTTTTACAGACATTTTAATTTCAAATTTAGACAACATTTCATATTTAAACCAAGAATAATGATTTTAGTTATTTTGATATAATTTTAAAATATTATTTGTTGGTATATGAAACTTTTAGAATATATTGTTATATTTTATATACACGCAATGGCATTTTAAAATATAATTTTTTTGAGAAAAATGAATTTAACCAACTATAGTAAATACTAATGCCTATAATACTAAAATGAATTACTTTATTCACAATAATATCATCAAATACATTTAGACTTAGTAAGATATTATAGACTGACTGACCGTCTTCGCTCAGAATCGTTTTTCTTATTCAATGATATTATATCATTGGATAAAAATCTAACACAATCCATTACAGTGACTCACTTGTAACCTACTGTACAGCAGAGCGACATACACTTACCCGCCCTTTTTTTTATTTTGTTTTTATTCAAAACCGTAAATACTTGAAATTTTTATAACATTTTTATATTATCATTTTTTATACATGATAAAATTTTCAAAATATTTTTACTCATTTTGAATTAGTTATAGACATTTAAAATTTTTATTTTTTTAAGTTTTTTATTTTATACATTTGAATACAATTTTATTCGTTGGGTCAAAAAGCGTGAAAACTGAATACAATATGCCTTATAGTTTATTATAATAGCACTTGATAAATATTAAAGATTCATATGCTCGGTTTTTTTCATAAATATTTAAAGTTCTACCTAATGTTGACAACATTTAATTGAATCTCGAAAATTATAATTATTATAATTACAAAAATATAAAATGTTCAACTTTATAGCTAAGGACTGAAAATTGAATACAAGAATTCTCATAAATAGTTCATATTGTACTCAAAAAATCTACAAAATATCTTAGCACAGTTTTGTTTTTTTATAGAAATTTAAAGTTAAAATTTAACGCAATTACTATTGTATTAATAAATAAATATTAATACCATGAATAACAATTTTAGTTATTTTGTTGTAATTTAAAAATATTATTCGTAGGTATATGAAACTTTAAGAGTATATTATTATATTTTATATACACAATGACATTTTCAAATGTATTTTTTTTGGGAAAAATTAATTTAGCCTAGGTACTTACTGTTTTACTAATCCTTCATAGTAAAATGAATTACTTTAATCACAATAATATCATCAGATATACTTAGTAATATGATAGGTTAGGGACAGAACGTCTTTGCTTAGAATCGTTTTTGGTATACAATGATTTTATATAATTGAATCCACGTTTAATTTTAACATTCCATTTTAGGTGTATTTTTCATTCATTTATTGTAGTTGAAATTATTTTTTACATAGGTACTATCCGTTTTACGCTTTGTGTGTATAATAAAAATGTTTTTCATTACATATTAAAACTAAAAATTCAAAATCTGGTAAAACATTATTAAAATTGCTTTCATAATAAATTGGTTATTATATACATTTTGAAACCCAATAAGTACAATATAATATTAAAATAATATTATGTTTTGCGAAAAATTCGATTCCTCCAAGTCAGGCAAATCTACCACTGCTCGATGACGACAATTACAATAAGTATGTATAGTAATACAATATAACAATGCCATATTTTATTTTATTTTAAATTGGTTTTCATAAAACGCAAAACTTTAATCACAGTTCACAGCGTCGTACCATTGTATCCAATTCCAGGATGAGCAGGCGTGGACGCGGACGCGATGATTGTCTTTTAGGCCGGTTCGTATAGAATGGCAAAATTCTTCAAAACCGTTTTTTGGACTGACACATTTTCAAAATCAGAGCCACTTTTAACAAATTTCCATAGACGATAATTTTTTTTTCAGAGTCTGCTCTTAATCCAAATTGACCATAACATTGTAAGAATGAAGAAAAATCACAAAAATATCTTGAATTATTAAACTAGTAAACTCTAATAGTCTGTATAGTCAAGCGTTTCAAAAAAAGTTTTTCCAAAACCCACTTATTGGTATTGAAAAACTTCTTACAGACTCCATAACAAAAGTAAATAAAAATAATGATAATAATTATATTATATTGCTCAAAATATATCTTCATATTTGTGTTTAAATTTGAAGTTAAATAAAGCATGTGTGGTTGTATGAATTAATATTTATTAATTAAATCGAGTTCAATATTATGAATAAATAAAAGTATGTCCACAGGTAAAGTATTCGTGGACGTTGGTTTGGAAAAAGCCAATCTAGACGAGTGTCTTAACAACTGATCAATTGGACTTAAGCCGAAAACACTACATTGCACATCATTATTATTATTTTGTCCTCCAAATATCGAACGTTTAATGGAGCCTCTCGCATATCAGTCCTTAATGTATTAATATTTTGTCTTATAATTCTGCAGTGTTGTATTATTATTTCATTGAGCCCAATAATTTAGACAATATATAATCCCGAACTAGAGTAATTTAAAAAAAACTAAGAAGTGAAATAATTAGTTACTTATGTATGGTAAAAAAACAAATGACATTCAACAAAAACCATTTGGTACTACGGATCGATGTAGACATACGAATAATATATATAGGTACCTACGTGAATAATGGGTATAAGATTATATTTCGAACTTTTAAAGACTGTTTCCGAAACTCCTATAAATATGTCTACATCCGCGCGCTGGGACCAAGTGATCTGCGAGAGTGAGACGGTAACGCCGTCGTCTCGGGTTGTCGTCAACCCACCTCCCCCACCCACCATAACCCCCGAATCGACACAATATTATGCCGCCGACGAGAAGCGATAGGGGTGGGTGGAGGAGGATGCACATTGTTACGCAAGCCCGACCTGCAGCACGTTCAACCCCGAATATCCGATCCACCCGTCGGACACCCATCCCTTCAGCCACCGGGCGCCGTTGGCGTTTTCTGAATAACCGCGTTCTTTCGGGCGCGAGTGATCGACATCTCACCCCACCGTGACACCAACCCCCCACCCACTCCCCAACGACCCCAAACTACCACGTTACTCAACTCTCCGGACCGCCACCGTTTCCCTAACCCATAACACATATTTAACCACACATATAAACTACGCATATAGACACGTATTATATTATATTATATTATATACATACGCAGAGTTTACCGCGTCTCGTTTACTTCTGAATTCTGCGCGCGCTGCCGAACGTCACGTGTCAAATGTTCGTGATCGCGCCTGATTTATTTGAAGAAAAAAAATGTTTGTACTGGCCGCTCCTCCCCCCCCCCCAAGTTATCGTAGCGCTTGTTCGCCCTTGGGCCGAATTCGGAGGCTTGTAATAATATCGTTGCCGAAAAACAACGATCGACGAAGACAGTGTTAGAGAGCAGACAAAGAAAAATTACATAACATTATATCTTTGACACCCAACCCAAATGATTTTACATTGATAATAATATGCTATCCCGGAATTTACGTGAGCAGGTCGTCGGCGTTTCTTTTTTGTGGGAGGGTGTTCAAACCAAGATGAATAAACTAAATGTTACTAGAACTTACGCAAACCATATTATAATAAAATGATACAAAATACAAACTGTTTATCGTTTATAGGGACAATGGAACTCTGGAAAATTTTCTGTAAATATTCAACCCTTTAATATGGGTTGTATATATTGTGTTGTATTTACAATTTTTTGGCGGGATGGAAGGGAGCAGAGTTATGTGTAGAATAATTTTGTAAGCCCCTATAAAATGCTGAGTAAATAATAAATTACTTTGGTGGTTGAAATCCCCAACAACACCCCGACCATAAAAACGCCATTGGTCGATTTATCTTATAATATGAATTATAAACCGTTAAATTGCAATGGTCACTATCTAGTCACGGTCAAACGTCAACCACAGTGAGTGAAAATTATTTTAATCTACCCAATGTTGTGCTGTTCATTTATTACTATCATTAAATTGGCTGGTTATTTATTTGATGATTTTAACGGAATAATATAATATATTGGTTTATTTGATTGGCTAGTTACTATTCAAAAATTGTACATTTAAGAAACAATACTTATATACTATTACTAGCTGTACAAGACGACTTTGCCAGGGAAAAAATTTAAAAATGAAAATTATGACGCTTTATTTAGTTGTACCTGCCATTAAATCGCCATCGGTAGCTTCATTAATTAATTCGACCGAGATGGGTAATGCTCCTGTGGCGTATTGGACATTATACAGTCTGCGTATATTTCTGAACTTGGCTCATCTTTTCTGATCTTAAAAACGGTCAAGTAGTTTTCACTAGTAACACAAAATAATTATTATTTTCATAAATAGAGCTTATATAAAAGTAGCTTTTATTTCTGTAACCAATGGCAACCATATAATACAAACAAAAATAATATTCGATTTTTGTGAGCCAATAGAAAACTGACGACGTCATTATACTATATGAAAAATATACTGCCAATAGTGTTGAACGTAAATATGTTATATGTATAATATTATAAGTACAGCTATGCGATAACGTGGTTAACTGCACACGAAACGTCTATTAAATCAATTTAAAAGAGCAATGAAATCTGTAAGTTTCACAAATTATTACATAGAAGCTGTGTCAAAAATCATGGGACCGTAGGTGAAGGCACAACTCGGCGTTCGTTTTAGGGTTGCTAAAATTATGTACAAAATTACGTCTTTATTCGCAACTCTTTTAATAATAATGATCAATTAGTTAAATAAGTGTAAATCAAGATAAGTGTCACTTATGGGTTACTGGTTAATCAACCCGATCATGTCAACTTCCACCCTTAGCATATAAGCTTATTGTGCATCTTATGTATGGATTTTTTATTTTTTTACTTCAAATACAAATTTAAAAAATGTAATAAATGAATAATAAGTATAGGCGTCTATAGTGGGAACAATTTACCTTCTGCAGTGGAAAATGTATTAATAATATCTGGAGTTTTTGATAATGGTTTGTTCGATCTTTTTCAAAATATTTAACAGTGATAAGTTAGAAAACCATCCTCGTGCCATGCTAGTTACGAGTCATTTTTTTTATTCATCACTTATTATACAAATCAATACACTGGTATAAGTTCATAATATTATTAATCAACTAATTTGGGGGTGCTAACAACACTTTTCAATGATAAGCAATCCCACCTATTTGCACTTGTTCATGCATCGGTAGTAGGAATTTTTTTTGTGGACCGATTTGTTCGATCCCGCTGAACAATACCTATCATGTGACGATTATGTCGATGTATAATAATTAGACGTTTGTGTTTATTATATTCAATATATATTTATTGACGGTCAAACTGCCGTGCAATTATATCGACATATAAAATGTTATTTATAACAATATTAAATGTATTGTTATTATTATTATTATTATTATTATTATTATATAAAAATCATATAAAAGCACCAATGTAGTTAGGGCGTCCATCGCTTCTGTCAAAAACTAAATTTTAGTTTCCGCCCTAATACACGCACATTACAAATAAACAGTTCTAAATTAAATATCAAAAAAACAAAACTATAAAAATATACTTAAAACATATCTATATACATTAACACGTCAATTGTAATTACAAAGTATACAGTTAACATTATTACCGATGTGGAATTTTTTAAACAGTATATAGGTTAGTATAACCTTTATGTGTATACTTTTGTATACCTATGTGGCTATGTTGTATGTACCTATCATGTGTCTAGAGTTTTTTTCAATTTGGCAGTTTGACGCAAACGATTTAGTTAGCGGAAACGAATAACGTCCTGTAATGATTATATCATCGTCACACGGTCATCATTAAATTTCCGGTATTTAGAGGCTATTTATTTCACGTGTGTCACGCACAACGTAACAGCGTTATTGTATTTCTGCCGGTGAACTCAAACCCTTGTCCCGGGGGGCGGAGGGGAGGAGGGGTGTCCGTTAACAGAGACATTGCCGTATTGCATATTATTATATTATGTATAGAACTATACGTCGCTCTAGGCATTGCAGCTGCAGCCCTGCAGGGTCTCGCGTGGACTATAATTACACGCGAAATAATAGGCAAAATATGTTGTTTGACGATACAGATCTGCAGCGGAAAGTATATTATATATTATATTATTTACGCACACATACCTTTACAGAGTATTAAACCATACAGCCAGCGCACACGAGTGTATTATATAATATTATTATTATATATATGCGTGTGTGTGGGTGTACGAGTGTCTGAATGGTTGGATGGGTGTGTGGGTGGTTGGTTGGAGGGAGTGTGTGTGTGCGTATGTGTGTAAAACAACCTCGGTCTGTCGTATCGTTGTACCTAACAATAGTACGGTTGATTAAACGCGCGACGGCGGCGATAACGGCCTCGGCGGGCGTCCGCGCGCGATTTCGCGCGGCGGCGTTGCTTTGACGTGACATTCGCAGGCCGAAGCCATAAATTTCTCAGCCACAAACTATAATATTAAATTATATATACATACGCGCGGGGCGGTATTCTTATACAAACACTATAATATGTATATGTATACTGCACGTATAAGTACATAATGCATATATATATATATATATATATCATTATATTACATAGGATTTAATCTCGGCCCGTCTTCGGTGTAGAAGTGTTTTCTTAAGGGATTCCCGCGGTATGTATTATATTATATTTTATAGGTGTGCAAGCGGCCATAACGTATAATAATATTATTATATCTCGTGGCGATCGCGCGCGCGTGTATAATATTATATAAGGATGAAGTACGTTTCGCGTCGTCGGTGTGTGCGTGCGTGCGCGCGTTACGGTGATATGGGATAAAATATAGTCGCTGCTGGGTAGGTGGACAAAAGCGATGGGTGGTGGGAAAATGCGGTGCAGGTAGTTGGTGGTGAAAACGGTTTTGGCCGCGGCGGCGAAGGAGACCCGCGGTCGCTGCAGCGTGAGTCTCTTATCATAGAGAAGTTGTCGCGCCGCCGCGTCGACGACGGGCGAGCGCGGGAGACGGTGATAGGCAGTAGGAGCGTCTGCTGCACAGGACTCTCGCAGGACCAGGACGGCGGCGCGGGCTCGCTTTCGCTCCGTAACGACTGGTTATAGCAGAGGTCCTGTGGGAGAGACGCCGACGCGACGTCATCGTCCTATACCTATAAAGCCCGTGTACACATATATAGGTACCTATAAATGGATATATCTATTATATATATACATAAACATAGATATGCTGTATATATATAGTAATAACGTTCGATGTCGTCGCTGTGTCGTAGTATACACCCGCACCGCACTCATACCACGCCCACACCACCCCCGACACACACACACACACACACACATTTATATATATGATAGTGTCTTTTAAGAAGAACTTATAACGTTGGACGGTTTTCACGTTGGGGGCCGCGTTTTATGGACTTTTATTCGATCCCCTGCGCAGCTCGCACTCGCCCGCCCACCCCTAAATCCTCGGCGTACTTCGGGACAAATTTTTCGTCGCCATAAATAACAATTTAGAAAGAAAAAAAAATAAGAAGATAAAATCCTCTCCGCTAGACATCCATATATATATATATATATACCGTAGTCCGTTCGGTATATAAACAGATCAGTATTACTATCCCACAGCCGCCGTCCCCTCTCTTCATCAACCACCCTTGACACCACCACCGCTATAGGTCAGTTATATAATATAATGCGGATGGTGCGATGGTCGCGTTTTAATTTTATTTATTCGTTTAAAAGTGTTTATGGCACGTAAGTATTGTTTTGTGGATTTTGTGAATAACTGTCACTGTGTATGAACCAGGCTATATATCACAAGACGATCCCCGTTTAACTTACTATATGTTATACTAATTTTCCAAAACTAATTTTAAGTGTTTAAAAAAAAATACCATTTTACACCTATGCATATAGTTTAAACTTCAAACGGTTGCAGAGGAAGAAAGATGAACATGTCAAAAGCCCTCTATGCAAAATGCCATCGAGGAAATTTGTAAATGGGAAAAGTGTATGGAACTCAAATTTGGTCCTGCAATATCCAAAAGTACCCTATTCTCAGGCAAAAAAAGTATAGACCCCCTCACCTAGTCACCTGTACATGAATAACATTCTAATACCACCCACAAACGACCTAAAGATCTTAGGATTATAAAATTAACTAAATTATGCTCACTCACAAATGTGCTCTTAAAAGACTAGCAGACAAGGAGATTACCATCTCAACATACCTATTTACCAATTCTCCTCTTCGATTCATCTCCAAAAAATATCTGCCAATATCTACACACTAAAAAAAATGACTAGACATAACGAACACACCATTGCACAAACTGCTACCTCCGGTACCCTACATACCTCGTACACCCTTCATCGAAAATGGAACATACCATTAACACATCAGTAATCTAATCTAAAAAGTAGAAAACAGAGCTATCGGAAATCCCCAAAATATTCATCGACATCATACAAAATGACCTCCATGATCACAAATTTATTTATACCAACGGATCAAAATCCAACGACCAACCAGGATTAGCTATATAATATTAGATGAAGAAATATTCAAATTTTCCTCACTTGAATATAATTCTATATTCCCCATTAAATCCTTCACTATCCTGACAGCGCTTGAATTAATCGAATGGTATTGGAAAAACACTGAGTTATTTTTAATAGCCCGGGATTTGTGGATTTTAATTTTATTGATCCCTGTCACTGTGTATGAACCTGCCTATATATTACAAGACGATCACCATTTAACTTACTATACTAATTTTCCAAGACCAATTTTGCGTGTTTGAAGAAAAATACGTTTTTATACCTAAGCGAAGAGTTAATACCTTAAAATATATGTAGGTAGGTATAAAATCCTTTATTATAGCCTTTATTCAAATAAACTTTAAACGATAGGTATTGCAGATAAGTCATATTACAATAGTCGTGGCAGGAAAAATACTTTTCTAACAGGCAAAAACCGTTTTTATTTATTATAATAAATATTTAGATATATTTCTGAAGATTATCGGGGTATGCTGATATGACATGATACATCCAACAAAAGTTTTAGTTCACTACTTCGTTCGCCTAAACTCAAAAAAAAAAGTCGACATTAAAAACAATGTAAAACTTACGAAACTGCAATGGTAAAATAGTAGTTATAAATTATGGTTAATAGTATATACATAAGTGTATGTTAATATATAATACATGAAAAATCATATTATAGGTATAGTATCAAACCATACACCGCATGCTTTGAGCTGCAAACAACTCCTCTGGTCACATATAAATATTTAAATAAGTAATTAAATGCTCTATTAATTAATAATACTTTTAAGATACCTATATGTATCAATTATTTTCAACATATTTTTCACTATATTCATATACTTTATTTCATATTATTGTACTATAGGTACACACACATTAATCGTGTTAAACTATCATTTTACGTTTAAAATAAAATAACATATTTTTTTTAAAACTTTTTATTGTAGATACTTCAAGCAGTATTATATGCCAAATGTTAATGTAGCTAGTTAAAATTATCAAATTGTATTTATTTTATATTATTACGATATGTACTGAGTGAGTGATGGACTGAGAGGGTTTCCCACCGCCTCGACGTGATATTATACATTTATACGATATTTTATATGTACGTAGGTAAACACATTCTGATGATATATTATACCCAGTCTTGTAAAGTACTCGAGTAAAAGTATCCAAAATTCAAATACTTTTAACAAAAAGCGCTTGGACAATATATTTTAAATAGTTTCTCAAAGGCTCTGTATTTAAAATCAAATACATATTTCCAAATAATTTTTCTTTTTAGTAAACATATTTTTAAATTTTAAATTCAATAAAGTACAATAAAAAAAAATTGTTTGTGTATATAGTAAATAATGAACCATAAAGTGTATGTAAAACACGAGAATCCTCAAAAAAATGTCATGTAAACAATTTGAAGGTATCTATTAACACTCTATTTCTAAGTATTCAAATATTATTCAAAATAAGTGCAGATTTGTATCTGTACTTAACCTAACCTAACCTAACCTTTTTTCATAAGATATCGAGGACCGGAGGAGCATTACTCTCCCTCCGGCTTTCATCGTTTATTGGTAAAGACAATAACAAAATACAATTAGCAGTGGTGGGCCAACCCCCACCCACTACTATTACAACATATTTAATACACATAAAGAGGCTCTACCCTCCAAAGTTGCCTTCGGCTACATTAATGACTTAGCTAAGTAACTATATTATGTTTTCAATTCGCAGCATCTGGTGCTCCCTCCCTGACACTGCAGACTGCCTGACTCTCTCCTCCACCTCCTTGGCTGACAGTATGTGCTTCACCATTTGTTAAAAGAGCCTGTAGACTTCCTCAGCCTCCCTTAAAACCACTGTCCCCTCGTTGTGATCCGCCGGAAGCAGGTCGAAGTCTGGACCGCAGATGATATCGGGCACGTCGATGGAGCTCAGGCCATGACCAAACCTAGAGCTGAGGGGTTCCTTCCCAGTAGCTGCAGACGAGCAACGTATGTTCGGCGGTGTCTGAGTCGTCTGTGCACTGCCGCCCATGCGGTATAGGTACGACTGGAAGCAACCGTGGCCCGTGAGTGCTTGCGTCATGTGAAACGTCAAGCGCGCCAACGGGACGGTCCTCCCTAGCCATCTACTCAGGTCGGGAATGACGCAACACGTCCATGCCGCCTTCGATGTCTCCTGCCATCTAGCCTGCCAGAGTCTGATCATTGCGGCTCTCGCCACACATTTCACGGCCGCTTTGGAGGGCCGTTGTTCGCCAGGCTCCGTTGCGGTGCGGAGCCGAGACCCGATGTTCCGTCTCTCCAGTCTGAGCAGGTCGACGGGTGGCATGCAGGCCAACACTAGTGCGGCCTCGTCTGACACGGTGCGATAAGACCGGGTCACCCTCAGGGCGGCTGCCCTCTGTGGACGGACCAAGATCGTCCTGGTTCTGACGACGCCTGTGACTGCAGTGATCCAGACGGGAGCGGCGTAAAGCAGCTGGCTTTTCACGACGGACGCTAGCAACTTCCTTTTCCCCTGGTCCTCCGATGCGGTGTCACCGGTTTCCGCCAAAAATGACCTTTCCGTTTTCCGCCAATACCTTTTTCCGCCAAATTAGAAAAAACGTCATTCCTTTTTCCGCCAATTATAAATTATAGAATTTTAAAGTTTGGGAACCCTTACGTAAAGATTTAATAATTTTACATATTTTTTTAAGTCACTATAATATATTGTATAGGTACACACTATTGAGTTAAATAATAATATTTTTTCCAGTTATTACTTATTATATAATAGTAATGATATTAGTTTACCGACAAAATAAGTCAAAAAATATAATTCTATCATAACACTTATTACGATGAACCTATGGTTTATTTTGAGATATAATAGTCTATATTATGGTATATAATAACTTATATGGTGGGTTTTTAATTTTTATACCTGTATTCGTCTTTATCTTAATAAATTTATTAATTACCAGTAAACGCGAAAATCCACAAATTGTAATTGATAATTTTAAATTTAGTAAAGCATATGAAGGAATAAATAAAGTGCGTTGGAGATGTATTAACAAAGTATGTAATGCAAAAGTATATACAAAAAAAAATCGTCCTGTTAATGAACTATTAACAAAATACTCCGACTACTTAGTAGATAATTACATAGGAGACAATTGTGCTTACCCTCCATCACTGTGGGCTTCATTATCTGGAAGTTTAACTAGGACTATATATTAAGTAATAACTGGAAAAAATATTATTATTTAACTCAATAGTGTGTACCTATACAATATATTATAGTGACTTAAAAAAATATGTAAAATTATTAAATCTTTACGTAAGGGTTCCCAAACTTTAAAATTCTATAATTTATAATTAGCGGAAAAAGGAATGACGTTTTTTCTAATTTGGCGGAAAAAGGTATTGGCGGAAAACGGAAAGGTCATTTTTGGCGGAAACCGGTGACACCCCTCCGATGTTAAGCATGAGCCTGGACAGCGCGGTGGCTGAGCGGGACGGCTTCGTGGAGACGGTGTTGACGTAGGTTGCGACGGTCAGACACTTGTCCAAGATGACGTCTAGGAACCTGATCTCTTTCCGTAGCGGGAATCACCAAACTCTCTTGCACGATTTTTATATTCTCAACAATGCAGTTATTTAAAATGTGATTTTCGGGATATTTAAAAACACAATTAAAGATCTTATTTTCAAATTACTGAGATTTTTTTTGTATTACTCTGGGACTATACAATGGAGACATAAACTTATATTTCAAATGAGAACCCCCCCCCTACCCCCAGCTGTATGACGATAGTAAGTAGGTAGGTACCACATTTTATCGGGCACCAATACAAACAGTTATATACACTTAATACTTATACAACGATGAATAGGTACCTAATTTTAGCCTGACTCTAATCGCACATTTTATTACGACCAGGGATACCGTATTTATTGACGATATAATATTACAACAATATTAGTCAAATCTCATAATCGAGTTACCACCACGGTGTGGCGACGAGGGATAAGTTGGGTTCAGTAACCATAATAATGTGTATCTATAATATGTAACTGGCCGTACGCCTACTCTGAGATGTCGTGGGTTCGACCGTTAAAAATTAGGACGTAGTTAGTTCGGGTAAATAGATCAAAAACCTAAAACTGTTTTTGCGAACATTTTGTTATACCTCCGTTACCACAGTCCATCGTGCTCGGGCGAGAACAGCATACCATTTATAGGGCGTGCAACATTTTTTTTTCGCGTTTGAACAAACTTAGGACTGTCAATATTGAAATACTGTCGCGGTATGCTGAGTATTCTTCAACACATAGTAAGTAGTCGAGTTATATTGACATATTTATTTATATATTTATATTTACGGGCAAAGCCCTTTACAACAATTAAACACAGGACAATACAAATTTAGATACTATATAAGTTTAAACATGATAATAATTCAAAAATAGTAATAATAATAATAGGTAATATAAATTAGTAATAGTAAAGTAGAACAATATTTCTTATTAACAGTATTTCAATATTAAAATATATTATAATAAATGGTACTCTCATTAACCTGCCGCATCATGCGATCAATAGGATTATTTTTGCCATAATTTGTAGCGTGCGTAGAAACTAAGAATGGGACATGGTGTCGAATAGTGCGGGAAGAGACCTTGAAATTGACCAATACAAGAAGTGAGGGAGCATCAAAGCGACCATCCACAAGTTTTTTCAAAAACTCTACGTTGGTGTTAACTCTCCTGTCTGCTAATGAGACGAGACCTAATTTCTGCATAACTATAGAGTAGTCGTGGGGAGGATGTTTTATATTTAATGTAAAAGCTGCGCAAGATAGGAATCGTCTCTGAACACGTTTTAATTGACAGGAGTCCGCTAACGTATAAGGGTCCCATAAGACAGATGCATAATCTAATAAGGAACGAACCAAGGAGCAATAGATTATTTCAGAGAAGAATATAAATTAAACTCTTTCGAAATACGTATTACGAATCAAAGCGTTTTTAAAGCTTTGCAACATAACATATCAATATGAGAGTGAAAATTCAGGTCAGTATTAAAAATAATACCTAAATCTTTCTTACTACTGACAGATGTCACATTAGAACCGTTGATTGCATACGTGTAACTGATAGAGAAGCGGTGTTTAAAAAATGACATGGAATGACATATTGTCGTAACTTATTAATTATTCATTAACTTTTTTAATTATTCAAAAGAAAATAATAAAAATACTGTATTTTATTAAATGCAAAGCAGTTTTAGGTACGTACATTGTAAATAATAAGTAACACGAATTTTTGCGGAATTTTCACATTTTCATGTGAAAAATTGGTACAAGGATGACACATATTATCGATACTATCTGATTGAAAATGTTATGTTTTTATTTTTTAAACGCAAACGGAGACACTTTTCAAGTTAATGGTTAAAAATATATTTTAGTCTATAGACTATAATATGGTTTCATAGTGATGATTTAATCATTGTAATAATGTAGGTACTACGGTTATTCTCTAGAACTACTCGTGATTAAAATTGATATGAGTGGAATTAAAATAGTGGAATGAATGTCAAATGGCTTTAATGGGAAACCGAGAAACTTGAGTGCTGAATGTTTAATAATAATGTATTTGTGTTGCATGTCAATGACAATCAGTTCATCAATGTTGATGTTGAGATTGTATAATGAAAATACTTTTTATAATATACCTATACCGTTACTTTGCAGTCAGTCAACACTTTTTATTTAACTGTTAAGTAAATTTTCGTCCTTCGAATAATTGTTACTTATGTGGTTTCAAAATGGTAAACTTAACATAATATAAGCATTAACAAAGTAAAAATAATTTTAAAAATATGCATTGGTTGTCTGCCCTTTCTAAACACTGTAGTGGTGAATTATAATATTAGCGGGGCACCTTAACAATATTATTATCCAATTTACAATAAATTGTATTTATGAAAGTAACAAAATATACAAGATACAATTATACGGAAAGTCGGAAAACTCGTAACGAATATATTGTATAATATTATTATTTTATGTGCAAACAAAATAGGTAAATATAAATCAAAACAGCAATAACAATACCTATACTACAGAAATCATATGCGCCTAGATTTAGATGAATTAAATAGTAAAAATAGTTGATCGGGTGCACCACGTAGAGGTTTCTTAATTTCAAATAGGTGCCCAGCAGGACAATATTTTAAAGGTGGGCACTAACTAGTTATAAAGTAATATATTGTTTAACTTTCTAACTTGATTAGTTAGTTAATTTTCTAATCAACTTACGAACTTCACTAGTTTTATTGACAGTTGAAATAACTTAACTTTTCTCAGTTTATTTAAAAATAATAATCCACCAAGTTAAAATTTTTTGTAATTTTTCGCTTTTATGGTTTTATACGCAAATATAATACTAAAATCAAAATATTCCAATACTACAATAATACAATCTGTTATTCTCCTGAATAAAATAATTTTTTAAATATATATATTTTAGTAGATTAGTTAGACATAATATTATATGCCCTTAAATTACTGTTTGATATAAAAAAAATAATATTTGTTAAATTTTTAATTGAGATGTGTTGGTATAGTTTAATTATTTAATAATCATAAAGTAGAATAGGTACATATTACATAATATTATATATTAAAATAAATCTTACCAAAGCAGTAAAACGAGATTCGTCCTTTTTTTGTTTAACAATATTCGACTCATGGTTGTATATATATAGCATAACTTTCTTAGATTATTTTAAAGTTTTGAACAATGTGTAAACAATGTGAAAAATTTCAATCATAATATTGTGCTCAAAATACTAGAATAAAAATAAAACACACTATTCTATTTGTAGGTTATACTTAATACGTAATATAGGTAATTAATTATATGAATAAGTATTTAGTCTCCAGTGATTCATTCAAGTTGGAATTCAGCCAAAAACTATTTCCACTTGGTAGTCAAAAGTTTTGTGAGATGATTTGAAGATTTGTTTACATTTGAAGGATCTTTGAAGGGTCTTTGAAGTTATTCTGTACTTTCACCTCAACTACCAAAGTTGATACAATATGGTTCATACTCTGTAATAGCGTAGCCAGGATTATGAAATGGGGAGAGTGGGAGCGGTTAAAGTATAAATTAAACCAAGTTTTTTTACAGTTTTCGTGTATAAATAATATATACATTAGGTGGAATGGCATCACCCCTGGCTACGCCACTGTTCATATACTTCATAGTAAATATGGGTACATACCAATAGATATTCAAATTAAATTAATCGATATAAACTTTTTCTAGAACTTATTAGTTACCTTTTACCTGGTTACTATAAATAAATTCGAGTTTGTTAAGTTTATTCATTAAGTTTCATAATTTTAATTATTTTTATAATTAAATAGTATCTATAATGTGTATAACATGTATATAATAATAACATTATCCTACAGTTAAGTACAATTTTTAAAAATAATGTGCATGTTTCCTGGTAGTCTAAGTAATATGAAATTAAAATACAATTATTAAAATATGTGAATTTTATTTTATATTTATTTTGTAACATCTCCCAGATTAGACGGCTGCAGATTCATCAAGTATAGAGCTACCTGCAGATAAGAATATAGATATTTAAGGTCACTAACCACTATCCGAGACTGGGTTAGGCTGGATCAACGTGGATTTTATATATTATTTTTTGATGTTTAGAACGTAAGAAAACAAATAATAATGCTCATAACACAATATTAGTTATAGAAAGAAATTAAATTTGCATATATTTAATATTTAATTTAGTGCCGAGAAAGCCAAACAGGCGTAAAACGCGTACAAAGTGAAAATAAAACAAAGATAATAATTATTTAACAGTAGGTATATTTATATACATATAAAAGGGAAACCAACGGATCCTTTGGTCGGTTACCGGGAATATATAATAATAATTATAATACGTAAAAAAAATAAGAGAATACCGGGCACGGTTGATTAAAAATAATATTAATAAAAAGAGGTACATTACCAACCAAAGCGCATACTGTCCTCCACACATGCCACTCGATGGCGCAATGGTGAAACAGAGACAGTAGATAGTGTATGTATGTGTGTGCTGTGTGCAGAGAGAGAGAGAGAGAGAGATGTTGAGATAATTTGAATTAATTTGAATTAATTGGTCGATGGAACTCATATGCGATATCAGTCGTGTGCTGACGGACCATGGAGAAAACAGAGAGGAGCGTGTGCATACGCCGCACAGACAGGTGTTATCGTCGATCGGTGGATCTGAATCCTCGAGACGAGAAACACTATCGCACACGTAAACTATAGTTTAATAATTATTAATTATTATATTATTATAACGGTTCACCCAATTCTGATCATTACAGAAACCACCCCCCTCCCCCCTGTGCAAAAGTTGGTACACAGACTTTCGGGAACAAACTTCTTCATTGAATGAAAGGCCATTGTATGGGTAAAGTGTTTGATTATTATGATACAAGTAGAGGGTGCTGGTGGACCACGGTTGTTTCAGCCTATTGAAGTGGTCCTGATCCTGGTGAGATGTACCAACGCAAGTGTACGATATCATAGGTTAGTTTCGGGCTCGGCTAACGTGTAACAACAACGAGCACAACAACGTATAGTGCTTGACCGTAGAACTAACCAACTCGTACCAACACACGATATCCGGGGACCAACCTTGTCACTCGAACCTGTTGATCATTGTGTAACCTAACGTGCCAGGACCATATTTTGTTTGCTGAGATAGTGCGACCGCGGATGGAAAAGTGACTACAGTACTAAACGAGTAATACCGTTCTAGGGTTAGAAACAATTCTTGATATGTATACCCAGTAGCTTCGTGCACAGTGTCGTTCAGTACCCATTCAATATATTATATTAGGTGTCTTGGCCGCTCAGTATGATCTTGACTAAAATACGTTCAAAACATCCTCACAAGCTCCCTCATAACTCATTCGGCCGGGTGGTATACAGAAGTCAGCTTTGAGGAACTCCTTTTTCCCGAAGGCGGGTTTGCCAAACCTTGTTGGTAAATTGGGAACCATGATCCGATACAATGATCATCTTTCTTTATCGCGTACAGGCGACCATATCGGTAAAAATTATCTAAAACCACGAAAATATATCTTTCATAATTTCAACCACGAAGAAAGTGACCAAACAAATCAACCAGAACGTTGCAAAGTGGAACGTTGGCAAAACAGACTCTAAATTATTAAAATTATACCAAGTTTGTCGTTTTTACATAATTCACTCTATATGGTTGATCGGATACAACCAATGTTTTTAATTTTTCGGAAAAAATGATCAATTAATTCAAAATCCTAACCCAACATAACCGTACTAAAATCCGATGAATAAGAAAAACCAAACATTCCTGGTATGTGTCAATAAAGGAGTAGGTAATTGTTAAAAATAAAAAAAAACATTAAAAAAAAAATTTTTATTTAATGTTATAATGATTTTATTTAGGAAAAGACACTTTTTTTCATGTTTTGAAAGTTAATTTTTTAATTTATACCTCTTTTGTTTGTATAAAATATGATATATGCATAACATTTTAATTGTTTAGGTTTCTAAGACTTAAAATATTAAAAATTTATTAATTTGATCATTTTTTAACTGATACCTTTTTGGTTCGTATAATATAGAATTAAATTATATTTCATTTTATTTATTCATATTCTTTTGTGGTGGGAATAAAAAAAAATTAAAAATATCTAGTCTATGTATACATAGAAATATATATTATACTTGAATATTATTTCTTTAAAAAATAAACAACTTTTAATAATGATGTAGGAAATGAATTCGCTTTTTTCATATTATTAACGTTATTTTTTTTTTTTTTGGTTGATTTTAAGATCAACTAAATTTTATTTCATAAATTTGTTACTAACTACGCTAAGTAGGTACACACATGAATTGAACCAAACATATTATTATATAATTTTTTTATTATTATATTTTTTTTTTTTTACTTTAATACATTTTTTGTTAATTTTTAAAATCATTTTATGTGTTATTCATGGTGACATATTTGGAAGAAAGGCCAGTGTGAAGTCAGAGTCTCTCCTTTGAAAATTCGTATAAAATAAACAGTGATCCAACAAATGGCGGGACCTTTCCAACAACGTCCAACAAACTGTCACAAACATTTTTGGATAGGTTTTCTAAAACTGATGACCCTTATACAAACCCTCAATTTTCAACCGATTTTCATAAAAGGTTCGTCATTAGATTTCGCAAGATCGGTTACTTTCCATAAGTTACTTAAAATTACTTAATTTTTACTTTTGAACACATGATAATTATTATTAAATATATAATTCAGTTCTGTCATGCTAATGCATAAATTTGGTAATAAATCCAATATTAATAATTATAGACCTATATCTCCGTTCAATCTGACATATCCAAACTGTTTGAATCTTTGGTTTTAAACAGTATTAAACCATCAGTGAATAATATTCTTATCAAAAAACACCATGAGATTCGACTGGGTAAATCAACAACTACTTGCAACTTAGTTTTTTCTAATTTTGTTTTTGTATCCCTTAAAAACAGTGTCAAGTTCATGCTGCTTATACTAATTTACCATAATTATTCTATACACTATCAAACATAAAGTTTTACTAAAATTCCAAGAAGAGTCTGGTTTTGGTGAATCTCTCTTCTATTTGGCATCTAGTCAAAACATTTTTGGCAACGTCTACCCCAAGATGGACATTTATCACTGATTTTATTTTCATTATTTGTCAATAGTGTACATATTGCTTTTCCTTTTGTAAATTACTATGTTTCACAGATGACATGAAGGTTTTAATGGAAATAAACTTAACTAATAATTGTGTGAATCTTCAAAATAGCCTTGAATGTTTTGCTAATTATTGGTGTTGTAAAATAGGTCTTAAAGCCTATGCTTCTAATCTGTATATACCAATTTCCTTTGAATTTACATAAGGACATTTTATTTTAGTTAAATTATAATTTGTATTCTACTTTTCGTGATAGTATTCTGATTAGTAATGCTATAGTTTTTAAATTAATTATTTTATCACTTATCTATTTCAACGGCAAAAAGCACAAGAAATAAAATTGATATGAATTCAGGTACATCGAGAGAAATAAAAATAAAACAATATAATAATATGTAAACGCTAAATAAGCAACATTTTTTATTTACATTTTTAATATTGTATTACACGGCGCAATGAAATAATATTGTCTAGTTTTTACTGCACTTTTGTTATATATAAAACTAAGGGTACATGAAAATAAGATACATGAACCACTCTCGAGTCCCGTGACTATTATTATGATAATTATTATTATTGAAGAGAAAAAAATCGTTGTACAGCGATACGTCTTATACGTATTATAGGTATCCCGTTTCGGTGTAGTGGGTCAGACGCGCTTGCGTGCAAAACGTTTGAAGGCGGCGGTGGTGGTCACAACGAATTATTTTTATGATCGAAGTACAGCGGAAAGTAAGTAAACAGTAAACATTATAATCGATTCGATTACGTGTGGATTTCGTAATATATTATTATATCATCGCTATCATTGTTATTATTATTATTTTATACAGCTTCAGCAGGTGGCGATCTCCGCCACACGTATTCATGCGACACGGGTGTTGCGGCGCACGTACGACGGTCTCCTGTCCCTCGGCTGGACGGTGATCGGATACCCGCCGACCTTCCGTGTGAATGCGTCGTTCATTTTTATCCGGACGTCTGACAGTTTAGTGTCTGTGTGGACGCTAAAGTTGCGCAACACTTCGGAGATCATCAGCTTCATCGATATCATGGCGTACTTCATGCCTATAGACAAGCATTAGCGTAAATATGGTTAAAAATTAGGGGGATTAGATTAACACGTAGGTAAGCCTGGGCATAAACGAGTTAAAAAAATTAAGTTAAGTTAAAAGTTAAGTTAATTTTAACTTAACTGATTTCTGTTGATATAAACTTAATAAATAACGAGTTACTTTAATCAAATCCAAATTTAGTTTTTATTATTTTAAACCATATAACTGACTATTTATATTATATTAAAAAAAATGTTTAAAATAACTTAATTTAAGTTAATAAGTTAATTTTAAGTTTTTATATAACTTTAACATAACTGAGTTTAAAAAAAATTAAGATAACTAATATTTTTAAACTTTTTTAAATGTTTTCTACCAACTTAACTTAACTTTGTTAAAAATTATCATTAACTTCCCCGTAACTCGTAGGTATTAACATAATTTTTTAAACTTCCGAAGTTAAATTAGGAGATATTTGGTTATTTTTTGGAGTTTTGGTGGGGCTAATCCCTCTAATCCCCCACCCTCTTCCAAACTTACGCCTATATAGACAAGAAACAGAAAATAATACAGACCGCGGACAGTGAGCGAAAATCCTGTTTGGATGAGACATTGAGACGTGTGCTCAAACAGGTGTGAGACAGCTTTTTATGCAACTGCAATATTGTACTGATATAAATCATATAATATAATATTTTGTTTTACTTTTTATTTTTTTGGATCTTTATCAGTAATCCTCACGAGTCGTCGTAATAGTGTCGAGCTAATGGTGACAACTTTTTTTCAATATTTTTGCATTACTATTAACGATACCATATTTTAACAAAATTTGATATCCAATGCGTATGGATATGAAATTAAATCGTATAGGTACAATTTCAGAAAAAACTAATAAAGCTATTAAATTAATTATAATTTATAGAGTATAAAATTCTAATATTCATTTTTTTCAACCACGAGCCTATTGTTTTTCGATAATCTAATATCAACTAGGTATATCGTATTTAATTTGAAATAAACCTGCTTGTTCACTATCTTGCCTACTAATTTCACTAAACATATTTTTTGTTTGGTATTCCGCACCTAATAATTAAAATAATATTTATTTAATAAACGATGTAATTAAGTACATTTTTTTTAAAAATTGTTATACATATTTTCTGCTTATTTTCAAGATATTTACTGCACATTGTGTTAGTTTTTAATGCATACAAATCCGTACTCTAGTTATGACGTTTTTGCATTTTTTTCACATGCGATGTGTGGTTTTAGTATTATTGGGTAATAATAAGAGCACATTGGTTAACAGTGTTATAGATGGCAACGGTATTATAGATTAGTTATTTTGTGTTCTTGTGGTTAATCAATTTATAAAACACAACCTATAACATGTACTTTTCTGTACTATCAGTAAGCTGTTATTCAGCAAGATCAACCTACTTTAAATACATATGTTACAAAGTTTTAATGTTAGTATAAAATTTTATCGATGTAGAAAATGATAACAAAATAAAACAAATTTATTGATTTATCCGAATATCCGTTTTCACCTCAACATATATTTTTTAATTGTACTTTTACTATCAGTCTTCTTCATTTCAACAATGCCAAAAATACCACTAACACCAAAAAACCTAATTGAAAATTTAAAAAATGAGCTGTTTATAATTTCGTATGTTTTATAAAATCATCTTACAAAAATGGAATTCAATGTGACTATCAAATTATATATATACATTGGACATTTATTTCGGTATTTTAGCCCGATATTTTTGTGACAGGTTATGATCAACGCTCATATCAAAGACATAATTTATTATATATATTATTAAATTTAAAAACCAAAAATGGAAAATTAGCGATAACCATTTTACAGTACAATATAAGCCGAGTATATTTCCTTATTGAGAAGGAACTTAGTAGATGTGTTAAATTTTAATTCAATGGTAAATTATTGTATAGGGTAAAAATATGATTCCGAGTAAACCAGTTGCCAAAGTTATCAAACAATTATTTTAAAATTAGTTAAAATAAGTGGTAGAATAATCAAAGCGTTATTTCTATTACAAAAAGTGTCTCTTAAATCCGGACACAAAAAATACATAATTTTGTAAGATCGATCACCTATAGAATCTAAAACGTACTGCCAGAAGTCGTCGTCTCCGAAACGTGCGCAAGCGTATTATTGTTATGATTTGACGCATATGTATAACAACAGCCTACAGGTCTCTGAGCTACACAGGCTCGGATCGAGTCGGTGGGGTCACCGTGTGATTTCGGGTCACCACCGCCGGTTAATTACTTTGGGCGGAATTTCGCGAGTGAAAAATCGAAAGTCGCCAAAAAGTTTTACTAACTTTTTCGCTGGACGCGTACACTCACCTATGCATCCCCTCGGGCCGCCGCTGAACGCTATGTAACTGTACTTGTGCCGTTTGGCCACGTTCTCCACGCTGAAGTTGTCCGGGTTGAACGCCTCGGGGTTCGGGTACAGGTGCGGACAGTGGTGCGTGACTATTGGCGATATCGTGACGCTGGCGCCCCTCGGCAAGACGTAGTTCGCTAAAATATTATTAAGTACGCAGGCTCTGTAAATTCGTGTGTCTGCAGAAGTGTCGTGTGAAAGTAGGAGTGAGTAGGATTGGGTTGATTACATAGGCACAGAGGAGATGATAAAGATAAAAAAACCACAAGACCACGGTTATCGGAAAGTGTGAAATTAATGCTACAATGACCCCCTCCCTCAGCCCAACTGACGTCGGACACCTCTAAATAGAGGATAATATTTGAGCTATCAATTATGTCCAGTATTTAGAAACCTCACCAGGCCCCCGATTTTTGGTCTCTGTACTTAATGTTTTTTTAAAATTCATTAGTAAAAAACAACCCATTACAAACAATACGGGTGAACAATACACAGTAATTTCTAGGTAATTACTGATTAATCCGCAACTTAAAATATCAAAATATTATATAATATAAAATAAGTAGCTATACGCCTATCAACATTTTAAAAATTACAAATTAAATTCAACAAGCCCCTAAAATAGCCGGTCCCCATATACTCCAGGTCTAACGCCCCCCCCCCCTCCCCTGATAACCTCACAGGCCTCACTATTATACATCGTTTATGCCGATACCTAACCATAATGATATATATATCAAAAGTATGAGAAGCGTGCGGTGAACTTCACAGCTTATGATCTACGAATTAAAAACGCGAAAAGCATTTTTGAATTTTTTTTTAAACAATATTTTAAAATGTTAATATTGTGCTCTGAAACTCTTCGTCATAATTAAAACCCCGTAGGAACCGCTTCTGTCCTACCGTCCTTTTAAAATCAAAAAAATTACAGAAATGTCCCTTGTTTTCGTTTGATTTAGAAATAATACGCGAATATCTACATTACGAATACTGCTGAACATTGTGTTTACCTGATACCTGATCACATGACGTAGTATTATTAATATCTTATTGATAGGTTAATAATGTCAGCTAACCGTATGGCACATGTGATATACTCACTGACTTTGATGTCTTCCACCAGCTGTCTAGTGAACACCGATATGGTTGGATACATCCTCAGCGTTTCCTTGATCACCTGTTCTAAGTACGCAAAGTTAGCCGTGTCTTCGGGAGTCAATTCACGGTCGCTGTCACCCACCACGTTGTAAATCTCGTCGTACACTTCGTCCTGAGAACACGCGAGCGCACACGTTTTCCGTAAGTTCAAAGTGGAAAAATAACCTGCGTCCTTACTGCTACACTTGTATTTATGGTGATTTTTTACATTAGTATGAAACCCTCCACATATTAAACATCATATTTTAACCTTTGGTTATGGTACTTGCTATACATGATGATTCATACGTCAAACAAATACAAATTAAGAATAATAGACCAACTGAATAGTCCCCTTTCGTCTAAAATGTGGTGCACTGTTTATTATTATTTTTTTATTAAAAAATTTATCTGCCCGTTTGGTTGCTCACGATTCACCACTGGGATACTCGTATCCACTAGCATTGGAGTTATTATAGTTCGAGCTTGTGTGCAACTATGTACTACACTTGCGTGCATACGCGCAGTGTCTTCTTAAAAGTCTTAAAAAATTATTACTGTCGTTATTGTTGTACCCGGTAGCGTAATTGTGGTGGCAAGGGGGTGCACTTTCTCCCTTAAATTGTACCTAGACAGTGGGCAAATGTATCATTTTACCCTCCCCCCTCTAAACCAACAGTAAAAATCTTTAAATCTAATAAGATAAAGAAAAATTTAACATATTTAACATACATTTACACCTAAACCAAAAATATATTTTTACGTTTCTCTTGTTATAGTGTTACGTAATATATTCTTGATTTATCACATTATCTGTGGTACAAAATACCCAACCCATTAATATTATTTTATGAATTATAATTACAGGACTACCATCACATTACTTTTTTCAAACAAGCAGTGGTGTTTTCGTAAAAAAAAATGGCATACGTACTCTTATGATTTTAAGGCAATGTTGCAATTATGCAATGAATATTGTCATTGAATAAGTGGACAGAATACGGATTACATTAAAAAATTCGCAAACTTTACAGAAATGCATTTTTTGTCACTCATTTTACTACATATTTATTTATGTACATAAGTATTCAAAACTATTTCACATTCTCACAGTGCCGATTTAATATTTTATAAAATTTAGCATTATAATTATCTTGCCAATTATATTATTCCTCTATGACGGCGGGAACACGAACATTTAATAAAAAAAAAAAACTGCAATAATCAAAGTCATGAACAATATCAATACGTATTAAATTATTTTTTTCATGGTTCTAACTTATAGAAATATAGATGAGTAGTAAATAATATGTGACAATTAATAATAATACCGAATACGGATTGCTTAATTTTTAAAAAAAAATAAGGTATACGATCGTATTAATTGTACTATTTTTACAGGCTATACGATAATTTACCAAATACTAAATGGGTATACACCGTATGCCCTCCAAAAACCACTGCAGACAAGTTATATAGCACCTCTTTGTATAAACTCGTGTGAGCTTAATAGTTAATATAATTTAAGAATATCGGGTACCAGCGATTTGTTCCTAAGCCATAAAATTAAATTAAAGACTTGTGGAAAAACAAGCAAGAAAATTATGGTTTCTATCTAAGGGAATAAATGATGTTGCTACCCATAATTGTATACCCGGGTACACCGGATCCGATGCAGATGCGTACGTCTCAATTTAGTACAGTCTATTTTTAGTGACAACTTGTCTCACTTGCGTACAACGTAATTACATAGAAAAACATCAAGTCTCATTCGCGACATACTCATTTCACTTCGCACTTGATAATGCTTAGTGAGGGAAAATTATGAGTATGTTTATACCTAGATTTATAGTTTATACCCATAATAATTATACCAGCGATCCAGCATTAACGCTAACGTTACGGACAAAAAAAAAAAAAAACGAAACTATCCTTCGACTTGCTATGCAACACAACCTCAAGTAGGTCACGGACATTGACTACTTTAATATTTAGGCAGCAAAAGTAAACGTAGAGAATTCCCAGCATTTTACGTTGTGTACGCAAATACTACTATAATTCATTTGTGGTTTGAACTTCAATAATTGTGTACGCAACTGAGACGAAAATCACCGCGTACACATTGTACACCAACACCGGTAAACTACCGGTTGTACCTACCTGAATGTCTTGATGGATGGCCAACAACAGGAGGCAGAAACATTCGGTGGTAGCGTTTGTGTCACTGCCCTTTAAACAAACATAAAAATATGTTAAACGGTTAATCGTTTTTAATACAGTCATCAGAAAATATGTGATCTTAATCAAAGATTCTCAAACCTTTTTTTTTTCTTAAAAAATCTAAAAAAAATGATATTTGATCCGTCACAGACATTAGTAAAAATATCAATCTATTAAAATGTCTGTACCGCCATACGGCCTTCCACGTACCACTGGTGGTACGCTCGTACCACTATTTGTCGTTTGAGAACCGTTGATATAGATAATCTGTTGTTATTATTGTTATTATAATTATTATTACCGCGAACATCATCGTTATGACTTCGTCCCGGACGTCGGCGTTCGTAAAATCGGGATCGTTTTCACTGGCCTCCAACAACGTATCAATAAACGTTTTGAATTTGTTTTCTAAAAAACAAATTTAATAAATCATATATAATTTAATCTTACGTCCACGGTGAATATTTCTCTCTTGTCATTTTATTCATGTATACTTTTTTCATTCGTGAACTCCTCGGGATTCGACTCGGACTCGACTATTTTCGAACGGAAGTCGATTCTCTTTTCGTCGATTAACTACAACAGACAGTATGACCAACATTAAGTTCAATGTGTATACATAATAGTATATACATTATACGTTATTTACAGGTACCTTATTGTACTTTATATAATATATAGTACGTTTATATTATCGGATAATACGGAATTGGTTCCCAAGCAAAATAAAGTGTACGAATTCGTTCCCAATAAGAATTACTTAATATATCAGTTATAATTTATCCCTATATACAATACTGTTTGAATTGGTTCCTACGTAGTATGTACATATCGGTAGTCTTAACCTTTACGATATTTTGTCAGGTTTTTCAATGTCTGGGAAAGTTGCCTATACATGAAAAGAAAATTTGCTGAAAATGAAACGTTTATTGTTGATAATACTAAAATATTGAATGACTGCCAAATTTCTTACAATCTAACTTACAATTCGTCAAAAATATAGGTGAAATGTTATACAAGTACCACATTTATTTTTTTTTAAATATTATTTATTGTTATCAACCCGCCGACTTATTATGATTCAATAATATGGATATTATTCATTTATTATACTATCTTTTACAAGACTGACTGTAGAGAACCCGGGAATTAACTCGATAATATTAAAAACCAACTCGTAATCATCCATGTTATTATCGCTTTTAATATTTCGAGATAAAATATAATAGTTTATTATTCGCCGTCAATTACTTGCAACGGGAGTTTGTTGATTAATTCTAATTTCTCTCCGAGACCGCTCACGGACCTGTAGATCGAAAAGAACAAACTTGGGTACAGGTACGGCCTGTTGACGGTCTTCACGAGTTGGTCTGCGATCCTGAAACATTACAGTGCTCGTACAATAATTGGCTCGTCGTTACGGCCGTACATTTATCACACTTACGTTGTCATGAGGTCTAAAAATTCGGTTTTATTATGTTTTTCGTTTATACGGTAATCCATTGCAGTTTCTGTGACAAAAATAAAACGAAGTAAAATCTATTGTAGAGTCGTATACTTTTTATTTCGTTCTGTGCCGACGACGATAATAATAATAACAATAAAAATAATAAAAAAAAAAAATTGATCAGTGTAACGACAACTCGTCGCAGACATATAATATCGCGTAGGTAGGAAAGGTTTTTACCTTAATAATAATAATATACACTTTATATTTTATTATCATTATTATTATTATTATTAAGGTGTAAGGTACCAATAATACGAAGGACTCATTTATAGGACTGCGTGTTTAATACTCACGGCATATGGTATCGAAAGTAGTCGATATAATATAATCCCAGAGGTCGAACGGTTGTGTTGAGTTTATATTTTTTCGGAGATTTTTTACGAGTATTTTATTTTTCTCATTGAAAACCGGATACAACTGCTCTAAGAACTTGACGTTGAACGCATACGATATGATGCGGCGGTGCTTTCGCCATCTGTCCACTGAAAACGATCGGTACAATAATAATAAATTATAAGAATTATCATAATAATATTTTTCTGCGCTTCGTGTCGCGCACTGTCTCGTTTTCATCACATTAATATAATATTTAGAAATTTATGAACGATTTTAAGGAAGCAAATACGGTCAAATTCACTCACGATACGCCATTGTGTATACGGTAAATAGTCCAAGACTGGGCAAGTAAACGAATTTATCGTTGATTTAACTTACTATATTTATATACAAATTTAATTTGAAGTTTAAAGTTTAAAGTAAAAATTAATTTTCTTTTCTTTTCTTTTTTTTTTAATTAGTAAAAGTTAAACAAAAAAAAGATAACATAACTTAATTAAAAATCAAGTAGATTTTTATTATTATTAACCGAATATTTACAATCCGTGCCAGAGAATGATAAGCAAATTTGATAAAAATATAAACGGAAACGTGAGTATATTATAAATACGATAACCCATCGAAAATAGTTAAAATTAATAAAAATATATAAGAAATTTATAGAAAAATAACGGAAATAAAGGTATTTCAAGGATAGAGCACCCTACTAACTAAAATTATAAGACGTTATTCAACTGTTAATAATTTAAGGAATAATCTCGCCAACTTCGATCTGTGATTGTTGAAAGATTTTAAATTGATGTGCTAGCGTGAAATTGAAATTATTTAAAGTTAAGTTATTTATTTTAATATGTTTTAAGTTTTTCATAAACGTTATTTTGATCCCTATAATAAAATCCAGAATTAATGTATATGTATATTCACACTTACTTGGATAGACAGATCCATGAACATGTGAAATTCTTAATAATATAACATAATAAAAAATTAAATACCTATTTCAGATCATTATATTTTGTTTTTCTATAAATTCGATAATTTGTGCAAAACAATAATGTATAGGTATATTTTATATGGGGGTTGGTTTGAGAAAAAAATCAACTATTAACGTGACTATAAAATTAATAAACCGATTGGTTACTATGTATATGATAAAAAAAATCTAACACGTCAAGTTACCTACTTTTAAAACACGGTAATCCGTTGTATAACCTGGTTAAAAATAACTCAACTCTTAAGCTTTTACTATATTTAACACGTTTAAATCAAGCTTTGATAACACCACCAAATACAGGCGTAACATTATTACCATCATGAACGTTTTTTGGTTGAATACGATTGGAAGACTAATCACATCAGTTACGTGTATCATGAAAAGATTGGTGCTACTTAAATAGAGGCGACCTACCTTCTCATAATATTGCTTTACCTTCCTATAAAATGTCCAATTTTTCTTCTATCAATACCCATCCACCAATGTTTGAGGTGTTACCTGAACAACACTCGGACCCTACGGTAAACTTTACTAAATCACGTGTACCTAAAATGTTCGGTACTGATTCCGACATAATAAATTATGTCCACGACTTTGTATTGTTTTATTATTGTTAACACGACGAGTTAAATTTGATTTCGAATCCCCAAACGTAATTTTAACTTTAAGTAGTTCAATATAGAACCGTTATTATTATAAGCATGTCTAATGTTCATCGCACAATAAGTTCCGTTTGGACGGACGTGCTTTCCGTAAACTTGAACTACCTACATGACTCAAACACATATTATATAGCTCCCAATATTCTTTTTGTTTATTATTGTTCCAAAATTTAACGGTGAGGGTTATATTATTATCACAGTCGTTTATTTAACACTTAAATTTACTATATTGAAATATGAAAATTAAAACTAATGTAAATACCTGAAGCAGTTAACAAGCCTTCGCCTAGTAAACTTTTCAGGAACGAGTAGAGTTGACCCTTTTCCAGGGCTCGGGAATTATTTAATACGATCTGAAATAAATTATTATGATTATTATATAAGCTGTACCAATAGTTAATAATTTTAATGTTAATTGTTACAATATTATTAGTCGTATCATAAATTCATAACTATTAGGTACAATAATATTATTGTGACTTTGTTCGTCATTTCCGTCGTATCTGCGAGTATAATATTATAATAATAATAATATTCTCTTCACGTTTCAAATAACCTTCCATTATCGTGATCTAAGTGTAATATGTGAGCTAAAACATTCATCATAATAATATTCATACTGTGAGTAACTACATCATATTATTGAGTTTAACTTTTTTTTCTTATAACAAACGACAAATTATTGTAAATATAAGTTATAACAACGTTATTGTTAAACATAACAAATACACTTAATGGAATACCTATCTTGGGCGTATCATATTTAATTAATTGGATTATGTTGTAAAACTTAAATAATTATACTAGAAAATATAAATAAAAATCATAAAAATCATAAAAATAGAATAATAAAATATATAAGGTCATTATGTTACTCACCATAGAACTAATTGTTATATATTATGTTAGTATCATTGTTTTTTTTATCTGTGTCCATGTATCATTTACAGTTAAGTAGGTAGCCATTTAAGTTATAATTAAGTATTTAATCACAGTATTAATTATTATATTAGTTAAATTACGTTATAATTAGTGCTCGGAAGTTGAGGCATTTTGCATTTTTTTTTAAAACTTTTTAGACGATGCTTTCCTGGTCACAAATGTGTTTCATTAGCATGCGTGAATCTGAATAACTAAATTTTATTTTGCATTTTTTGACATTTTTAGGTAATTTTTCGACATTTTTAGTCATTTTTATCGATTTTCCACTAGTGCATAGAAAAATATCGAGTTTATTGAAAATCCACAATTAAATTATATAATTTATAAACTTTGATAAATTTATAAAACAAATAGTTTTAATTTTTTTATTTAATTTTTAAGGACATTTTTTTCATTTTTATGTCATATTTTGAGTAATTTGAAAGCTTTGATATATATTATTATTTATTATAATAAATATTTAAAATAATGTATTTTATTAATTTAAACAAATATTTGTAAATTTTTTAGGTCATTTTTCTAGGTCATTTCTTAATGTTTTTAAGGTCATCAACTTCCGAGCCCTACTTATTACTTTGTTACTATTATTATAACTTATAATCTACGTTATACAAATGCTGTAACTCTCTATCTCCTTCATAATATGTCAGCTTAAAGGAGGTGGATACTCTATAATTGATATATTTTGGATAAACTATGTACATATTTTCTTTTTGATCAATAAAAAGTATAAAAAAAAATACAAATATTTTGTCAATTGAATATTTTTCAAATATATTTATGATTATCGATATTTATATTAAAAATTTTCCATGGATGATAACGCAAAAATAGTTGCAATTTATCTTTTACTTAAAGAAAATTTGTTAGAAATGCAAAAAGAATGAAAAATACAAATGAGTTACCTTTTATTAAGATTTAAGATTTGAAACTTATTTTTAGCTAGGAAGGTATCGTCTAAGACGTTCTAAATAATAACAAAAACAAAAGTCATCATTCTTATCCACTCCTTTATTAACGTACGTCTTCAGCCCCCCCTCCTTCTCTCCCCACCCAAGAAAAACATCCATAAAAAAATTATGGCACATACACCGTTAAAATAAATAGGTATTTAAATAATAATATTTAAATACAACACAGCCAAACAAAACACAAAAGATCTCATAGGTACATATATACCGGTCACGACCACGTTAGACGTAAATCTAGAATCCAAAAATCTCAGCAATAAAATAGGACGTTAAGTTCGTGCCACCCGAGCCTCACCCCACCATTTCTTTGTCAACGTCCCAAATTTTAACGACGTAATTAACGAACGTACACCTTTTCTGTATCAATATTCCTTTCCCCCATCCTCGTAATATGCTAGTGATTCGTATCAGGATGTTCGAATCACCAGAGTACAAGATTAAATTACAAAGTTTTTCGTCGAACATTGGAGTCGGTGACATTTTTACCCGTTTGAGCCATATTTTCTTCTAGCTTTTCATCGAGCGCCACATCATTATAATTAAACGTTATTAAAAAATACAATTTTGTTGCATCATACCTAATACTAATAGTTTAAGTGATATGATCACCATCCATACTATGAGTTTTAATCGTTCGGCTATCGTTGTTGTTTACTATTTATGATAAAATATTATGGACATGAAATACAATGAAGAACAAAATTTAAAAAACAGACTGAGAAAAATTTTAAAATATTATTATTATATTATGCCAGGGTAAAACATAAATTTACCTAATAAAGAATATTTTTTATGCATAATATTTCTTGTTGCTAATAAATCATAATACTCATATTATATTACTATCAATTTTGATAAGGAACTTAAAGCCAATGTGTGAATTAATTACGCTCGTAACTCGGCAATCGTAAAAATATAATAACTACGAATCATAAGTATGGAATGGACACTTTGTTTTTATCACGATTTGAGCAATAAAATCATGATTTTAAATATATTGAGCAATATTTAGAGTGCCGCAGTAAAAAAGTTACTATACCTTAGAGTTGTTAACGTCAACCAGTGTTTATCTCTTTTATATTTGTTTGAATTATATTTTATGTAAATCCTTAATTAATCGGCGTGTTATAATCATTATAGTAGGTATTAATACGGTTTACAGTGTACGATTTATTAAACAACTCGAATTACAATCAGCTCCCATATCAGTGCAACATTTGTGTGTGTGTGGGAGGGGAGGTTAAAAGGGCACAAGACTCCACAGAATTTTTTGAAGCTCACTCAAAGTTTTTGATTAAATGTATATCCTTCACTTGTCAACTTTAATTTCGCTGTACAATTACTATAAAAATATATCTACCTATAATTACGTTTAATATAAGCAAAAACAAAAATATTTAGTAAGGTTATAACTGTATGAAAGTCCCTTATCTTATTTTGCTTCAACAAAATGTCAGGACTTTGGTTAAAAACTGACCAGCTCAATTAAGTTCATAATTGCGTTATCTGGAAAAGTTCAGTTGTCTGTGGTGTCGATTAAAATTTCGGGATTAATTGCAAAATCAAAAAAAAAACCACTGCACACTATTGGTGAAAAGTTATTGCTTAACCTTGTTTGCTAAAAGCTGTAGAAAAAATTTAAGGCGGAGGAGCTTAGCTGAAAATCCTAAAAATTCCATTATCGAATGATACCGTGAAAGCTCTCACTGACAAAATGTCGTCCGATTTCGAAGAACAATCATTAGTTGTTAGTAAAAATAAAACAACTCGTATTTTCACGCATCACAGGGTAATGAATGTGTACCTAAGTTTCAGAATGTTGTCAGTTACTAGTTTTTGAGGTGTCCTTACAATATAAAGTTCCCCAAGTGTCAAAAATGTTAGGAAACACTTAATTGTTTAGTACCATTTGTTGTGCATTTTACGTTACTGCACGATTTGTACTACGACACAATCGACCAGGTTTATTCTGAGCGTATAATAATCAAATTTAACAACTTGCCCAAAACTGACACTAAAGAAGAGTACCTACCAAACCAAAGTCGATATTGTGACATTATACGATTGGTAACTAAACTTTATTTTTCTGAACGATTTGGTAAAATATTTATTTTTTTCAAATTAAAAAAAAAACATAATAACATTACTATATTTTGATGAAATTTCTCCCACATATAAAAACGATAAGAATGATATAACAATAATAAAAAAAAACCATTTATAGTATAATAAGTTAGATCGGGTACCAAAATAATATGATTTAACATTTTAATGATGACGAGATTAACAGAATTAAAATATAAAATGTTAGGTATTGATTGATGGTATTGGTGATGCTCTTTCTGATAATATGTTCATCTTAATATTATTACCTACCTATATTATAATATGCGTTGCGTTAAATAAACAACAATTTTTTGCTCGAAATAAAACTATGTAAATATATAAGTATTTGCCTCATATAATACGTATTTATCACTATACACATGAGTACCTACTGAAAAATGAAGAATAAGTTCAATATGGCTCAACACATATTTGTTTTATTATTTGAGGTCCACAGTGTCGGTAATAAAAACGAATGAAAAATTGAAAAACCAAATTATTTATTTATCATAAATCCAATTTGCTTAGTTCAAAATCTACCAAAAATACATAGCTCTCATTCAGTGGCGTAAACTTTAGGTCCCAAAGGGTCACACTTATACTACTCTAAATAGTGTTTTCTTACAATATAAAAAAATATATGGCAGAATAGGTACCTAAATAAATCAAAATTTAAAAGCCAAACAAAACAAATAAACATATTATTTGACTATGTAACAATTTTCAAGATTGTCTTGAGAGAAATTAGAATATGATTATAATTTAGAACGGACGTAGAAAAGGATATTGAAATATCATTAATAATAGTATATTGAAAATGTGAAAGTTAATATAATGTCGCGATAAAACACCTATAGATAAAATTGTGTACTTGTGCGTAATCGTGTACCAAAATTAAGGTGGACATAATATCTTATTTTGAATCTTCGTTTCTCATATTTTACGGTTGATTGATGATTTACTTACATACTTACCACATAAGATTATGAAATCAACAAATAAATCAAAAAAGGTGGATAAAAAACATTTATTTTTCCATTTATTACTATCCATATTATTTTGTAGTTAACCATAATATTGAAAGTCCACGACTAAGATTTAGGTGCATTTATGCAGTAGGTAATTATTTGTACTTAAATGCAAACAAATATAAACAATTTTATTTATAAGCGCGCGCTACGATATCAATATTTTCGAATAGCGTTTTTTGTAGATTTTTCGAAAAACAAAATAATAAAACCCATTCGATGATGAAATTCGTCCGAATAACATAATATAATATAATAGAATTCATTTTAAACACAGCTCTGAAAATAAGCTTTCAACCGTTTTTATCGGAAAATAAAATAATGATTGTACGACGTACTTGTATATCCTCCGGTTTGACGACGCTAACGTAATGGATTGGACCTATCCATGTTCCCACTGGCTCGTAGTTGTACTGTTCGGCGTTCTCTTTGAGTTTTGCTATCGTCTCTAAAGAAAAAAAAAAGAATTAAAAAATAGTTTTACCCAGGTACGTCTTAAACACCGCGTTTCCGTGCGATGCGAATTTTCTGTTCGAAATCGTCTATATAATATAATCGTACGAGCTAACAGCTATCGATGACGACGATAACGATGATTGTTGTTCGTTATTAATATTGTTATTATGGTTATCGTATTTTAGAGGTCCTAACCGTCGTACGTGTGAGTGAACATGGAAGTGGTTCCGATAAGTGGATAAGACGGAGGTCCGGGAAGTTTTCCGGCTAAATCCAAAAAATATCGATGCTTCCATCTCCAGTGAAACCACAAAGCTAATATCAATGCGACCAACGTATAGATTATCAGCTCGGGTGATGATAGTTTGCCAAACATCTATAATAAAAAACGTTTCTTTTCACAAACTCGAACATTGTAAACTAGCAAATAATATCGTCTAATGTTAAAATTAAAATATAATATGAGGTCTACAAATTATTGACTAATCGTTATTGTTTTCAAATTGATCACTTAATTATCTTGCTAGCTAGAGCTTGGAAAATATTAATTTTCATTAATATAATTTAATTTCTATATTAACTATAACGCTAATTGTTTGTTCTTTGAAACGCCCTTGAATTAATGTTAAATATAATCATATTATAACTGTTTTCTGGTTCCCCTGAAATCGTTTCTGTCTCGAGCTTGTATATTTAGCCAAGCTAAGAACATTTTTCGAACCGCTTGTAATACAAGTTTTAAAAGACTATGAGTTTTAATCAAGACCATGCGCATTGCTGTTTATTACATTAAGTTATTATTTTTAGGATAAATGGAATGAAATTAGTTTTATAAAATACGCCTAATACCTAATTATAATATTATTTAAATTTTTAAAATATGTTCTTTAATGTTTTCTATATTGGCGTATAAATGTTATTTGTAAATCAGTAAAATATTCTTATACTGTACTAAGTATTACTCAAAGTTATATTATTTATTGGATAACTAAAAAAAAATTAAAACTACATAAAAACAAATTCTAATCTCACACTATTAACAATAAAACATAAATTTATTATATTATTGCACATACCCAACAATAGGAATTATAGAATATATTATGTATTTATATAATATATATGAACGAGGTAACTGTGTTTAAAACCATAGCGCGTTTATAATACATAATATGTTAAGTATATATATAAAATAAGTATAAATACAGTTTGTTTTTGATACTATCAAAGATAAGCGTTATTAGGTAGTGTAAGTTTATCGATATAAGTCGTAATACTAATAAAATATAATATTCCATTACTTACAATGTGTTTTCGTGTCAACCTATCACTATTAAAAATACTGAAAGACTATAGTGTAAATTACATTCTTTCAGAACATTTCTATAGCCTCAACAAATATAAAAGTGCCAAGGATGACAATGACAAAAGCATACATCAAATTTTATGCGAAGAGATATATTTTTTGCTTGCAAAACACAATTATTTATGACACGAAATGTAATTTCTTTTATATGTTTATTTATACATTAGGAACGCTTCCGACAGTATAAATTATTAAACCGTTGTTAAAACCGTAATCAAATTATTTGTCAATTAATACCATATAGTATAAATGCATGCGCACTTTTAATAGCTATAAACACCTTGAAAAATCGATTTTCATTTACAATCTTGACGCTAAATCCCATATTACGTTTTAAACAAAACTACCGTCTAATGTCTGTATAAAGTCAGATATCGGACGGGTATAATAATATTTTAATCTCCCGATCATTATTCGATTATCGTATTATTATATTATTAATATCATACTTCCCAGGTATACATATATGTACCGAGCACAAAGCATTCGTAGAATAAAATAAATACTCTCAGAAATACGTGTAGCAGGGATTGAAAGCAAAATTGACTTTTTCAATTTTAATTTCAATTTTAAATACCACCTTTATATTTTTAAGATTTTATAATATTGCTAGCTAGGTATATTATAAATTTAAATTTTGATTAGCCAGGTTTGTTATAAATCATTCTATATTGGTTTTACATCTCAACAAAGTACTATTATTACCTTGCAGTGAAAATATTATAGACCAGTTGAATATTGTTGCATTTTAACTTTAATTAGATTTTTTGTTAGCTTAAAAAATTTTAAGCTATAATTTTAAGCTTTAAGGTTTTCATAAATCATGAGTTAACCGCAACAAATCGAAAATTATTTTGGATTTCCAAACAACTGACTAAGGAGTATTCGACATTCGTACAAATATGTATGGTCTTCGGAAGGAGTATTTATGAAGAAATTAGATTGAGATAAGTTTATTAAAGTCGTTTCACTGCTGCAATTACAACACATGGATATCAATAGACAATCTGATGATTCTTTCTTATCTTAATCTTTTATAGTGTACTAGACAAACATTTTTATATTATATATCTATCTTATGATTCATAACGATGACCTATTCTTGGTATTCGAAATAATTTATTTTGTAGTTATAATGTTAATAGTAGGATATTAAATGATTTAAGTAATTTGTATATTAATGATAATAATATACCTGTATTTTCTTTAAACATTAGTAGTATTAATGAATATTTAGATGAACTTGAGTTGTATTTAAATGCTATTATAACTGTGTTTTTGATGTTCTAATTTTATGTGAAACATGGTTTTAAATGATTTCAACTTCAATTTAAATGGTTATATTAATATTAATTATTAACTCAACGGGTTTGCTCAATAAATGTGATGGTGTTACTATGTTTATTAAAGATAATATACTTGTTTTAAATGCAAATAAACAATGCTTTAGAATTATCACTAATTATTAGAGGTAAACATTTAACAGTATGTGGAATTTATTGATCACCCAACGATAATGTTTCACTCCCCCACTTGCCCACCTTTTTAAATTTTAAATTTGATACATTTTGTCAAAATTCAAACTTTAAATGTTTATAAAAAAAATTGTGCCTATATCTTTTCTTGAAAACAAATTTGCGTAAAAATTCCCTTTTTTCCCTAATTTTTTTTGTTTTTCCCGGCGCCTGGGAATTTTAAATTTTGACTTCTCTAATGCACCAACCAGATTCACTTTCCCATTGAACAAGATACTGAAGCTTAAAATTGAATCATTATATTTTCGACTACTTATCGTGTGAAATATATTTTAATGTTTCTGTTTGTGAAATAGGGGTCAAAAAAAATTGAGTCTTGTATAAAACATTATTTATTGAGCCAACTCCAAGATTTTTTTTCAAAAAACCATTTTTATCAAAATCATATTCTATGTTTTTCCCAACATTTGCAAAGAAATTATTTAATTCATTGCCATCTCAAAATTGTCATTTTTAATTAAACAATCAGTCCTAAAATACTGCTATGAATATTATTATTTTTATGTTGACCAGTGGTATTGTTGAAAATTTCCCACATCTTTTTAGAGTCTTTAGAAGTATTTTGTATCTTTTCAAAGTAAAACATTTCCTTCGCTTTTCTAACTAGTAAATTTAGTAAGTTTCTATAAATTGAAAAAGTTCTTTTCAAAACAAAATTAAAAGGAGATTTTTTAGATTAAATGATAATTTTTCTTTATGTCTAATTGATAACACAAGGCCACGAGTCATCCATTCTGTAAGTTTGCGAAATCTATTACTATTGACATGAATATATTTTACATACAATTATTTTTTTTATAAACATTTAAAGTTCGAATTTTGATAAAATGTATCAAATTTAAAATTTAAAAAGGTAGGCAAGTGGGTGTCGCTCCGCTGTACAGTAAGTTACAAGTGGGTCACTGTAATGGATGGTGTTTAATTTGAATTCAATGATATAATATCATTGTACACAAAAAATTATTTTGAGCAAAACGGTCAGTCAGCCTATGATATATTACTAAGTATATTTGATGATATTATTGTGAATAAAGTAATTTGTTTAACCTATTTATGTGGAGCCTTGTTTTAAATGTTCAATCCTATTCCTATAAAATTTAAAAATTTAATTAAATTTTAAATTTGATACATTTTACTAAAAAAAATTTGCTTCACTCATAGTTTAAAATTATTTTGTAGTTGAGAATTTATAAAATATGTTCAATTTTTATAGTTAAGGATTGAAAATTTAAAACAAGGTTCCACGTAAATAGGTAAATAAATTACTTTATTCACAATAGTACCATCAAATATAATTAGTAATATATCATAGGCAAACTAACCATCTTCGCTCAGAATCGTTTTTGGTATATAATCTCATTATAGCATTGAATTCAAATATACCACCATTTATTACACTGACCCGCTTGCCCGCCTTTTTACTTATAAACATCTCGCCGAGTACAACCGTTATAATATACGTATAAAGTAGGTAATAAATAAATTATACATTTTTATGTATGAAAATCAAATTACAAACAATAGTTAAATGTTAAAATAATGGGTACAATTTATTTTCAAAAATATTGCTTATTATTGTGATGATTTCAAATCGTGTAAAAATAATGATATTCCAAAAACGGTTATACTTTTCGGAGAAAAGTAGCGTTTAACTTTAAAAGAATCACCTACTATTGTTTTGTATATATTCTATTCATAAACACTATACACACATAGAATTGATAAAGAAAATCAAAGCCGTTAGCAATATAGACTATAGTCCACTTCTGCAGTATAGGTACCGTTTGCAGCAGTATTAAATATAATAATATTATTACTATTATTATTATGTGGGACGAAGGTATATTATTATTACGCATTTTTTGTTTAATAATAATTTCTCATTGTCTCGCCACCGACATTTTTACTTAAACCTCTCGCCGAGTACAGCCAATATAACGTAAGTAGGTACCTATCCCTAACCGTATTTAAAGGCCGCCCACGTGAATATGTAGGGTTTAGGGGACCCTTATTGTTATGTCGGTGTTCACCACCTCGCACGGTCCAGGAAACAATGGCATTTTCACCACGCACGAAACTCAACAAAACGATACAAAAATATGATAATATTATATAATAATAAACGATATCGTATATACAGCGTAGGTATACACTTTCCACTTGACACACACACACACACACACACACACACACACACACACACAAAAGAAGTTTTCTAGAAGTTTTTCATTAATGTCGCAGCGAAACGCGTCTCATGTAGGTATAGGTATACCTAACTATAAAAACGTGGTAGTAAATGTAATCACAAAATATTGTTGACTGTCGTCGTATTTTTGACTTCAACTCGGTCCATCTGACACTATTCAAACGAATCCTCGGAAAAACAGCGATTATTTATAAGCATTATTTCTACAAATAACGAATAGAACTACATCAGTTGATATGATGTTAAGATTCTGTAGTAGGAATATTCAGTATTCACATAAATCAACTATATTTCCGACAAACAATATTCTTCTTGGTATAAGGATTTAAAATTTAAAATTTAAATAAATTGAGGGACAGAAAAACCGTGATTACCAATTTATATTTTTAAAAGAATAAAAATTCATTGAAATATTTCATAAAGTATAAAACCTAAAAAATCATTGATATAATGAACATTTTTTGTTTCAAAACTGAACTGAAGGTATATTATTATAATTAATATGACATCGAACTAAAAATATTTAAACCATATTTTAAAAAAACTCGTACAATTTTACCAAGAAAATGGCTGTTTTGTATCAAAAGAATCACTATATCTCTCTGAACCCATATATAACATATAACTATTATACTGCAGCAGTAACTCAATTATATTATGCACTCTCCATAAACCTTTCACATTATAACTACATGATAAAATATATAGTATAATATATTCATGATACCTGCAGCTGATCATAATTATTATAAAGTAAAAATTATAAAAAAAAATATTTTAAAACTTTTAAAACATAATTCACGTTTAAAACGAATTATAATATTATAATATAATATATGTACACGATTAAGTAAGAAAATACTAAAATATATATTTTTATTATTCGATATTAGATCATAAAAAATATAAATCGTGGAATAATATAGGTACTGTTCAACTGTACGTCGTCCAACAACTGTATACGTCTGATGAGATATTTTATTCGACGAATCAAATCGTACACGTTACAGCATATATAAAGGTTGATTCACCAAGTATGCTCATCCCCATTTTTTGCTTTAATAATGAATTTATTCAAATTCTGATTTTTAAGATTTTTAAATATATATTGTAAGACCATATTTTCGAATTCTTGACTTTATCATATTAATTTCTTATCAAATAAATCTTTTGATATTATATAGTTATATTCATAATTATATTTTAAGCTATATGTACTTTTATAACCATTTATATTTTATACCCATTTCAATATTATTTTGGTATTATTATAGGTACTGAACATAATATAGTAAATTCAAAATACAAATAATTCAATATATGTATATTATATACCTATATATGGCTTTACTAATATATAATATATTATATTATATTATATTATATATATATATAACTTCATAGTAAATGTGCAATTTTTTCTTATATTAAAAATTTTGTGTTTCTCCTTCAGTAGGTATAAATGTTGAGTGTATAATCGTTTTGCTACAATTATTGATTTTTTGATTTTTTTGTAACTTATCACTAAGTCACTTCCACATACTTTTATCCAAATTATAATTTATTTTATTATAAGTGTTTTGTTTGACTCTGACGTTATCTTTGTTACAATTTAAATAAAAATGAAACAGAAATTTATTCAAATATATATTCAAAATGTAAGTATTGAAAAGTAAAAAATAAATAATAAAAAGAAGCATATGACACTAAGGATCTTGCCGAAACTGTCGACGAACGTTTTATGAAAGTCAGTCAAAAACTATGGATTTGCATAAGACTCATTCGTTTTAGGCCTTTGATTTTAAATAGCGGTAATAAATATATGTATTAATTATATAGCTGATCCTGCATTGCATTGTCAGTGACAAATCAAATATTGCCAGCGGATAAGTGGATTTATTCTGTCTTAAACTCCGTTAAATGTAAACTAGACATATTTTTAATACAAACAATTGGTTGGTTTTGATCAAATATAAAATAAAAATATACAATTATATACAGTTATAATAATTATTTTGTTTTATGTAATCAATAACAACCCTATATACAAACAAAAAATATTTGTTTTTAGTGAGCAAACAAATCCCTGCAGTATGAGATCCTATTTAAAATGCAAAATTTAAAGGTTTAGTTTCGAAGTGCACATCATTTTGTATAGGATTATCAATATACTAAATCTAGTCTTTATTGTACTTTTTCCAATTTTGCAAATTACAAATATTGATGGATATCAATTATTAATATGTTTAAATCCCCATAATATAGCAATTACTTCTTCCAAACCCATTATAATGAATCAATTATCATTAAAACACAAAGTTAAATAATTCAAAAACTACTCATTCGAATTTTGATTTTGGTACATTTTCAGAAAAAATATCCACCAAATAATATTATACAACAGAAAAGTGGAGTTTTAATTTGGAAAACAGATGTTTGTGTATTTCTCGAGAAACTCCTTATGTAATACAAAACAATTCCAATATTTGAAAAAAATGTTCTTTGAATACATTCAACAATTCCAAAATCCAAAATGTTGATAGCTGCATTGTTGAAGAAAAAATGGGGTGAATATGCTTGGGAAATCATCCCGTATATAATAAAATAATCTATATTAATATAAAAGCAATGTTTGTGTGGGTGTGTGCGGGTGTGTACTTGGGTACCTATACTACAGGTCCTATAGGTATACGTGAAACGTTTCCTCAATATATTGGCAGAAGTCGTTCGCCGAAAAAAAAAAATAAAAATAATAAATTTCCAACGTCATACAATATTGTTACCTACCATAATAATTATATATAATTTCCAGAAGCACTGTTATCAGTATTATCTCTGAAGATCAAAAGGACCAAAGTCCAGTAAAATCGATTCGTTTTCAATTCTTCCTCCGTTTTTTTAATTCACCCTATACAAGCGAATCGAGTGTATAGTCACGCACTTGTTTGATGTACCACCGCCGTCGATCTATATATTATTATATAAATGCATAATACGTCGAATTCTGTGAAACTACATTGAGCGTATAGTCGTCCCGCAATGAAATTGTACTTACTTGTAACTTTTTTTTTCTCTCTCCTGACGTGTATTTGCGAACGGATATATTTTCAATTTAGAATGTCATTTCACAAGCATTTAGCCACAAAGTTCGGTCGCAGCGTGTAGTATTGCACACAATATTATATAATACTATATATGAATATTATTTATCTGCGACATTGCTCCTCGTCTCGTTATCTACTTACATTATAACGGCAGTCATAGAGTTGAAAACCGCTTTTTGTTTTTATTTTGTCATCAATGATATTTATGTCGTGCGATTTACGACCACGGGAAAGTACAACATAATAATACTGGCTGCAGTTATTTTATTTTACAAATATACCCTATGTCTTAAACGGCGAAGCAAATCGAACGAATAAAAAACGTCATAACTCATATTATAATAAAAATATTACTGTGCATCATTATGTACCTACATTGTTTCTTTCGTCTCATTTTTTATTTACATTACAATACGTATCTTAAAACGATGAGATATTATTTGGCCATGTAGGAGATACTGCGTAGTAATATTCGGTTATCTGACTTTATTTTGCTCAGTGGCAAAACCTGCGAAAGCTCTGATACTGGGGAGCCTAAAGTATTTTATTTTGGGAGTTACCCGTTTCCGCGAAAAGTATATAAACCCTTCCCCTTTCCGGCAAATCATAAACTTGTGGATTACCTTTTCCACGTATTCGGTGTAGATAAATGTAAGAATTTAAGAATAATATTTTATTTTCGGGTTTACGAAAAAAATATCAAAACTCAAATGGTCAAAATCGAGTTGCCTCTCACAAGTCGGCCATTTGTCAATAGTTTTTCACTACGCATTATTAATCGAAATAATTATACAAAAATCAGAAAATTAACAATCATTTAACATTTTATACTGGTAGGTACTAAATAGTATTGATTTACCGTGTAAAATACCCATCATAATGTTCAGTAAATTAATTGCAATATTCTATAACTAAATTATTAAGTCTCGACTCCTCGAGATGACTTTATTGTTATTATGACAAATTCAAACTTCCGTTTTATATAATCAACCAAATGCAACGCAATAATTTGAACTAATTAATTACAGTAATAACACGACGAACGTTTTATAAGTCATAAGTACCGAATTCAAGAAGAACATTCAAGTCAAACGATTAAATACAAAAAATATATGATAGGTAAGAAAAATAAATAATAGGTATGATATTTTCTAAATAAAATTTGCTATTAAAAAATAGTAAGAAAATACATAAACTTTAATCAAATCTACATTTTTATACTTCTACCTATACCTACATTATATTATAATAATATATAATAATAAAGTATATTTTTCACGATTTATCATTTAACATAGTTATCTTTTTCATAAGAATCGCTCTCCGTAATAATATTATAATAATGAAAACTTATTTAAACAAGTTTACAAGGAAATGCATTTTTTCATTTTTAGTAACATAAAAAATACCGTTAGTGTGTAGTTCACTCCTTTTTGATTAACATTTTTTTTATTATTATTATTATTCGCATAAAAAATTGTAATTATAAATCTGAAAAATATAATATTGTATATTATACAACGGAAAATTGTTTTCTCTATTCGACTAGACAATAACAATTATAAACTTTAATTTAATTTTGAAGTTGTGAAAAATAACACGATTTCACCTGTATTACAAGTACGTTCAACAACAATTCGTCTGTTTCCGTCGATGGTCGTCTGAATAACATATAATATGGTTTATACCAGGGGTGGCCAACCGGTCGATCGTGATCGACTGGTCGATCGCAAGATGAATTCAAGTCGATCGCGACACCCTTTCGCATTTTCTTAAATTTTTGAACAATTTGTGTATCTTTGTATATCCCACGAATATAAAAATTAGATTTAGAAAAAGGCAATAAATAACTAATAATATATAACGTTTGACTGATATGCATAGTGTTAAACTGTGAATTTATATTGTAAATAAAAAGTAATAAAATAAGTGTAACACGCCTGTACATATTATATATTTTTTGTTTATTGACAACCTTTTTTTGGTCGATCGCGATCACCTAGAAAAACTCAGAGGTCGATCGCAGGTCTATCAAAGTTGGCCACCCCTGTTTTATACCAGAGATATTCAATTTTTTTCATTCGTCTCTTCACAACATTTTGGTGACTCTTAACTTTTTAAGGACACAAAAATAAAATTTTTAATGATTAATTATTTATAATAATAAAATGTCCTTAAAAGGACATAAAATATAACGCCCTCGGAGCTGTGACGCACAGTTTGAATACCTACCTCAGATTTATACGGATTATATGACGTCAAATTCAAAACTCATTTGAGTGGGTTGACTTTAGAATTGTGGCTGCTAGAAACAATAATAGATTCGGGTGATAAAAATTGTTTTGAATTAATCGCCCAAATTTTGTAATTTAAATTTAAAAAACTTAATTCACGTGTCAATAATAACAATACGTTGGTATCTATGAACATTTTTTTTTTCGTATTCATCGGCGAAGATGAGATTTATTAAAAAAAAATGTACAAAATAAAATATCCAAGAATTAAAAATGGTTTCATACTACCTACCTACTTTCGTTTTTACCACTGAACTTCCCCACACCTACTTTATTATATCATTGGTGTGATTTTTGGAAATATTAGCTAATGAATAATTTTCTTATTTATTGTGAAAAATAAACTTTTAGAACTGCACATTGAGAAGCGAATATTGAAAGTACGGTTGAGCCATTTTTTTCAAAGTACAAAATATATTAAACTTTTAGTTGGCAAATCAGTTAGTTATCCTACTTAAACAAAAACTGAAATGAATCCACGGTTTAATGACACTATACGGTTTAAATTTAATTACCGATAGCAATACATGACGGTGAAAACCTGTGTACCTGTGTACCTGTGTAAGGTAACACCTGTTTACGGTACTTTATGATAGAGAATGGCGTGGAAACGGAAAATAACAAATTTAAATTGTACCCTACCTGAACAGTGCTGGAGAGTCTACGTCTCGGGAGACCAGTGTGCGATTAGTAATGTTGAAATCCTCTTATTAAAAAGAAAAAAAATGCTATTTATGTATACATAAAAGTATAGGTACAATGTACATGATACGGGTAGTGCATTGGTTATATATTTTTCACGGTGATGTTTGATAAAAGTGAAGATGAGTTTAAAAAATAAAACATTTCAACTGGGTTATGACTACCCCCAAAACAGTCTAAAATAAACAGGTGCTGGCAATTTCTTAAAATTAATTAATTTTTTCTCGACCATAATTCAATATTGTAAATAATTTACTTCCTTACAAAATCCGAAAATCTTTAGGACATCAACTGGCCTCGGCCTCTAAAGCAACATCAGACTCCAAGGCCCGGTGCGTTTCAACCCCAGCGGGCTGCTAGATCCGACACCGTAAACCCGCAGTGCGTAATACGCGTAGGTATAATATTATATAATAATATGTATAAAACCATTGTTTACGTCTCGAGTTCCGGCAAAGTGCCCGGTGGAATACGCGGTGGCGGGCGAAAGATTTCGTTTTTACGGCTCACAATTATTTAGGAGCTCGTGGAGCGGGGATGATTAGGTATGCATTAAAAAAAAAAACGAAACGAAATCAAAAAAAAATAAAGGTCAGCGGCGAAAGCGCGCCAGATGAAAATTCAATTATTAAAAGCCACAACGAGATACCATGGTACCGGTACCTGTGTACCGTAACATTATTATTACGGTATCTGCAGACATATTATTATTGTTATCGTACGATGAATGGCGTTATTATCGACCGAGAAAATGTCCGACGACGAGAATAATATTATTATTATTTTGGTTGTCCGCGGCAATATTACGATACAGTACAGTAGCATTATTTGACATTTTCTGAGCTTTTTCTCTTATTTATACCTATTCAATGTTTTAGTCCACACTCCGTTTTTGTAGAATTTAGTTTTTAACTTTTGATAAAAAAAAATATGCACCTTCCCACTTTTCGAGCATATTATAAAGTGATTAATGGGCAAACCATGTTTTAAAATAGTATATCAATAATTCGACTACATTGTATTAATATTAAAATAAATAATTGTGAGGTTAACCTAACCACATTAATGGTGCTTTGAAGCAATGCTCGGTGTCAACAGTTTTTACATCTCTTAAAATCGATAAGGCATAAGTTATTTTTAGCTTACTTTACTTACTTACAATACAAGTATAATAATAGGTTAGGTACTCACATTTCCCTATTCGATCAATTTAGACGCCTATAAAACTTTTCAGTTTTCACTGTGCTCCTCCCTCGCCATTTACAACTTTCCTAAAATATAACTTTTTCTATACTTTCTCGTATTGAATATAATATACAATCCAATATGTGTAGACAATACATTAAGTAATACATATAAAATATACCTACAAGGTTTGAGCGAATATGGATGCCCTCTGTGACGTTACTTCAACTTGATTATACACCTACATAGTCTATATACCTATCCATCTCCTATGCAGGAGAAGATCATTTGGCTCTGCCGATGGTTTTTTCAACTATACATTTAACTACCTACTAAGATGTTTGTTAGCGTGAGGGGGAACGCGATTTTTGTCAGATTAAAAACTAAGGTTTTTATTTCATTGGTCGTCTTATTCTTTCCAGAAATGTAGAGCTTTGCAGGCACCATGAATGGGCGACGTGACGTCTCGCATCTGGAACACCAATTTTTATACAAATAATAATAATATTATAATCTACGAAAGAAAATCGTTCATTATGAAATTAATATACGCTATGATGATATTATATCCGCGTGGGACGCGCGTAATGGACTTTCGATTTGGCTATTAATCATACTTTTTAAACACAAGACGCAGCTTGAGAAGAACGATTACGATAATAAACCGTTTGTATTATATTTTGATATTCGCATTTATTAATTCAATTCCGTATTATTTTTATCGTAGGCGTGAATAATAACCGAATTTTTAGGAGGATTTAATACTCCCATATCATGTTGACAAATAGATGACGCGGAGGTCATGTCCTCTGCACCAACATAATACTCAACAAAGTCTAAATAAAATGTTTATAATATCTTAGTTGTATGTTGTACAGTATGACAACAATTGGAATTTATTATCGTAGTCCACAACTCATATAGTAAGTGGTACCTATTACTTATGGTTATGAATTATAATCTATGTTTATACTGAATACACAGTGTCGAATAAGTAAAATTATTTTAAAAAGGTAAGTTTTTATATTTTAATCAAGACTACCTATATTTATTTTAATCCCTGACTAAAATGATAAATAAAATAGGTACCTACCGATAATACTTGTTTGAGGACTTGATGAATATTTTGCTGTACATGCGAGGTCAATTTTCAGTTTTTTTACTGTAACTCTGAAAATAATTATTCTAGGATTGTTTTAGCTTAACATTTTCACCCCTCTTTATTCAGGCGATACTATTTTAATTTCCACTTTAGTTTGTGTATGAGTTTGAAAAATGTATACGTTGAATTAATTAATAACTATATAAACTTAGAACTTAAATAAGAATTAAATTTGTTATTAATTCTTAATAAATTCCAATAGAACCATTACACGTAAAAAAATAAACAACATACTTATTTATCTATCATCAAAATATCACCTAAATAAGTAGGGTTGAAAATGTTAACATGCCTAAATAATCCTAGAATAATTATTTTCAGAGTTTCAGTAAAGAAACTGAAAATTGCGCGAATTTTGTAGTATTTTTGTTGATTGGCTGTAACTTGGTCAATTTTGGACTTAGAAAGTTAAAAATTGGTTAAACTACCAAAATGCATTAAAAAATTAGGCAAAAAATAATAAGTGGTTAAAACAAGTGGTTGCCATTTAAGAAAAAAAAGTTTTACTGTTCATATCACAAAGCTAATTAAGTTGAAAAATGTCAAAGGCTATCAAAATAGCGTTTTTGTATATAACAACCAACTATAATTTAGAATTTAAATTGCAGGGCTCCACGCAAAGATATCGAGTGTTCTCAATTAGCATTTACACACTGTATAATGATTAACAAAAATCATATAACATAAAAATAAAAAATAAAAAAACTGAAAAAGTTGATAAAAATGAAAGTCTGTAAGTATGAAGTAGGTATAGTTCATTTGTTATATTATCTGTCTGTTGTTTCTATGACACTCTGTAGAACGTTGAATAATAATGTTTAAAACGCAAACAGAACCGCTGCAGTCTTATCTGCTACTGCACACTATATAAAAGTCATATAGATTGACACATGTCGATACTTTGTTACAATAACGCGACGTTATAATTTAAATATATAATACAATGTATACAATGTACCTCAAAAACGTGTTGTAGCCTTGTAGGTATATAGGTACAATATTATGGCGTACAATTATAGTTTAATACAATCACTTTATCGTTAAATCAATCAAATATTTATTATTTAATAAACTATAATAATATATTAGGTCGTTGTTTAAATAAAATATTTCCATATTTATATAATATTATTATGTTCATATTAAATACATCGTAAGACGGGAATAACGGCATATTTGTCGCGATTAAACAGTAGCCCTTCATACAGGGTTTAGTATAATAAACTACAATCACGCCGCTCATAATCAGTCGTTTTTAATACATACTAATTGACTGTACAGAATGTTCCGAGTTCCGATAAAAGTAAAAGAAAATCATATTCAATCACACAATTTTTTGCATAACAATATTACATTAGGTTTTTATACATAAATGTAAAAAAATGTAATTATTTATATTGATCATTTTAGTTGTATAGCCGTATAGGTAGCTTTATATAATTGTATTATTTAATTACACAATTTTTTACATAGTATGTATTACATTATAAAATATAAAGAAGTAAAAAATATATTTATTTATTTAAATTGATATTTCAATTCTATAAATTATTACTATTTAATACATTTGTATTTCAAATTATTAACTCATGGGCCACCACACGAACGAATGTTGGATGGCACCAATTTTTTTCTTGAAGAATAAATAAAAATAAAAATAAAATAATATTAGTTTAAACGATTCGAATAGTTCCTTTCGCGGTAACCTGTAGTAGTGATGTATAGTGATTATCAAGACTCGTGGATTTTTTTTAGTGATATGATAAGCAAGTAATCAAAACTTTACAAACAGATAGATAGGTACATATCATTTATGGCGAGTTTACATAATTAATTATGACTGGTGTTTTGAGTAATCATAATTTATTAGAGTTTAGACTTTTAGAATTGCATTTTTCTTTTCATTTAACTCGGCGCAATTAAGTGCAATCACTATGCACCGTTTCTTGTTGTTATGATAATATTATGCTCAGTGCTTTGGTAAAAAAAAATATCTGAAATCCGTTGCCTATAAAGATGCGTTGAATAATATTATATATTTTTCAACTTGAACGACCGCATGTGAAGTGTGAAGTCGCCTTAAACCGAGGAATATGATTTGACCAACCCTGCAGTGAATTTCGCATTCGATGATTTACATACTGTCCCAACAAATGTTCTACTTACATATAATATTACGATTTACGAGAAACTAGGACCTTAAATTGTGTGCAATAGCACCATATCACACACGGTGTGCACTGTGCGTCTGTGCAGTAGCAATTATGAATTAATACAGTATGACCAATTCTTTATTTAATATCAAGTAGATAAACTTTTTTTAAACTGAGTTAAGGCAATATTATAATTTTAAACTTAGTGTGTTTAATTAATCATTTTGTTAACTATTAACGTTTTACTTGACGATCGACTTGTTTTCAATTAACGCAACTTATATTGAGTTGATTCTTTCCGTCGACTTGCCCTCCTTTGAGTATAATATTATGTTAAATGTATTGCATGCCTGTTACCTCAATTATCGTATATCATATATGTAATTAATATTATTATTTACAACGGCGACAGGGAGTATGGTAAAAAGGTTGAGGATTCAGTTGCAAGTCACATCAATTTTAGGCACTACGCGAAACGACAATAATAACATAACAAAGTTTTAAGTGTTCAGTTTTAGAATTTTTTTTTTTTTAATAAAAACTATAATAGTAAAATTATTATATTTTGGTGATGGTTCTTATTTTTTTCAAACAATGGTCATCGTCCGGTCTTGCGTTCTCTCTCTGTGCCGGATCGTGATCGGATAGCCGTCGGCTTTTTTCGCCAGCAAATCGATCTGCATTTTGATCTCCGACAATTTACAGTCCGTGTGCACGCTGTACCGGCGCAAAACCGCCACCATCATTAACTTCATGGAGATCATTGCGTACTTGACACCTGAGGGGAAAGCGATCGGTAGTTATAATACTTGTATTCTCTATAATAATATAATCAAATGGTCATACTGGTCGATGTAACGTCTTATCGTAGGACTACCTAATAATTATTTTCTTTCAAAAATTCAATTTCACCTCTAATATGTTTATTGTTCACCTATCTACTTATTACAAAATAGGCAGTTATTCACTCTGTCTTATCACACCCCCCTCCCCCAACACACTTTATATCAGATGCTTTTACACTTTGATCTTGACCGTCTGTGACGTAACGATATATTTTTAATTCGTTCTTCATTATTACATCTATTGTTATGAATTATTATTAAATGAACATTAATTAATTAATATAAATAAATTCGAATTTTATAACGAAGCCACATGTTGTGTTAAATCTTTTACATCTATGCATTTAGTTCAATTTATATTTATATTTTAAGATTCAAACATTCATAATTCGGCCTAAAAATAACTTCGCAAAAATTAATCGTTTAAATGAAAATTGTTTTTAAATTTATAACAGGACAAAAAATGTCTGGTTACTTTCACGGTTAAGTATTCATGGCTCTGAAGTTAGGTAAATCAATTTGTATTTAATAAAACTAGTTTGACAAGATAATCTTTCAGGGCTTTGCACCTGAATCATTCATTCGGCTTTTGAGTTTCTGATGCTGGATGTAATCGGGTGTTCAAACACCGGGATAAAAATATATTTAAAGAAAAATTTGGGTTAACCTTCACTATTTGGGACAATACTGACATTGAACAGTTCAGAAAAGACTTAATTTTAAAACTATATGTGAGTACAATTTATTTTTGATTATAGGATATTATTCAGAATATTATTTGATTGCATATAACAATACCAATAGATGGTACTTCTGAATAAATGGATGAAACTAAGCATAATACATAAATGTAAAAATGTGTAGGTAGAAACAATAAATGTTTAACGATTAATACCGATCGATTGTAAATTTATGACCATCGATGGTAATTATTATTAAAGTACCAATTACAATATCGAACTAACCGCAAAAACTACAAACAAAATTACATATTATGACATTAAATTTGAATTATTCAGTTCGGGTTAACCTGAATCTCCTCCAGTTAAAAAAAATCATTCGAGTTTCGCACACGGGTTTCGGTTGTTAGATTTTTGAAGGAGTTCCTGTTAATTAGAGTGCAAATTCCTGCAAGCTCTATTATTATATTATTTATTGTCGACAGGACGTGACGTTTGTTTTTAAGGACACTATGCCACCGGGATAACAAAAACAAACGACGCGCCGAAGATTCGATTATTATTGATTTGGCGCCTACCTAGACAACCCCTAGGACCGCCGCTGAACGCCAAAAAACTAAACTTGTGCCGATTCGCTTCGTTCTCGACACTGAAGTTTTCCGGATTGAACGTGTCTGGATCGGGATACAGCTGCGGGCAACGGTGTGTGACGTACGGTGACACGAACACGTTGGAGCCCTTCGGCAGTTCAAAGTTAGCTGTTAAACAAAAAAAAAAGAAGCGAATTAAAATCAACAAAAAAAAACATTTACGGTATTCGCACTATTACACAAACATCGTTTTATCGCACGCGTTTTATATTATACACAACAACAATGCGATAACGCTTTTATCGACTTTGTCTAAAAAAAAACCCCCCAACTCGGAATTCGTAATGGAATCCCTTTTTTTTCGCCTTAGTTATAGAATCGACAAAAAGCGAAAGCACGTGGATATCTTAGCAGCGCAATAGGTACATGAAATCTAATTACTTTTACGAATCGCAACGAAATGTTTTACTTTCGAACCGGTTCCCCCATGACAATATAATCTTATCAATCAGTAGGTATAAAAATATACCACAGTAAAATATTAATCCGTTTAGTTGAATTTAAATTTAAAAGTCAAAACTCTCTTTTCTCAACCTCTTTGCGACGGTGTCATATAATATTATACTCACATCTAAATACATCTATTTTCGTCTTCTCTATAGTTTATAAATCAAAATGTTTTATTTAAATGTCACTGCAAACGAGCCGTTTAGACTAAATACATTAGTGTCAAATTTAAAACACTCGGCAATAAATTATTATTGTATTTGTTTTTTTAATTTATTCAATACGGTTTAATACATTGTAAAATGTTTGTGTAAAAGTGTATCAGCGTTACAATAACGATAATTATACTCACCGAATGTTTTTGTTAATAATATATATTATAATCTATGTATTGTATAATATGTAATTACTAAATATACGTTTTAGGTATATAGTTATAGCCTATAGGTATACTTTTATAGTTAATAAGACTTACTGAGCTTTACGTTTTCATTAATTATTCTAGAAAAAATTGCTCCGGGAGGAAACAGCCTGAGGGTTTCTTTTATCACCATTTCCAAATATTTAAATCTAAATATGTCTTCGGGAACGACTTCACGATCACTGTCTCCTAAGATACTGTAAATCTCTTCATAAACTTTATCCTGCGAAACAATTTGACGTATATAAGAGATAAAAAAAAAGGTATTATGCTAAGAAAAGCCTATTGAATTATATACCTGGATATCTTGATGCATGGCAAGTAACAGAATGCAAAAACATTCACTGATGGCACTGGTATCGCTCCCCTGAAATTATAAAACATTTCAAAATCTGAAAACCCGTAGAGCGTTAATCTCTAATAAATTATAGTTAAACGCATATACACAGAGTGGTTTAAATCATAATATCAATGTACAATTTATTTTCAGAAATCGATCTTTGATTTTGAATTCCGCTATTAACATCTCTCGATCAATGCTGTTCAGAAATACCGTGTACCTCATTAGATTATTAGCGGAGCGATGAATGTATTGATTTAAAATAATGAGTGTTTTTTAATTTTTTTTCTTGTGTCTGAAAATGCTCTAATCATTAACTTCGATGGAGGTTTTGGATCAAATATTGGATCTAGTTGGTACGTTTTGGGAAGTAAAAATTTAAAACTCTCAATAATTTTTAAAATAATCGGGAAAAACAAAAAACATACGAAAATTTGTTAAATATTAATATAATTTTTTGGTAAGCCTGGTTACACAAAACCTGGTTAATACATTCAACTACACAAGGCTTTTATTTTATCAAGTTGTCATAATACTTTACGAAATATAAACAAAAATTTAAACGTAAATCTGCATTAGTTTTTTTTTAACGTTTGAAAATAGTACTTTAACGAAGTTATACAGTAAATATTAGGTTAAGTTATAAATTAAATAATAATAATATAATGAATGCAATATTTTCGGAAAAAATAAATCAACTTATAAATATACTAATAAAATATACTAATAGCAAAATAAATATCTTCAATAGCAATATCAAAAACCAATAACAAAATATATTTAGTAAGTAATAGTTATAAAAGGCTGACCGACAGGATCAGTTCAGTATTCGCTTGGAATCGGTTTTCACGTGCAGTGTTTGAGTATGCATTGATCATTGAATTACAATTTAACACATAGGTACGCACACGAAATATATTGTAGAGCAGAGACAGTGGTGGTTAGCAAAGGGGTTGACGGAGATTAATATTCCTCCCCTGATATTATTTTCAATATTTATGATCTTATAACCATAAAATATATTTTTAGTTATCAAATAGTGCACGTTAAAAACCAGCCACACCGTTGACACAATTTTTTGACTGCCACTGAAACTTCTTTACCCTGTTTTTTTGTTTTTATCATATTTATATGGAAAACTAGTTTCCTTAGATTTAGCAGGTAGAGAACCATTTTTTTTTTTTTTTAAATTGTTATTTTTGTCAGAATTTTAACGCTCGTAAGATGTAATATGACCTTTCATAGGTATTACACACGTATAATAACAATTGTAGTGTCTCTTACCGCAACTGTCATCGTTATAACCTCGTCCTTGAGATCTTCGTCCGTAAAATCAGCTCCTTCGTCGTTCAACTTGAGCAACTTGTCCAAAAACACTTTCGTCGAATTCTTTTCTGTAATGGCATTTAAATAATATTATGTATATACATATAACATATTATACACGATCGTTAAATATTATATTATATATTTTATATTAAGTACCTACATACTAAATAATTGAATTATCTAAATATTGCATATTACTTTCTTCCGGAACGACTTCGTGAGACTTGTCCGTAGATTTTTGCGACTTTATAGATTTGAATTCTAGTTTCTTATCTCTTATAATCTAAACAGTTCCGTAACACTCTAAATTAATATAAATTATACACAATATATATAATATGGATATTTTAATATTTATATAAATTCATAAACAGAGCCTTCTTAAGTCATAGACCCCGAATCCCCCAAGTTTCTAAAGGTCCTAATTTGTTTAGTTTTTTTAATTTAGTTAATACATTATTTACAGATTTTTTTGTTGAAACGATAATTTATTTAGATTAAATACTAAATATTAGGTAAGTATAAAATCAAAATGATGTATATGGTACTGATAAATATAACTAGGTACTTACAAAATTTGTGAGTGAGTTATGCAACTATGTAAGACGTGTAAATATCTTCCTATATTATATATTTAACTATATAGTTATTATTGTATCAAATTTTTTTTTTTAATATATTTGGTAACGGGTATTGTTAAACACAAATTCCAATTAAATATAAAAAAAATGTAATGTAATATTATATAATATTAAAGGTACCTTTTATTTAATTTCTGAACATTTTGGAAAGTTAGTATGATTTAATAATATTTAAATTTCTTTTTAGGTATCTCTTATTAAGAGGAAGGGTGTTTTAACACCCCTTGTCAATCGTATTTATACAAAACATATATGACGACTATATTGTACGACTCTGATTTTTACAAATTATGTTGTCATAATATGGTTATGTTTCTTATTTGATATTAATAAGACAAAGATTGTTGACTAAAATCATGAAGAGTATATAAAGTCAAATGTTATACCTAAAAATCTAAAAAAAATAACCTAGTATAATTTTTAACTTATTGGTTATAAAACTGTCTAATCAAATAATTTATTATTATAATACATTGTCGGTGTGTGTGTGGGCGTGTGTATTATCTGTGTATACAAAATTCGTTGCGTATGCATTAAAAACACATAGGTATTTTATGTTAGGAAAATATAGGTACACCACAATTATTTAAATATTTTACGACCCCCGAAGTACACGTAAGGCCCCGGGGTCACGCATAACCCTGAGACGGCTCTGTTCACAAGTCGTTATCAAATTAGGTATTGTGCCGACTGACTTGTAACGAGACTCTGTTCAGTTGACTCATATACACGTTCAAACCGGTCAAGTACGTGTAAACGGCGAAAATCTGATCGATGTACAACCATGGCTTCACAATGCACTTGCTCAGTTCTGAAACTCTAAAAACGTGTGGTTTGTTTTTTTTTTTTCGTAAACCAATTTGATATCATCGCTTAGACTTAATAAGCACATATAATTATAATAATCTGTTAATTTTACTTCTTCATGGCGAGGACGAATTCCGATAAGGTTCGTTGATCGTTGAGGTTGTAACCCATCGCGGCTTCTATAAATAGGTAATAAATTATAACATAATTATAATACGACGTGCAATTGACACGTTATTTAACATATTATGTAGGCAGGTACAACACACGATCGTCAAACGATTGTTTTACAGTTTCGATCACCTAACGCTGATGCAAAACTTACGGCTTACGTTATTGAGATTACACGATATTATGTAATCCCAAATGTCGAACGGTTGTGTCTCGCCGACATGTTTTGAAATGTTTCCAACTAGTTTTTTATTGTTCTCGTTGAATATCGGATACAATTGATCTAAAAACTTTGAACTGAATATCGATGCTATGACGCGACGGTGCTTTTTCCATTTGCCCACTGAAAATTACGAAGACAATTATTATTTTTGATACAACTTCACTATACCACAGTCTTGTGTATCTGGCCATCATAGAAATTAAATTAGCAGTTACGTTTTAACTCAAAACTATTTTTAGAATACCTATTTATTTATTTATTTTTTTTTTTTTTTTTGTAGTAAAGTAACTGATTTCAAATAAGAAACATTCCAAAAAAAAAACTTTGGTGGTTCCAGACCTACGAAATACATACGCCTCCTAACAGTCGCAATATATAAAGCTACAGAAATTACGTTTCAATAGATTTACAATATTATTATTAACGGTGTAGCCTGTCTACAATCCAACGACCGATACAATATTTGATTTATACAATTTCTATTGTGCATTCCTGAATCAAGGGAATTATGAATTTAGTTAACAAAATATTATATGTACAGCAAAATACTCACTCGGAGCAGTAAAGACACCTTCGCCCACTGCGTGTCTTATGATGTGGTAAATGATGCCTTTTTCTAAGGCTTTGGAACTGTTTAAAACTATCTGCAATCAAAAAATACAACAAAAAGTTTTTTTTATTACATACCACCGCTGCCGCTTAACTCGAGTTCACACGTAAAATTATATTACGTAAAAAAATAATAACGATAACTTACTTGCACGTCTTCTGGCTTATAAACTCCAACGAAAAGAAATGGGCCTACCCACAATTTTACCGGTTCGTAGTTGTATTTTTCGGCCGATTCTTTAAAGTTGTACATAATCTCTACAGGAAAAAAAAACAAAAACCAATTTAAAAAATACCATAATATTAATAGCGACAAACAGCCGTGTGAAATACGAAAACTACAATGTTTAACATCTTTTCACCAAGATCGACCTTTCCGTTTACCGCCAGTAACATATATTTCCATTTTCTGACACAACAAATTTCAGATTTTAGATTTTGATAACCCCTATTATTGTAAAACCTAATATATTATATTATGGACCACGTAAATTTTTCTCCATTAATAGGAATGAGAAAAGAAAGATTTCATTAGCAACACATATTATTGTGACAATATTAAGATAAAGTTATGATCTACCTATTAATAATTAAAATTGTATTTTATTATTTTATTAAAATTCCACTTGTATAACTTACAGACGTTTTCTGTGTAAATACATTTGTAGACTCTACACTAATTATTTCAAAAGTTCAAAAATTTTTTTGAAAATATTTTTATTATATTCATCATTTCAAAAAAACGTTTCTGAATAAAAATTATAATTTTTACTATGTTTTATCGTTATATTTTTTTTAAGTTTCTAACTTTTTTAAATACATTTTTAATTTCATATTCCGTAGCAGAATAATATTTGGGGTTATTCAGTTTATAAAAATCAATTTTCGGACAAGTAGTTTATTAATTGTATTCATTTAAAATTTAGATGAGCGGAGTAAAGTGATGCAAGGATACCCCACAAAATATTGGTCCACTGCTCCGGTCATAATACAAAATTTTAATAAAAATGAACTATCTCTCCGAATTTGATTTTTATGGATTGAAGTACTCCGAGTTATATTCTGCTTCAGAACGTAAATGTATAATTTCGAATGTCAAATGTCAATCAAAAATGTGATTAGCTTAAAAAAATAAAATAAATAATAATTTTTGTTCAGAAATATTGTTTTGAAATGACATCAAATTATACAAAACAAATATTTTCAAAAAAGTTGAAACATTTCGAAATATGAGTGTAAGTTGTGTTTAAATTCTTTCTAGATAAATTCTGGTATTATAATATATTTTTTTTTTTGTAATAACTAATAATTTTATAAATGTATAGGTACGTCCTAATTATTCTATACATTTCAGTATAGTATTTTTTATATTAAGGGGCTAACAAAATCTAAAAACTGTAATTTGTTGTGACGGAAAATGGAAATAAAATTATATATTACTGTTATACTGTCAGTAAAACGAATAGTGTGATTTCTGTGAAAAGTGAGACGTCCGGGGGTTCTCACTTTCGGGGGTTGTGCTCAGATCAAAAATCGATCCTTTTAACGGGTACGTCGGCGGGCCCTTTATCTTGTCTGCTAGCCGATAGAATTGTCTGTACTGCCATCGCATGCGGCACCATAGAACGACGAAAATCACGATGGAAGCGTAAACGTAAAGTTCGCTTTTCGTCATGGGCAAGGCGTGCGTTGCGTTGTGTATCTTCAAAGTTAGTCCGCGGACAAAAAAAAATACAAAAATTAAAAACAAATATTTATTTATTTAAAAACCGTTTGATTTGTGTTGTAATAAGTACGGCGACGTGAAAATATTATATTTTATTTTTATACTCTTTGTGTTTCGAAGACAAACAGCGTACCCACGATATTTTCCAAATCGCTTCACGCGAAATTATTACAATATAACATTTCTTACAAACGAAACATAATCGACGAAATCGTTTGTAAGGTAATTCTCCGTTTAAAGAATATCGCGAATGTCCAGATGAACAACGCGGCACCGTCGTCAAGAGCCGGAGACAATTTATTATAATATAATATTATTTGTATCGATCGGTAATGCCTCATATCATAGTAGATATAAGTATTTGACGATACCAATTACAATATTGTTATTATGCGACACTCACCGAGTAGTGCCTATCTGACAATATTATCAATTACACGAGGTAATCGAAACCGGTTGCAGTAATAATATAATACTAATACATATTCAGATCTCTGTATAACACATATTATAATATTATAATAATCAAAGGTAGTTAAGTTAAGTCAACGTTAGACCGTTGAACTACCTATAAGTGAACAGTTAACAAACTGTATGTTTAACTCTAAAGTTTAAAGCTAACATGGAAATAAACCTATACCCAATAATCTTAACATAGTTAAATAGAAGTTTTTTAACTAATTTTTAATTACCACCTGCCACCTGGGTAATAGTGTAACTTTCGATTTTATAAAAATTATAAATTAAAGTTGAAGTGAATTTATTTATTTATTATTGAGTGAAAAATGCATATTATCCTATGTCTTCTTATTACAAGCACTAGCTGTACTGATTTAATTAAGTAATAAAGTTTTAAATATGGTTGTAAAAATATATTGTGTATAAACATGATTTGACCAAAGGTATTTTTTTCAAATAACTGTCTAAAGTTAAGTTATCACTTAGGATTTATTAACTGATTAATTTGAAGAATAAATCTAGTTAACTAGTTGTTATAAGTTAGTTATGACACCAACGAACCAGTCCAGTTAAAAAATATTAACTTTTTAACTTAACTTTAGCTTTTTCACTACCTACCTAGTTAATAATCATTTCATAATGAAATATTCTTTAGGATATAATATCATTATTGTTATTATTATTACGACGAGGTGGTAAACCATACTTACGGCCATGCTCATTTGCGCAAACATGGTGTGCGACGGTCTCGACGGTGACGGGAACGATGCAGTAATAATGCAAAGCGTCGAAAACTAAAAACCAAAAATGCATTTTATCATTCTTATACAATGTCACAACCTAGGGCAGGGGCAAATGCACATGCCTATTATTACATTCGCCTCACCGTGTAGGACAGTCACTCGCCAAATTCGACGCGAATTCCATTGTTTTCGATACGGTGTTAATTAACGCTGCAATATATCATTATTATTACCCATCGTTATCGTCATAGTGTTGTGCACTATGTGTTAAGATCTTTGATGTCGCTGATTATAAGTCTCGATGTATTGCAGATAAATCACTATGAAAATGTCAAAAGTAATCATATTATTGTGATTGCTGTTTTTCTTCGATCAATACAAAATCTAATTCAATTATATATACCTAATAATTATTATTATTATGAGCCATACAGGCTGTTTAATTTAATGATTTATGCCGTCGATGAGTGTTGACAGTGGGTAGTTAAAACCGAATGTATTATAATTATTATACCCACCCATCTTATGGCACTGCTATAATACAATCTTCATTGTTATAAATCGTTAATCGTTTATTTTTTTTCATACATTTTTCACGATTATTTGATTTAATTTATTTAATCTTAATGCACCAATTTGTGAGCACGGTAATAGTGAAATTAACGAACGTTACAGTTCCAAATACGTATAACACAATCACGATATAAAATATTAATCAACACAATTTGAAATAATATGATTTTAAGTAGAATAATCATCTAATGAAGGTACCGATATGGAACAAATCCGTTTTCAAATAATGAGAATATTAATACAGATAGTACAAATATATATAGTTTAATTTTATCTGTCAATTGTTCGTATTATTTTAATATCGAATCCAACCAATTACATAATCGTTCAAACTAACTTAAATAATTATGTAGATTTTGAGATGCTATAAAAATAATATAACAAAGTCTAAATAGTTTAAAAAAAACCTAACCTAACTATCCTAACAGGGTGTTTAGCAATAAATACTTACACCGTTTTTATCTTTAATATGAAATTTATGTATGTATGTATATATGTATGCAAATATCGGTTTTTAAGTATAACACCTGACTTAACACCATATTTTCAATTACTATATATTCTTTTAAGCAATTTAAGAATATCATTCCATGCCAAAAATGTATACTTTTTTAAATTCATAACCACCTTTTTTACTGTAAATTGTTAAGCAGATTATTATTTTATTTTCATTTTTGATGTATATAATTTAGAATAAGTATGAATAGTTTCTAAACCATCATAGTGTACCTATGTACGAAATATAAAAGTCTATGATGGTGAGAAGATGAAAAAGATATGTGATCCTTAATTGAGGTTGTGATGGTCTTAAAAATTAAAATGATAGTAATTAATATCGACATATTACTGTATTAGCATTTAGCATTAACTAAAGTTATTAAAAATTGTCTGCAGAGTATAATAATTAAGTATGTGGTACTATATACTGAATATTACAAATATTTTATGTTGGATTTAAAACTAATATTAATGATTATTATCCTTAGTGGATATTACAGTTTAAAAATTATTATGATTCAGAAACTACTCATTATTATTAGTGAATTATCAGGAACTACTCATTTAGAAATTATCAAAAATCGTTGGTTTAACGTTTACAGTAAGAAAAAAAATTGGTCTTATCGCCACAAGACACTCCTTGAACAGTTAAATGGTATACAACATCGAAGTGTCTCATAATTATGGATTATAACAACCTATAATTAAAAATTCCAAAAATCAGAATTGAATAAATGCATGGATAAAAGGGGAGTTAACATGCGTAGTGAATCACCGTATTATAATTATATGGTATTAATGTTTGCAGTTTTTCCATTTAAAAAGTAGTATTTATTTATCTTTATTATTTAGTTTTCTTTTACGGTTTATCATCTTTGAATATTAAAATTATATATGCTAATATTAAATTGTAATATACTTCAAAAATAATGATATTTATTGAGTATAACAAATTATAATTAATTAAACGTTTTTAATCAAGCCATTTGAATTATAAAAGTGGCTAACAAAACCTAATTAAAAATCACTGACATGTTAATGAATATTGTTTATAAATTACAAGTCGGTAAAATGTTTAAAAATAAAATAGGAAAATTCGAGCTGCAGTCTGCTGTATAGTGGGAAATCCACTATTTTACCGAAACATCAAATTTATTTCACTAATAATTTATGAACATTGATATTATCATAATAAATTATAACCTATTGTTATTAATTTTTATATTCAAACCGACTTACCATAGAACAATATTTTTAAATTAGAACGAAATAATTTAAATCGTTACTGTTTGTTTAAATATCAAATTTCATCAAGATTTAAACTTCAAGTGTCTAGAAAAAAAATTGATAGATTATATAAAAATTTTAACTTTATAAATATATAAACTGTGATGTTGTATTTTTGGTTTTCTTTTTTATTATTATTATAAGAAATACTTATTAGAAGCCTTATATTAAATGTTCAATTGTTTTTACCCATCATACATAAATCGAAAAAAAACTCTAAAATTTAAAATATTTATTATACAAATACCTCGATAAAAGACAAAATACTTAAAAAATAATATCATGTCTATCAAATATCAATATAAATATTTGTGAAAAATTTTGTTACTACAGTTTCTCACTGTAAATTCATTACAAAAAATAACCAAATCGATTTTTTCAAAAACTGATTTGAGTTAAACTTCTCATTTTTCATCAATTTTTTTTTCCAGATTATTTTGGCAGTGAGTAAATATTGTGTATTTTTTACTTTTGGACTCTCGAAGTATTACCAACTAACATTTTCTACTTTAGAAACCACCATAAAAGAATAAAATTGAATGATTCTTACTGCTCCGGCGGATGTAAAATATACGAAATATTAATAAACAAAAAACATACACATCAGCATTGGGAACTACCAGATTAATAGAACCACATTTATGGCTCCAATCAAAATCAAAATCTAAAACATTTTTTACTCGTTGCAATTTTATTGTTTTTCAAATTATTGCTGGTTTCTAGCTTGCCCTGTTAATCCAAGTAAATACATGTACCTATAAAGTACTTAGGTTAGATGTAATCGAACAACACATTTTAGGCACAAAATTATTTACAAAGTAACCCTAAACGGTAAATTATTAATAAAGGGTGTAACCAAAGCCCCTGCATAACACAACGGCTAATGATCTCTGATTATCCGCTGGGTGTACCTATTTATATAGACTGCCGTAAAGTGAAGAAATCAATCAACGTCTTAATTAAAACTTGTCGATTAAGTGGAAACCGCACAATATTCGATTTCTCTGATAATAATCTACGATCAACTTACTTCCCTTAAGTAGGTAGCAAATTATGCACACTGTGCATTTTGTGATGTCGTAGTAGCGTATTTGAGGGATCTAGGGGGGAGGATAGGGTAAATACCCCCTCATACAAAAATATTTTAACAAATCATATCTTATAAATTATAACAATATAGTTTCAAGTGTTTCTAAATTCAATGAGCAATTAATAATTAATTTCGTTTTTCATAAGAAAATATGTAGTACTATCATGTCATATTGATAATAAACGGCGTTTTACATTGGTTCCAGTGTTCTACCAATGTAATAGAAGCGTCGATTTCCATTCCCTAGTTAAGATAACCGAAAGTGTTGTCTCCGTCTTCCATAAATACAACATGGAAAATTTGTGTTAAGTAAATAATCAGTATTACGTTGTAGGGGGAGGAGTGGTGATTTAAGACTTTTTTCCAAACGAATCGGACCAATTTAAAAACAATACTAAACACGACTGATTAAATTTAACTGAAAAAGTGAAAAAATATTAAATACTATCAAAGGTTTTTTAGATACCACATTTTAGAGTGATTTTTTTGTTTTTAGGATTTTTATTGAGTCAGTTGATACATACTAAAATTTAATTATACGAAATTATAATATTATATTATTTTTGATGTTGTTGTTGTTGTTACGTGCACACATAGGCGCACATAGGGTGTGAATTTAGGGGGCGCTGGAATAATTTATGGTACACAGACTCGTGGGGGGCTTTGCCCCCCCACACCCCCCTAATACAATACATAAATTTGTATTTAAAATTAAAAACAAAGTTTTCATTACTTTAAAAGTAATTCCATTATAAGTTATAAAATGATAACATGTAATCATTAATTATTAATGTTAAACAAGATTTAATTTCCTGTTTGACAATGCAAATTTTTGCAATATAATTTCCCCATCTATTTTATTGGTAAGATCTCTCTCAATGCTAAGCGTAGATAGCTTAGTAAATCTTTCTTGGCCCATACTGGTGCGTAACCTGCAGTTTTTCAATCTACGCATAGCCGAGAAGGAGCGTTCACACGTTGAAGAAGAAATTGGAATTGTCATTCCCACTTGAACTAGTTTATAGACATTTGGAAACGAACTTTTATGACATTGATTTTTCAAGTCTTCAAATTCAAAGTTAGCTGGTAGACTATTCTTTAAGACCAGCATTTCTGCTGATAAACTAGTTGTTGATATTTTCAAAATATCCTGATATACATAAACAGATTTATATACTAATAATATTTCAAAAGATACGACCATGTAATAAATATTTTAAATAGTTAGTTATTTTTTTATCAAATATACCTTATAATTGTTTATAAAACACAAACTTTTATGTTCATCCAAGTTAAAAAAGTTGTCCACAGATCCGGCCAGCTCTAAGCTTTCTTCCGAAAAACGTTTTTCTAAATTTATAATTATTGCATCAATTATTCTTAAATAAATTGTTGTACGCCAATATTCAATAGTGTTTGAAGTGTTATCTTCAGACTCTGCTCCTGTTCGATGACTCAGGGCATAATCTTGGCGAAACCGGGGGTGCTAATTTTAAACCTGGGGGTGCTAAGCACCCCCAAGCACCCCCCTATGTGCGCCTATGCGTGCACATATACAAATCTTTATAAATGTGGCATTCTGTTTGACTGCAAAAAAAATTGAAGAATAAACAATAATGGCATTAAAAATAAATAGGTAATATAATATAATACGTTCCTTTACACAACAAACACATATTTCACTATTATATACACATCGCCCACGCGTCTTAATTCAAACTACAGTCTACAATACTTAAAATTGTAGCTATTATTAAGGTGACAATAATTTGCCAGTATACCTGAATCATATGTCTACACAATATTAAATTTCTCAAAAATTATTAATTCGGGGAATAGCAAGTTTCTACACGAGAGTAGAAGATAATAAAATGCATACCAACGTTAACTCTTCGAGAAATAAAAATGAGATGTGTAAGTTCCTACATGATAAAAAAAATGTACATAGGACGTGGGAAGATCTGTAATTTTCTACAAGATGAAAAAATTGGTATGTGTAAGTTCATACACAACAAAAATTACTAATGTTAGTTCCAACACGAATCGTTCACTTATAATAAATTTAAAATTGTTTATTCATGAAATATATTATGATTTTTTTATTATTTTTTTTAGACATTATCATTAGTTTAAATTAAACTTTAATTACATTAAATGTGAATACATAAAATATTGTAATATTATAAAAAATAATTTAAATATCAAATTAATAATATATATTAAAAAAATTGTATATATATTATATTTGTATAAATAATATATGCACCTAATTCATATTATCATATTACAATAATAACAGATAAACGATTAGTGTAGGAACTAATATCACCTATACGAAATTGTTTTACCGTGTAGGAACTAACATAATATTTATTTTTTTTTACTTGCTACCTAGGTCTCGTGTAGTAACTTACATTCTCCCATTAAAACAGTCATGTTTTTCACCAACAACCCATTAGGACCAACAGACATTACGCTGCTTATTAATCAGACCGGGAAAATGCTCTGTGTTGTATCTACGTTTTGTAAGACTGTGACAACTGACAACACTTGCCACTGGTGAAATCCTCTTAACATTTCTAGTTCTATACTTCTATCGCAGTAGTCATATCTGTTGATAATGTAATCGGCTGATTGTACAAGCATAAAAAAATGTAATATACATTTTTTTTTTAAATAAGAGTGTACCTGTTGTTATAACTTATAGTATAATCTGCTTATACATTTTTAGACTATGAGCGGAGTAGTGTAAGTATTGGTTTTAGAAAGATGTGTGGTTTTGTTTTTTTTTTTGTCTGTGTAGATAAGTAGTCGAAATAATGCTTCAATTTTCACCTTCAATATCTTTTTCAGTTGGAAAATGAATCTAGTTGGTTTCTATCAGGTTGAAGGGAATATCTTTGGATTGCGAGGTGTGATATAATAATAATTAAACATTTTAAGTACCTATTAAGATAATATTGATTAGGAGTCTAAATAGCAAAAATGTTTTGTTTTCTATTTTAGGACGGTTTCATGGGGGCATTCAACGAAAACATAATATAATATATAATTGCACGTCGATAATATAGAATTTGGTTAACTCAGAAACGGCATATAAATATGTACGTGCCTACGGTCGTTACAGTATTTTAATATTACACTATAATATTGTTGCAAACACAATATATATATTATGACCTAGCGAGGGTTTAAGCCCCTAATAGCTTTAACACCTCGATCATACATATACAGACACTTTATGTACTTATGGGGGACTTTAAAACCAGATAAATCTTCGGGAGCACCTACAGTATAAATAATATTGGACCTCGGAATGGAGTTAGGGCCGAGCCATATATAGAAACGTATTGGTCAACGCTTCCAAATATAAATACGAATTACATGAATTTATGTCCACAAGACAAAACGCCGTAAAAGTACCATTATTTAGATTTACTATCCTTTGTATTATATATAATGCCTCGGGGATTCCCACATCGTAGTCTTTCACAATAATTGTCGTATATATATATATTACAAACAAGGACAGAATGGATGTTGTGGTACGAGTTAAGTGAGGCAAACTTCTATATAGTTTGGCGGAAATTATTACGAAAAGTATAACAACTTACATATTATTATTATTATTATTATTATGTGAACCGTAGTGCAGGACTGTGGAGAGGTGCGGAGGTAAGTTCCAAATGTGACGTTTGTTTTGAGTCGTTAACATTTTTATAATCGTAAGAGCTAAAAAATGTTTCACAAGTCGTGTGCATGGAGTCTGAACATTTTGCTTTCCAAAATAAAATAAACACTTTATCCAGTGGATGTAAAATCGTTTAACAGACATAATATATAATTATTGCGTCGTCCTATATCGCATAGCAGGAAGGTGCCTGCTGTCGAGGTAAATTCCAGGATAAAAGAACATCTAAGTTTGAATTGTTTGATCGAAATCGAACTTGACGTTTACAATAATAATAATTAATGACCAAGGTTTCAGAATATCATTTTTATAAAAACATGTACATATATATTATAATATAATATCTTAAACTTTTAATAGATGAAATGGAAAATTCTGAGGCTCATCGTCTTCCCCTCCAGCTTCGCCATTGGTTTACTCATTTGTACTTAAGTGATTGTTAAAAAAAGTGCTATACATACTGGTTTGAATTTATGCCAATCATTTAATATAAATCATTTTACGAGTGAGTTTAATGTTACTTAAAACATACCTAATATGTTAAACACCCAGATCTATCTTGTAATTAATTTTATAGCTACTATAGGTACTTTATATTAAAATTGTTATCTCTCGAGTACGAATTAAATGCAAATTATTACTGTCTTCAATACTGTTTTGTAGATTTAATTTAATTTGATTTAATATTATTTTTCTTCTCGTATTCGTAGATACAATATAAAGTTAGTTGATAATACTGTCACTGCTATAGTGCTGTGCCACGTATAGAGGGCGCAGCAGTATTAATATTTTGTAAAATGTGGTATGCGCTAATTATTTTATTATTAAACTTATAAGTAATAACTATATTCTATTATTTAAATTAATATTTAATATGTATATATTGTAGTATAATATTATGCTCATCAACCCTTATGGTGAATGAACGCCATACGCCCCACCACCGAGTGTTTTAGTGATTATAAAATAATAAAATATTATACTTACTGGTTACTGGCAAGTTCGACACTTCGTAATAGTTTTATATAGTGGCAGGCTATCGGTTAACTAATTTTTCGGGTAATGGTTACGTACAGTGGCGTAACTTGGCCTAAGTTCTCGGAGGGGTCAAAATATAAAAAAAAATTTTACGTATTACGACTAAAAATATTTAGCTTACCACCTTACCGTACACCCAGTGACGTGCCCAGCAGGTAGGCCTGGTAGGCCCGGGCCTACCCTGTTTTCAAATAGTTATTATTAATATATTTTACATCATTAACTGTACCTATATAAATTAAAATAATTATAACCGGGCCTGTCCTACATTTTGATCCTGAGCACGCCTCTACGTAAAACAGTGTGATTAGGTTCATGGTATATAAATGTATAATAATAGGTAATAGGCAATAGCTTAAAACTATTCTAAGTATTTTGTAAATGTCATTGTGTACTATAGTAAAATTATTATAATAAACCTAATGTACAATTTTGAAGCCCCCAAGAATATAGTGTTTTTAAATCACAATGAAATAACAAACGTCATTATTCTTTGTTTGAATATCTAATTTTATAAATATTTGAACTTAAAATATCTATAAAAAAAAGTTAGTTCATAAATTGTTTGCCCAAATCTATAGACGATACTTTGTCTATATTTTAACTAAAAAAATAATTTATTACTATGGTAAATCTTCTTTACATTTTTAAATACAAAATAATTTGCAAATGTTCGTGATTTTAATGAACTTTGTTAATATTTAAACTTAAAATGCATGTAGAAATCGTGCTTATATGACGTATCTTCGATATTTTCCAACTGTAATTATGACAACTTATGAGAAACCTTTGATAAATTTTCAAGACTTTTGACCCAACGACCAATTTTTTATCGATATTTAAAATAAAAATATTTCAAATCAACAATGTCTAAAAATTTGCGATGAACGAAGTCGTGCCATATAATATATTGTACACAGTGGCGCGAAGACGAATGGGACTTTCATTTGCAAATTAGACATAAAGGTTTATAGTATAGATATATGGTCGATCGCCCTATATAAGGTGATGTTTGGTCATACTTCCAGATTTGGCTTGGTGTATAGGCGATTAGATCGTAGCTAGTAGACAGTACTAGTCTAAAGTCTTGGATTAATATTATACGCTTTAATGCTTTACTGCTTTAGTCCCTCGAAAGAGACTTTACTCCTGCGGGCTATGGTGGGGACTTGTAGATGGTACCACGCCGAAATAAACACCCGAGGAACCGCGGCATCACTCCGAATCACTTCACCGTAGATATACTTAAAACCAAGTGTGTGGGGGGGGAGGACTTCCAGTGTATTATGTTATAGTACAAAATTTTGCTTAAATTATACTGAATAGGAACGTTGAGCCCGCGGGCTATATTGAAGGTGCTTCAAAATGTCCCCCCCCACACCCGGCAATACCCGTGACTGTTGAGCAGATGCACTCTACTGCGCGGCAGTCGAGGACTTATTATGTTATATTATAATAATAATATTCCTTATGGAAAAAAATACCAAGCACTAAGGCGCTCTGTATGCGCATGGCTTTGTGCGCATGCCTCGTAAAATATAGCGGCGTCTGACCTTGTCACGCGTGTGGGTACCACTCATGGCGTCGACGACGGCCTTCGGTCGACATAAAAATAGGTATAATATACTTTGGTAGGTATACCTATACAATATGTACATCTATATGAATTCCGACGAGATCGGTAACATTTTAAGTGCCATTTATAACATCAAAAATTAACAATTTTATATTAAGTTTAGATAAAATTATGCAACGATTTTTCTATTCGTTTACCATTCATACATTTGGTTATTTTATGTTTATACGTGTAGTTATGTAAATGTATATTATGTCGTAGGCCATTCGAGAAATGTTTCGCGAAAATCTTGAGCTCTTTGCAAAGGAGTGCCGAGTGGCCCGTTTCAAATTATTCATTTTTCCAGCAAACAGCCACCAATTTTGAATGGAGACCAACGGCAGTTAGGCCATTTAAAAATAGTATTTTAAAATTATGAAAAATTATAGTGTAAGACACGATGTTTATAATTATTCATTTTATTATGTTAGTACATAATATATACCTATTACCTACCTATCTTAAAATAAAATATAATAATACCTACTATTAGGTATAATTGATTTATTCTTACAAATTTTTCTTTCATGTATATAATATAATGTATATAAAATGTATAATATTATTATACAATTAATTATACTAAATTATATTGATAAGTAATTGATATTATTAAAAATAATGTCCTTTGTAAATCAAGATATCATAAAAAAACAATTTTAAAAATAATTAAAATAGCAAGTATATTACCTATTTGTTTTTAATAATAAAAATTATTTATAATTTATCAACATAATATAGTTGATAGTACTATATCTAAAAATGCAAAATAAAATAAATACCCAATGATAATTATCGTGAAAAACAACTTTTACATTTTTTAAATTGTCTACCTATTCTTATTTTAATAGTAGGTATTATTTAAAAATATTATTATATTGTTATAAGATATATAATTTAATATAACAATACATACTTAATAAAATAAATAAATACCAATATAAATGTTCATCATTTAAAAATATTATTTCTAAAGAGACTAATTTCCATTACTCTATTTACAAAGTGTATAGTTGCGGTCTGTTGCGGAGAAAAATTAATGTATCAAAACAGGCTTCTCCTTTCAAAATAATCTAGGAATTTTTCGAAAGTACTAATTTAGTAATTAGTAATTTAATAATTATTGCAGCTATATAGTATATAATATGTACAATAAATGACGTTTAACGGAGTATATAATGTTAATGGACGGTCCTTAACGTTATTTGCCTTCAAATATAATGAAATATAATTTCTGAACAAGTCAAGTTCAGGTAGATTTTAATACAAATTAAGAATTGAAGTTATACGCTTTCAGCTATACTCGAACAACACAACTTTTTCCCCGATTGAAACAATTTGAACTCATTTTAGTCTTTAGAAGGCATTATTGAACCACTCCCCAATTTTGTTGAAGTAAATTTTCGCCAGTAGAACTTTTTAATTATTGCTTGCTTCACTTCAACAGCACAAAATAATTTTCACAACAAAAATTAGTCTTGGAAGGGAGAGGACTTTACTTATGATGAAAATTATACTTATATTATGTATCAGCCATCAGGTCAATAATGTTAATGACTGGTGAATAACATTTTATTTCGTTTAACATAAGTTTCCATAATACCTTTATAGAGTAATATATTATAAGGTATATTCGGCACATTGTAGGCAAAGTTTGAGTAAGATTATTGAAATTGAAGAGATTTAGTAGATTTAGGAACCCATTTAATGTAGATAAAGTTAAACAACACAACTTTATGATTAAATATAGGTATATATTAATACTGTAGTATATAATATAGCTAATATATAAATGTAACATACAACTGAGCTGCATCGGGGACTGTATACACAGTACATATAGAAATATGTAGTTTTGTGAGCGATGAGTTTATTTGCGTAGGTACATCGAAAGGTCATACTTATATGCCACCATTTACGTCATATATCTATGTTGTACCTACCTTCCGTACAACAATCGAAAGTTATATCCTAATAGGTAATATTAAATGTGGAAAGTTGATATTGAAATACAATATTGATACGTGCTGAGTGCGCGCACGTGCTTACAACTTATAGTGGAATACTAATACATATTAATTGTATATAGTACATCTCAAAAAAGGTTATTGCATTCGGATCAAGTTCACATTCTGTACTTAGGTACCTACGATCTTTCTGAGGACATACATTTTGCACAGAACGCAAACGGTTACATGAATACAATATTTTTGAAAAATCAAGTTTATATATTTTTTAGATTTTTTTTTTGCTTTCAATTAGGGAATACCTAAGAAGAACCTAAGCTATTATAGTATTTTAAAGCCTTACCCATAAAAATTTAAAAATGTATATAACAATTTTAGACCATAAATGTAATTTAAACAGGTAAAAAAGTTGATTTCAAATAACCTTCATTACGAATAAAATTATATATTTTTAGAAGTGTAACTAGATAACTAACTACGTTAGTTAATGCAATTGGAAAAAGATTGATACTGTTAGAGGAAAAAAAAACAAACAAACAAACAAACTAATTAATATTCGTGTAGCTCTCCGCTATTTCTTTTATTCACTATATATACAGCCACTATTCACGTCTAATGATCACTATTCCTACGCACACATTTACACGTCACGCACGCACACACTTAGAAAATTGCCTATATTGAACTAATTAAAAACGGTCGGTATCGAATCGTAACTTCATTAATTACAACTAATGAGTTCAGAGTTTGTAGTACATCCGACTCTGACATCCAATATAATAATATCGGCTAGTGCGCAAGCGCGCTGTGATGAGAGGAATGTGTGGTATAGCTGGCGTCTGTGTTTGTCCGTGGGCTGAAAAAATTCACTGAGGGACCTTTTACCTCCCCACCAGTCGCTTACAAAACAAATAAAATAATATACAAACATTATGCACCTTAAAGTGTCAAGGGACCGAGCAAAGCGCATTCAAAAACTAAATATTGAAATTAATACATGAATAGGAGAAGTATTATAAATATACGTAATTAAATTTCAAACGCGTGTATATTATATTATAATTATATCAATGATTATTTTTACTATATCAATGTATGACAATTAAGATTTGTGATTATGAATCTTGTATAATATTTTCAAGGTTTTTCACTGAGCCTAAAAATGTTTATCGACACTTAAAGAAAAAACTACAGACATTTTAATTTCCAAATGCCTGTAAATAGCTTAAAATTAATCTAAATATGTTGATCATTTTATTTCGAAAAGAAAATATTAATTTAAGTAATAGTGACGTTTCAAGCTTAATTTTCAGTAAAAAAAAAAGTTATTATGAATCTTGTATTCAATTTTTAAACCTGAAGTAATAAAATAAAAAATTGTATGAATTTTTTGAGTACCACAAAATAATTTTTTAACTTTCATGATTTTGATAAATTTTATAAACATTTTTACTTTAAACGCTTACAAAATAATTGTAACTATGTATTTTAGATATTTTTAAATTGTGATATGAATGATTCGAAGTCGAAGTTTTATTATTTTTCTGGTGTAATAATGATATTATATGATCATCACATATAAAATACGTCATCATTGTTCCGTTTAAAACTTTTAAAGATTAATTAATATTTTAATATATAATAATACCTAGAAAAAAATCTAATTTTTAATTGTACCCGTGGGCACTTAAAAAATGTATTAATAAAATAGTTAAAACGTCCGAAAAAAAGTAAAAAAAGATTCGCCCGGACAGGGACTCGAACCCTGGACCCTTAGGTTAAAAGCCTAATGCTCTACCGACTGAGCTATCCGGGCTTGTGATTATTCTCGTGAAAATGAACCTATGTTACTAGTTCACTATTAATAATAATATAATTTCTGTTTTGATACAAAATCAGAACAACGCATTCGTCGTGAACAAACTCAACAGTTTAAATACATGAAAAATGTTATTTTTTATTAACAATTAGAGATTATTCGAAAATTGAAAATATTCTTTTGAAAAATGGTTTTTTTATTAAATAAAAAATATTATTTTAATTAATATGTTTTTTGTTAAACTTAAAGTTTAGGTACAATTACGTGACAACAACGTATAATAATTATTCAAAACGTGTAAATTTAATTAATTTATTGACTTATACAAATTTATAGTATTATACATTTATACCATCATACTTATTCATAACATCATAGTCGTAAGCCAGCCACTCTCTACAGACTAAACAGTGCAATGGCCACCTTGGTATTTTGTAATTATAATAAAAAAATTGTAGAAGATGCATTTTATATTTATAGGAATTTGTATTCAGAAAACTGAGAAAGATATACAGTACCTATACTTACTAATGTAATAAAGTTCATGATAATAAGTTTAAATATATATAAATATGGATGTGGAATAAGGGCAACGATTTTTTTTAATTATTAATTACTATTAATCTTTTAACATTTTATGACTTTTAGAAATTGTTCAAGTATAATAATTAATAAGAGCTAAGTTAAAATTATATTATTTATATTATTATTTTAGATTTTGAACAGACAATGTAACGGGGAATGTATTGATTTTACAATGATGTGTATTCTACGTTTGTGTAGCACGATTTACAGTAGAAAAAACTCAAAAGAGGCTTCAAACTTCAACTTTTAGTGTTGTTTCTAGTAACAAATTGGATCATTTGGATCTAGTTAGTACTTATCGTAGTACTTTATAATATGGGAGCCGGGAGGTAAAAATTGTAAATACTAAATTCGTAGTATTTTTCAAAATAATGAGGAAAACAAAAAACAACCTAAAGAATAACGGACATTTTTACGTAAAACTAATTTTTGGCAAAATTGATTTTGTTTTTTTGGTGTAACCGTAGGTACTCAGCTCCGTAGTCCGTAGGTTTATAACAAATAACCGTATAGAAACTTGAAATTTTCACCTAATGTTCATTACATAATTTTCTATGCTCTTTGACATTTTCAAAATATTTTGACTCCATTTAAGTTATTTAAGTAAAAAATATTGACAACGAATTTTGATATTCTTGTCATAGGTATATGCGGTCTTCGCAGCACGTCTCTACACGTCATATTATGCGATTATCAATAAATATTATATGAAGATCGATATAATAATATATTTAATAATAATAATAAGAAATGTACCTATATTTAAATAGTATCTATTGTAAACATCATTCAATAATATAATATGTATAAACGAATAACTCGCACACTACAAAATCTATATTTATTTTTTTACTTTATTAACATTACGTGTACACAAAATAATTATTACCAACAAATAGGTATTTATTATGTATTTATGTACCTACTACAATATGATTCTCTAAAGTCAGTAACTTGAGGCTCCGTTCCGTGGCTCGTGTCGACCAAGGTAGGCCTGTCGAGGGAACGGTTAACGACCTTTTGGCACAAATGCACGATTCGTCAGTCGTCACTCGTCACATATGCGTTCCCGCGGGCCAATTACTCGGTAGTCGGTACAGTCTTGGGCCACGAGCCGCGAGCCGAGCCACGTGTCGTGGTAAGTCGATTTTAGAAAACATTTCCATTGGGGTCATCTTTATCATATTTCAGACTCCACAATCGTTCTGCTAAATGTGATAGAAGCGACAAATATGGTGACCTACCATCCGTTTGTTTAGCTATATGAAGTTTTAACTTTTAAAGCTTATTCCCATTACATAGACCTATAAATGAATACCTATGCCCCATTAACTTCCAACGCGAGTAAACATTTTTTTTCTTTTTTGAGAGAGTCACAGTGTCTTCAAGAAGGAGTCAGAAGTATCAAATTAAAAAAGACCAATTTACTCTAAAATTTTTGGGTAACAGTTTACATAATTAAAAACTTTGATTATAATTAAGTTTAACAGTCACTGCCGTCAAATCGATGAGAATGACTCGGTAAATGCGTGGTAGACAACATAATATTATTGCAGGTAGACAAGAATACCAAAAATTTTTTGTTAGGTTAAAATGTTTGAAAATATAATACAATAAATTACTCATAAGTTTGTATAATAACAATATTAAATATTAAGGATACATAAGCACGATTTTTTTTAAGCATTCAAAGTTTAAATTTTGACAAAATTCGTCAAAATCAAGATAATTTACAAATAATTTTGTAGTTAACATTTATAAAATGATCAGTTTTTGTAGATAAGAATTGAAAAATAATTCAAGGTTTCTCAAAAGTGGTTTATGGTATAATCAATAAATCTTAAAAATATACAGTGTGTTTAACGATAATTAATAAAACACGAAATATTTCGATCGCATGACCTTGAATTGTTTTTTTTAACTGCATAAAGGACTTAATATTACAACTGTTTTTGAAAAATTTAAATGATTAATCGTTGAATTAAAATTTAACACAATATCCATTGCGGTGACTATTATACCACTTACTCAATGACGAGGTACCTGCAGCACACTACACTTGACTCTTGACCACTTGAAAATGGTAACCTATTTACCTCTATTTGATTTTAAAAATTCCAAACGCTAAAACCAGGTATAAACATCGGAAGAATGTACTTAAAAATTATAGGCAGGTTTACTTTAACCAGTAATACTGTATTAGAATATATATATAGCCATGTAGGAAGCCAGTACTTATACAGACGGTACAAACAGACGGTGGGTATACTGTATGTACTACTACGCAGTACTGAACGTCTAAAACTCTATACTACAGGTCTACAGACTACTCCATAAAATATTACATTGTAAAGCGTGAGTAAATCTAATTAGTAAATGTACCATAGGTACTTTCGCGACTTTAAGTCTATAAACTATAAAGTACCTAAGTGTGCTTATTTTAAATGCTAAGCAGTGAGCGATCAATATATTGTTGGTTTGATGTGTTTATGTTTTTGTCTCGTGTCACCTTCAGGACAGTAAAAAAGTTTAAATATTCAACTCGGAAGGTAAATTCTTGTAAAAATTGGATCTAATTGGTACCTACTTGAGGGGTTAAATTTAAAATAGAATATTATTTATATAAGTACCTACCTATGTGTTGTATACAGTTATATTATATATTTATTCAGCTTTAATTTTACATTCTACTTTTGAGCAATTAAATTGTTTATAAAATTTGTTTGAGTGAAAAATGTCATAATATTATGCAACCATTTGTAACCATTCCTGTAATAAACATAAACTCAGATGAACTTTAGCTGTATTATAAAAAAACCTGTAAATAAATCATTTATTTCACTCTTGCAAAAGTGTAAACTGTAGAAGACAATTTATTAAGAATAAAAATGATTGTTGTCAATAATATACCTATGGCGGTTTTTAAAAGACGTCAATCGTGATAATCAAAAAAAAATAATGGGCAGTGCTACCAGATTATTGTTGCAGTGCTTAAAATAATAAAAAATGTTCATAAAATATATCAAACGGACGAGTCCGAAACGTCTGAGAAAAATGCAAAAAATTCGCCCGGACAGGGACTCGAACCCTGGACCCTTAGGTTAAAAGCCTAATGCTCTACCGACTGAGCTATCCGGGCATATGGTACTCGAACGAGTATATACATTTTATAAATAGATCGACACAGGTGACCGGTGACCTGGGGCTTTATTCTTGGAATTTGTAGCATTCGACAAAAATAGAACTCGATCGATTCGTGTTTAATGGTATTCTCAAATTAAGGTGTGACATTACCCGCATGAAAAACAGAATAGGTATACAATTTATTATTTAAATACAATAGGTACATTGTCATATTTTAATATTATCTCTATATTATTATTATATAAATACAGATATTATATTATTATTATATTTTTGTTGTAGGGAAATAATATTGATAAGTGAATAGTGTTATTGTGGTACTTATAACTAATGTCATAAATCGTTTTTTGTACATCATGTTACGGGTATCTACTTATTGATTACATTTTTACCTACGTGGTAGGTACCTAAGTAATCTTAATCCTGTAGTTTTATATTAATTAGGTTGTTTATTTGATGTCGTGGAGGAATCACATTGTCTTAATTGTTCTAATTTAGATTCTGAGCTGTGCGATTAATGTAGGCATTAATTTTACAATGATGTGTGTGTGTGACGTGTGTGTGTGTGTGTGTGTGTGTGTGTGTGTGTGTCGTGTGTGTGTGTGTGTGTCCTATATAATATCTTTATGACTATATGTATGGCTTATACAATATCTAGAAAATAAAAATGCCTTCGAGGACGTTGTTTCTAGTAACAAATTGTATCTAGTTAGTAAGGGAGGTAACAATAAAAATTGAAAGTTATCAGAAATTTTCAAAATAACCATGATAAATAAAAAAAAAGAGTGTATGTAGATGTCGCTCTGCTGTACAGTAGGTTACTAGTAGGTCACCGTATAATGGATGGTATTAAATTTGAATTCAATGATATTATAATATTATTGTATACGAAAAACGATTCTGAGCGGAGACAGTCAGTCTGGGATATTTTAAATTATATTGATATTGTTATTATACGGTAGCCGGTAAGTTGAATTAATATTATTCATATTATTTAATTATTAACCTAAAATTATCAGTGATGCTGGAAAAATATTTTAATACATACTTTTACTCGTTAATATTGATTTTAATATGTAATTTCGTCCAAATTTGAACTTAAAATGTCTGTAAAAAATAACTGTAGTGTTTATATAGGTACATTTATATTTCTTTTTTTACAGAATGAACTATTAATGAAAATCATTGTTTGAAATTTTCAATCCTTAGTTATAAAAACTGAACATCTTATAAATTTATAATTACAATGATTTTTGAGATTTTTTTAAATTTTGTCAAAATTCAAACTTTAAATGCTTAAAAAAAAAAATTGTGCCCATGTACTTTTAATATTATTCAACTACTAATTTAACAATGTATTAGGAGCTTTTTATTAAATTTTCAAACTTTTTTACCCAACAAATAAAATTTTATTGACATTTATAAAAAATAAAACTAAAAAAATTGGAAAATGATAATGTCCGTAAACATCTCAAAACAAGTCAAAATATTTTGTAAATTTTATCCTGTATAGAAAATTCTAATATAAACAACCAGTGAAAATGTCATGTATCTACGGTCATTAGTTTTTATTACATTTTAAAATCTTAGATTTAAAATTAAAAATTTTTATGACTCAAAATAATTTGCACATTTTCGTGATTTTTACGCCTTTTGTCAAAAACTGAATTTGTCCATAAACAGCTTAAATCAAGTCAAAATATTTTGAATTTTTATCGCGTATAGAAAATTCTAACACAAACATTCAGTAAATTTTTTTTTTAAAGTTACACCAATAACCAAAATCGACTTTTTAAAAAATTAATTTTGCTTAAAAATTCCCGTTTTTCCTTAATTTTTCTTTTGTTTTTTCCCTGCGTTTTTAAAAACTATTGGGAATTTTAAGTTTAGCCTCTTTAATGCATCAACTAGATTAACATTATTCCTATCGAACATGATACTACTTTTGAAGAAAATCGAAACAGTTTTACTGCCCTAAACGGTGACGACAGACACAAAAATAAAGAAAAGAAAAAACTGAAAAAAAAACACTATTCATTGTATTGCTTCACTCAGAATCTAAAGTAAGGCCATAACGAAATAATTAAGTACGCAAAATCAATTCAATTTTTTTTTTTAATATTCAAATAGACTTGAAATTATCACCAATAATATTAATATTATCATTTACTAGATATAATTTTCAAAACACGTGAATATTTTACATTTATTAGTTTATACGTCGTAGACTGGATGAGGAGCTAACTAGGTCTTACGTGTAAAATTTGCTTGATTTACACAACGATATCTTTATACCACTATTAAAATAGTAGATACCTATTATAGAATTTTTTTTTACTTTTTACGTATACTTATGACATGATTAAGACAATAGTGTATGGTTTTAAATTTAATTTATCTTGTTATTGTGTAATGTTTACCTAACATAATAAACTATAATATTAAATACAATATAAATTTCATAAAATTGAGTTCGCAGCATCTTATCACAGCCCACGCCACACAGGTACCTACATACCAAATTTTACGAAATGTAATAATATGAAATGTGAAATGTTAATATGAAATGTTTATTCTACACCAATGTAATTCGTATATAATAATAGAATATTATATGTATTTTTAAATAATGTATGTAATATTTTTGTGTTATATTGAACTTGCTGCACCCACCTGCACAAGCTCTGCTTTCGGGGCGGCGTCATAAATTGTTTTATTTAGTCTTTGTTAACTATTTGTAAAATATTATATTGACAATAAATTATTATTATTATTACGCTTTTAGATTTAAATACTATGAAAAACTAGAAAGTACATAAATAAAATTCAGATAACCTAAAAAAAAAATTTTAAAATATCTTTAACGATTGACATCGTTATTCGTTTTACACTTTTACTCGTAAAACATACGCCGCCGTTCTGACTTAGTGTCTATGACTCCAAACGAATATTTCCAAACGCTTGTATCTCGTTAAATAATTAGAGTCTACGTGTGAGACCCACACCTTATTTCTTAGATTATAACTTACTTTAAAACTAATTACATTTTTTCAGTGTTGTTATGTTCTTTAATTTTATATTTTATCAGTAGCACCCGGCCTTTCAAATATCAACAGGCATTCGTCCAAGAATTAGAGATATATTTTGTATAACCCTTCAAGCACAAATTACTCATTAGATGTATATCTATTTATTTTCGAAGTCACCTAATAATAAAATGTAACACAATTAATAATTGTATAAATATGAATAAATGTATATTAACTAATAAGGTACAATTTTGTTTATCTATTATTTGGTGAAAAAATTAAATAACAACCTAAAATGACAAACCTCGATGAAGAAAAAGTTGGATCTAAACTCTATCGCATTTAATATGTGCCGTGAAAATTATGTGAAGAGAACAGTGTGCCGCATTTGAAAAAAGGTTGAAAACTTGAAAACCACTGCATTACAGTGACTTATAATCAATGACGAGGTCCAGCAGAGCGGTTATACCTACTTGCCCACTTTTTTTTATACACTTAAAACTATAAGATTGTTTACAGATCCCGAGTGGTCTTTAAAGGTTTTAATTAAATGGTAAAGAAATGCCAATCTATTCCTTTTTCAAAAATAAACCATTTAATATAATGTAAGAGGTAGGTATATATACAATATACATAAACGTATAATAATACTTTAATATTATACTTCGTTGCTTTTTAGGTTCTACGCGTATAGTTAAGGATCTTGTAATGCTGTTTTTGATTCAAACTTAATAATTTATAACCTAAATTATTATTCAATTAAAAATAAAGCTTTTTCTATGTTTCTCGTAAGGCCACAGCAATTAGCTCGAATTCAAATGACCCTTTTATCACGTTGAATACTGTAGATCACACAATGCTCGAATATATACAACAAGTCCACTAGTGTTTTGTACTGCAGAATACTGAATAATTGTACAAAGTTTAATACACACAAACTGCAGTGGCGTACACTAAATTTTTCGATGGAAGAGGGGCTCGAAAACTAATAGGTAATTACTCACAGCTGTCACAACATGCAAGATTAGGTTTAAAAAATAATGTATCTAGCGGTGAAGCTAACCTATAGCTTTCCTAGTATGATATGAAACATAAAATATACACAAAAAAATATAGTAAATAAAAAACTGCATAGTATCATGAGAATAATAATGGGCAATAACATACAATGAATTTGTATTTTGTCCAGTCTAATAACTTCGCACGTTTAGGTGAGATAATATATGAAAATTGTTGTAAAAGTGGTACAACTTCAACTCCTGTAAATTGTTCTTTTTTTTATTTATGTTAGCTATAGCTAATCCATTAAGACGTTTATTATAAATATATATTTTTGATGACTATACCTATAGTTTACTACAGTTAAAATTGAAAATATAAAACAAAAAAAGTAATTATTATTATAGGGTTGATCCACCCATCAGGGTGTAGGGAATTTCAGCATGCAAAAACACACATTATTTTACAAAAACCATAAAAATCGCTTGGAATCTAAACTGCATTCGTTCCAATATTTTCATCTATTAGTTATCTTTTAAATCTTTAGGAAAGCCAATGTTAAATAAACAAATTTTAGTTTTTATAAAAAAAGTATAAGTAAAACAAATATTTCTTTATAGGCCTTTAATATTTTTTTCTTATTATATATAAAAAAAAAATGTTGTACATAGTTATATTAAACAAATTGAGCAGGTAGTTATGGTATATACTATGTTAAATATTATTATATAAATAAAATATAAATTGAAAAAAATGTATTATTAATTATTAATGCATTTTTTCTGATATTAATTTTATTAATAACTATAATCTGACCCCATGCAATTCGTTGCTCGGAAAGCATGACAACTATTCAAAAAATTGTGATTATTCACTCATTTTGGGTGTAACTTGCTGCAGTATGTACAAGTGTACAACTCAGCCACCTTGGTAGGCAATGTGTGAAAATACGAGTTGATGCATGCTAGTACCTGATCTGCCCGATAAACCAATGTCAACCAATAAAATAATAAATTCTAATTTATACTAATTAGCAACCATTTAGAAACAAAAATTTCCATCGTAAATATCTAAACCCCTGTTTGAGCACTTCCCCGGGTTAGCCTACCGGCTCCAAATGTGAATCTAAATCATCCCAGAAACAACTCAAACGCACACAAAAATTTCATCAAAATCTGTCCAGCCGTTCAATATTCATCTTTATATAATATATCGATAATAATCTAGATACATATATAACTTTCTCTTAGATTGGAGATTATTTTGAAAATAAAGTTATCATTTTATTAAATTTTGCTTTACTTACTTATTATTAATGAATTTATGGTTCAATTTTCAATAATGCCATCGCAAGACACCGTTCTTGGTTCATAGTTGAACTTAAATACTTTTTGTAATTAATTATTAAGAGAATGTCAGCGCACTATTTGTTTTCTCTCTCTGGCCCACGCGCAACATAGGCAAAACGCATTTACGCAGAATCATTTTTTCTATGTTTTTTAGTAATTATAGAGTAAAATCACCCATTACAAAAAATATAGATAATATTATTTATGAGGGAATGACATATCGATTTTATATTTTATTGTTATTTAACTTTGTATTCGACTTTCAAAATAAACAAAATAATTTTGTAAATTTAAATGATGTTTAAATTGTTTTGAGACCATATTTAGACAAATCGATATGTCATTCCCTCAAAAATATTATTCTTTATATTTTTTGTAATGGGTGTTTATACCCTAAGATTACTTAAAATCATAAAAAAAATTATCCTGCGTAAATGCGTTTTGTCTATGTTGCGCGTGGGCCAGTGAGAGAAAATAAAATATAGTGCGCTGACATCCTCTTAATATTATTTTCCGACTAATTGATGAAAACAATATACATATTTGAGCTGTAATAATTGCTTTTAAGAGAAGGTTATAAATAATAATAATAAAAATAAATTACATACATTTATTTATTTGTCGATACAATATTAATACACAATAATATTTTGTCACCCACTAAATGGACCAAAAAATGTGCCATCCCGGCAAGAGGGTACCTACACTGAACCAGCTCCCTAAATACGTATGTATAGTCGTGATGACGTGAGTGATATTGTAAGTTGTCGCATGTTACTATAAATTATAATATTATTATACCTACCTACCTATAATTATGCGAGAAAATGACGCCACGACGAGTCGACGACGTTTGTACTGGCATCCACACCACGGGCTGTACATATATACGAACAGTGGTGGGAAATATTGCAGTGAAAATACGGAATTATAGTCAGCGGCTACCGTGGTCGGGGTTATTCGTGTTATTTTTTCATTCATGGAATATTACGTTACTTACCACATTTTGCGTCATAACTCGCCGCACCGGTTTTGTTATGTAGAGGACACTACGCCCGCCACCCGCGTGGTGTGCAGGTGTGTAGCTGCTGTTTCCGTCTCACAAATAACGTATACGACAAAGGTAATTTGTGTTCAGCAATTCTAACTTTGTCAATAGCACAATCTTTGATAGTAGAGTGAATTTATACTTACTATCAAATTTGAAGGTAAAAACATTATCTGCAGTGCGGTTATCGCGTGGATTTGTACGATAAAAATAAACAATAAACAATTTTTGCTATATAGATATTATGTATATACTGTGCTTATTATTATATTATAATTTTTTTTTTATTATTATTGAGCTTAAGCCCGTAACTATGGCTATTAGCTGTTTTTTGTTTGTAGGAGAGAGGAACGGTTGGAACGGTTGGTTGAAACACGTTTGTATGTGTGGCAAGGATTTGTTGCTGAAAATCCCAGGTGGTCACCCATCCGGAAGCTATCAACACCGGCCGATACGTACACTCAAAACGTTTCCGCAGTTGAGTGTACGGACCGCGTCACACCAAGCCACATATTATAATTAATACTCGTGTATGTATTTATACACAGGTACTCAGATATAATATGATGTATATTTTAAATTAGGAATCTTCAATTATATTTTTTTTGAATATCGATATCGTTTGGTTTTCAACGATATTCAACTACGATATAGAACAGAAATTAAGTATCGATATTCCGATTTATCCATATCACTATTGTCTATTTATGAAACTTTGATCACGCGCGAGCTATAGATATTTGTATCAGTAATTTATTAAAAATTCTAAAATCCCCCACACAATTATTATAGGTACTCCGTCACAATTTTTACAAGCTACAACCATAGGTATGGCTGAATAAGCAATAGTTAAATTGGGGGAACGCAGAGGGACTATGGGGTCACCCTACCTCTGACAGCGGTTAAAAAGCGTCAGCTTTAACAAATTAGGATTAACATTATTCAATATTAAATGTTGGATGAGTATGTTTAAACAACCGTTGTTTATAAATTACATAAAATACATTAGACATCATATACATACAATTATATTTCGGATGCTTAAAACTATATGGTGACATTAGTCCCCCCACCCAGGAATTTTTTTCTATACTTTGAGCCCTGCGTATAGGTATAAAATGTAAACTATACCCGCATGCAGTGGCGCCCAATCATATACTCATGTCTTGCAATTGCAATACTTAACATCTGGGGTGGGTGTATGAAAATATAATACAAAAAAATCCATAACTTTATGGAAAAGCCTAAAATAACCAGTGTCAGTTGATTAAAATTCATAATAGTTATTGAAATGTTGCTCTTGGTGACAGGAAAAAAATTGGCATACCTTAAATTTTATTTTGTATATTTCTGCTTTACTATTTAGGTAGGTGGGTGGGGGGTTGATGAAAAATTTAGAAGTGTTTTTAAAATAAGGCTGTGCGTCACTGCCCGCATGGGCAACCTAATTTATTTTAATTTTAATCATTTTCCAGCCATCATGAAAAGTAATATTTCTAATCATATTGCTAGGTATTTACTATTATTTATTCTAGTAATTTATTTTACTATTGATTATTATAATATAATAGTAATATAGTAATAGGGTATAAACTATAAAAAGGCATCAGTATAGAATAGACAATGATTAAAAATGTCATTGTGTGCACGATTTAATAATATACTTTAAAAGTTTCAAGTACCCATGAATTATATTTTTAAATAAAGATAAAATAACTAACATTGCCATTCATTGTTTAAATAACTAATATCATCCAAATTTGAACTTAACTATAGAAAACTGTAGAACTGGCTATAGAAAACTGTAGTTATATATTTTTTAGATTTTTTAGTTATAGTATAAACAATTTACGAACAACCTTCTATTATATTTTCAATTCTTATAAATGTTTAGCCACAGAATTATTTTTCACATTTTCTTGATTTTAATGAATTTTATCAAAATTTAAGCTTCTAATTCATAAGAAAAAAATCGGATAAGCGGACGCTTTGCTGCAGTACAGTAGGTTACAAGTGGGTCACTGTTTAATGTATGGTATTAAATTTGAATTCAAGGATAAAATATTATCATTGTATACGAAAAACGATTCTGAGCTGAGACAAGTTGTCAGTGTGGATATTTTATATAACACCTATTTATATTCTTATTTCGTATTATTAATACGGTAGCCAGTAAGTTAAATTAATATTATAAAATTACAACAAAATAACTTAAATCGTTATTTTTGGTTATTTTATATGTAATTTTGTCCAAATTTGATCAAATTAACTATATGAAAACTGTGTTTATATTTTTGAGATATTTTGGTTACAGAATAACCTTACTTATATGGAACCTTGTTTTAAATTTTCAATCATTAGCTATAAAAGTTGTAGATTTTATCAATTTTTAACTACAAAATCATTTTTAAATTTTAATTTGGATACTTGTTGTCAAAAATCGAACCTTAAGTGTTAATAAAAAAAACTGTGCCTATGTATTTTTAATATTTCT